>JANIJU010000024.1:348172-375085 GCA_025504685.1 Leucosticte australis
CCTCCCAATGCATCTCAGTCCCTCCCAGTTTCCCTCCCCAGTGCCCCTCCAACATTCTCAGTGTTTTCCTGTATGTTCCTGTAGCCCCCCTGCCTCTCAGTGCATCCTTGTCACACTCAGTGCCCCCCTCCATTGTCCCCTCCAGCCTTCCCAGTGTCCCCCAGCACATCCCAGCCCCCACCCCAGTGTCCCCCCCAGTCCACCCCAGTCCCCTCCAGTTGCAGTCTGGGCAGAGACGGAACTGCCTTGGGCCCTGGGAGGTGCCACCTGGGGGTGTCCCATGTCATCCCCCACCCCCCCCAGCCTGTCCCCTCCCTGGGCATAAAGTGGCTCCAGTCACAGCACTGGGACACACTGGGACCATGGGAGTGCAGTGAGTGGGGACACTGGTGGGCATGGGGGACATGGGGACATGTGGGACATGGGGGCACGTGTGGGACATGGTGGACACAGGGGAATTTGGGAGATCAGTGAGGACACGTAAGACATGGGGCCCATGGGGGGACATAGGGATATGGGGGTGGCATGAGGGACATAGGAAGGACAAGGGGACATGGGGGGGGTCATTGGGAACACTGAGGATATTGGGGGAGACATGGAGGGGCATGGGGGGGGATATGGGGACACTGGGGACATGGGGAAGATGGAGAGGTCAGAGGGGACCTGGGGACATGGTTGATGGGAGATCCCCTCATACTCCCCCAGGCATGGACACATGAAGGTCTCTCCCGTCATCGTCTTCCTCCTCCTCCTCAGCCACGCAGAGGAGTGGGGACCCCTGAGGGCATTGGGGACCCCTGTGGGACCTCTGGGTGAGTTTGGGGTCCCAGGCTTATACTGGGGAGGTGCCAGCTCCATACTGGTATGTTCTGGAGTGATATTGTGAGTCCTAGGCCCACAGTGGGAGGTCCCAGTCCCACACCAGGAGGTCTCAGGCCCATACTGGAAGGTCCCAGCTCCATACTGGGACAACTCAGTCTCCTACCAGCAGGCCCCATGCCCATACTGGGAGGTTCTGGGGTGACACTGGGGGTCCCTGACCTACATAAGGAACCCCAGGCCCATATTGGAAGGTCTCAACTCCACACTGGGAGGTCCCAGGTGCCACTGGGTGTGTTCCCCAGGTGGCATCCTGTGTGCTACTGGGTGTGTGTCCCAGGTGTGTGACAGGTGTGTGTCCCCAGGTAGAGTCCTGTACCCCTTCGGACCAGAGGTGGGGGATGAGGCCACCCACCACGAGGACGACGGGACAAGCCCTGAGATCTTCCTGCAAGAAAACTTCTCCTTCTTTGGGCGTGCCCACCACTCACTCTATGTGGGTCATGTGACCGGGGGAACATGGGGGCGGTGGCATTTGGTGGGTAACACAGGTGGAGGGTGACACCAAGGGGAGGGTGACAAGTTGGATGCAGCCACCAGAGTTGATGTCACCTCTTCTTCCTCCTCCTCCTTGACTACGTTGGTGAGTGGGGACCCCTGGGGACATCAGGTATACTCATGGGGATCCCTGAAGACATTAGGGACACCTGTGGAACCATCAGGTGGTTTTGGGGTTCCGGGCCCATAATGGTAGTGACACTGGGGCTCCCAGGTTTGTACTGGGAGCTTCTGTGTTGGCTGACTGGAGGTTGGGGGTCATCACAGTTGAAGCCACCATGACAGGGATCACCATAGTTGAGATCCCCATGACTGGAGACACTGTACCTGGGACCACCATGCAGGGTCACTGTGGTTGGTGCCACCCAGGTGTGTCCCATGGGTGACCTTTGCCTGCAGGTGAACAACAATGGTGTGGTGTCCTTTGGGACAATTGTCCCGGAGTTCACCCCCCAGCCCTTCCCGCTGCCAGGCCACCGCCCCTTTGTGGCACCTTACTGGGCTGATGTGGACACCCGTCTGGGAGGGGATGTCTTCTACCGGCAGAGCCGGGACCCCCAGCTGCTGGCACGCCTGGCCCAGGACCTGGCACCTGCTGTGCCACCTGGGGACCCTGCCCCACAGCCAACCTGGGCATTCGTGGCCACCTGGGACCGTGTGGCCTATTTTGGGTCTGCCTCAGACAAGGTGGGATATGGGGCAAGATGGGGCAGTCAAATATCTTGACCTTCAACCATGATGTCCCTAACCATGGTGGCACCAATGGTTTGAAGACACAGGGATGGAGACATAGCTGGGGGTCATGGTGACATGGTGACAATGTCTCCCTGCAGGTGAACACCTTCCAGGCTGTGCTGGCCTCAGATGGTGTCACATGCTTTGTCCTGCTCAACTACGGAGACTTGCAGTGGACAACTGGCATTGCTAACCAGGGGGATCCCCACACTGGCCTGGGGGGCATCCCTGCACAGGTGGAGACACAGAGAGGGACAGGAGACACTGGGCATGGGGACATCACTGTGCAGATGAGGACAGTCCAAGGGATGGGGGACGCTTGGCTAGGAGGGATTCTGGGCTTGAGGTGGGTAAAGCATTTTGGGGTGGAATGAAATGGATTTAGGGTGAAATTAGGGGGACTTTAAGTAGGATTTAAGGGAATTTGGAGTAGAATTAAGGGAATTTGTAGTGAAATCAGGGAGATTTGGTCTGAAATCAGAGGTGTTTTAGGTGGAATGAAGTGTATTTGGGGTGAAATGAACCTCATTTTTGGTAAAATTCAATGGGAATTTGGGCAAAATTTACCTCCCACCTTCTCCCATCCTCCTGTTCCCCTCCCTTCATGTCCTCCCCTGTTCCCTCATCTTCCCACCTGCAGGCTGGGTTCAACAGTGGAGACAATGTCCACTACTACAACGTGCCAGGATCACGCACGCCCGCAGTGCAGAGCCTCAGCCACCGCAGCAACCTGGGGGTCCCAGGGCGCTGGGCTTTCCGTGTTGACCACTTCGAGGCCACTGAGGGACCCCCCGAGACTCCTGGCACCCTGTCAAAGACCCCTGAGGTCCCCTGGAGTCCCTTGCCACCCCACCAGACCCCCTCAGTATCCCCCAACCCCCCCACGACCACAGAGGAGCAGGTGTATGTCTGCGGGTCATGAGCAGGTGACACCTGGGACATTCGGGGTAGGAGGGGTTGCCTAACTGCCCTCACCCCACCCCCCACAGAAGGATGTGCCCCCATGAAGGCTGCATTATGATAGAAACAGCAATAAACACCCATTGAGCAACACCTGTATCAGCTGTGTGTACAGAGATGCATGTAGCCAGCAACACAGATGTCATGTGTGAAATGGGTATGCATCCCTACCTGTTCCCATGAAGGTGATGGAATTAGCTGAGGAGGGAAATTGCCAGTGAGAGGTGACAACATCTGGGTTGGACATGGATGTGACAGACACACACCTGAGTCTCAAAGAGGTGTGGCATAGATACATCTGGATAACATTTGATGCAAAATGCACTACACCTGGACAGCACCTAGCTCACATACTCCTACATGGTGTTACATCTGGACAACACCTGAGTTCCACACAAGTGTGAATCCACCTGGATCCACCTGCTGCAATACAGCACTCCACCTGGACAACACCTGGGTTGCACAGAGTTGTAGCATGACCTGGATACCACCAGCCCAGCCAAGGGCCCCAACACTGAAACCAAGGGCAGAGTAAAGGAAAGGGTTTGTGTTACAGTTATGGTTAGAGGTTACAGTTTGGGATTACTGGTTAGGGTTAGGGCTCTGTTTGGTTCGGAGTAGGTCTAGGACTTACAGTTTGGGTAGGTTAGAGTTAGATTAGGGGTTATTGTTAGGGTCAGAGGTTTGGGATGCTTTTATTAAATAGCTGTAAGCTTTAATTTAATATTGGAGCGGCCTAATTTTTCATTATTAGTATCTGAAGTTATCCTTTTGGGGGCAGGATGTCATTAATACTAATGAAGTGCTAGATTTTTGTGAGAAATATTTTTTCGTCCAGGGTGCAGGGATGGTGCAGAGGAACTTCTAAAGTGATTCAATATTAAGCCCTATTTTACTTTACGCCAGCCCCGTCCTTTCTTACAGATCTTTGGTGAAGACAAAGGGGTCAGGTTTACTTTCTAAATTAGTTACACTTTCAAAGATCTGTTTACTAACTGACACCAAGATCACTGAGGAGCAGCTTATTGCTGGTATGGGGAGGAGCCCAGAAGAGAGGGGCTGATGGAGATGTCTCAAACACCGAGAGCCATCCAAGGACTGTTGGTGAAGAAGCAAGAACATGATGTGACTGTGGAAGGGGCCATCTGGGGCTAGGGCACCACTTTTATGGCACTAACATCCTTTTTCTAGTCCCTGGAGACACAACAAACTAAAGACAGCATCAGCACAAGAAAGGGCAGGATCTGTCAACCAAAGATTGATCTAGTGGGGAGGAGAAGTGACCACTCAAGACCCCCAAAGCCTCCAACCCACTTCAAGAAAGATCTGAAAGAATAGACTGAGCATGAGAATTAATGTCCAGAGACAGTCTCAGCTATCTGTCTGTAAAATGGTATCAACACCAAGCCCAGGCACTGCCTTCAGGACTGTGATTATCCCATTGCTTCCCTCCCTCCCTCCCTCCCTCCCTCCCTCTCTCCCTCCACTGGCAGCTCTGGACAGACTTCTGTATCTGAAACTTGTCTGTGGCCTTATGGCTCAGGAGGTGGCCAGGGTGAACTTCACTGAGATGTCTGCAGAGGAATCCTCATGGACTGGTCTCTTTTCCATCCCTGTTGGAGGCGCTCGGGCCTCATAGTGGAACCCCCAGTGCCCGCCTCGGGGCAGCTGTGGTGGGAGCTGCAGGTTGTGCTGGGGTGGGGAATAGCCGGAGCCCCCGGCAAGGGGTCGGGAATGGACACTTATCCTTTGCTGACCATGGGCTCGGGGCTCTGCAGTGCCGGGCAGGGGGAGCCCAGTCACCCCAGGACTGTGCGGGAGCCAGGAACAGCGAGAGACCCCAGGCTAAACATTAGCACCGGGGCCCGAGGGAGCCTCCCTCTCCCAAACCCTTATCTGCAGCACCAGGGCAGCTCCTGGGATCTTTAGGGCAGGGAGCAGGCAGAGGTGAATGTTCAAAGTCCCTTGGGGCAGCATTTTGTCCTGATCGGGGGATTCCCTCAGGGTTGGAGTCCCTCGGGGGCCCATAAGGAGGGCCAGAAGGGGCTCTTGAGGTTTTCAACCTAAGCAAGGCGGTTTCAAGCCCCTCTCGGTGCTTGGAGTGCTGGCACAGCTCCAGCACAGGAAGGGCGGCCCTAGGTGAGCTGTGGGAGACAGGAGCAGCTGCCCGAGGCCGCAGCGGTGCCATAGAAGCCGCAGGGCCGCTGTGCAGGAGGAGCAGCCGTGCTGCCCTGTGTTATGAGTAAAAAAAAAAGGGTTACCCATTTTTTTAAAAAAGGTTGTGGAATTACAAGTTTAACCAGTTCTGGCAGAAGAGAGTTCTTTGTTAGCTTCATGTTGTAATCACCTGTTAAGAGTAGGTCGTTAACTCCCTATTGTTGAGAATTCCCCTCTTTGTACCACCCTGCCTGCAGCCAGGAGGATGGCATCCCCTCACCCCTACGGTGAAAGGAGGGGACCTTGGAGTTGACATGCAAATAACCTCGGAGCCAGGATGCAACGGGGTAAATCCCCCACCAAACTCAGCAAATAAACCCCCCAAAACAACAAGCCAACCCAGAATTAAGAGATCAAAGTGATGTCTGGACATGAAGATCAAAGTCCAGAGCCTGCAGAGACGCTGAGACCCTTTTTTGCCCCTCACCATGACCGAAAGATGTTGGCTGGACAGAGAATCTCAAATGTCAAACCGGGAAATGGGCCATCTCCCGGTGCTCTAGTGAGGACAGAACCCCCAGCTCTGCCTGCCAACCGGTGGACAAAGCTGCACTTTTCCTCCTCCTCCGTGACACTCCTGGGAGCAGCGGCGGTGTGACCGCGGACCCATCGGGCCTTCCCACCTGAGCTGATCACTTTTAATAAAGGCATTAAAAAGGAGAAAGATCTCCTGCCCTATGTATTTCACCCTGGACTGGAGCTGGATCTGGCGGTGGCCTCGGGGCGCTGCCGAGAGAGCGCAGTGATTCCCAGTGCCGCAGCAGCGCCTGTCAGGCACCTTCCTGGAGCCTTCTTGGGGAGTGCCGGGCTGTGAGAAGAGCGCAGATGTCTTGGGGGCCGGGAGTGGCTGCGAGGGCTATGCTGGGCTGCCAAGGCTGCGCTTTGCCCCCGGCACCGGTGGATCCGTGTGGCCGGGCCGGCACCTTCTCTGCAGCGGGCTCCGAGGGGAGCAGCCCGGCCCGATGGTGGCCAGGAGGAGCCTGGTGGGGCTTGGGGGGCTGGGCTAAACTGGGCTGGGAGGAAAAAGACTGATGGAGATGTAGTATATGATATAGAAAATTCATGCTTTGGAAACTGTATAAAAATTATAAAGATCCAACCATACCTCTGACCCTCATGGCCAGAAGCAGGGCTTTTCCTTTCAAAAGATTTCCCGGACTGGCCCAGATAAAATCATGACCATTAACAAATGAATGAGTCTTTCCTGGGTGATCATCGACCATTTCCTAGGAATGTCCAGAACATTCACCGAACAACACCTGGAAGAGATTACATCGAAGAACGGCGACATCCTGGCTACAACTGAAAAGAAGACTATTTCGAGGAGCCCAGACAGCCATCCAAACCTATGGACTGACTTTTGTACTGGACTGCATCTGTATAGTTCCCGTTATACATATGTAGGAATCTTAGGTCGTTTCTGCTCCAGGCAGAATAAACTGTATATAAGCTGGATACCTGGAGCAGTTGGGGTGAAACTCTGGGGAGATGCTGACACTACGTTGGTTCAACCCAAGTTCACCCAGCGTCAAAGTCCGGGGTTGACGCTGTCTTGGCTGTGGCGGTTTTATAATATTCTATTTTTTGGTTGTTGATCTAATAAATGTATAAAATTTTTTTATAAATTTGGCTACCGATTTGATCATTCACAACAAATTGGTGGCCCCGACGTGATCTGATATTGGGGTCCAGGAATCCCTTTTCCTGCCTGGGGGGTGCCCCGCTGGTTTTAGCAGCCTGGACGGGAATCGGATTTCGAAACCAATCAGATCCACAAAAAAACGCAGACCAGAGCCGCGGATGATGATTGGAGCCGCGTGCTAACAGAGCCACAGCCAAGGGAGATAAGGGCCCATTCTTGACTTGGAAAGATCTAGAGAGATCTCCGAGATCTGAGGTTTTTTCATCCATAAAAATCAACGTGCACGAAGAATTCCACGCAGGAAAAGAACTGTAAGTATTGCATGTTTGGGTGGAGCATGATCGGACGAGTCTGTGAGACGTGACACTGTCACAGAGCGAGTGCGGACCCCACGATTGCGGTTCCGCTATCCCGCGAGGGAAGCGGTCAGTCAAGGGGGAAGCGAGAGGTTCTGGTTTGAAACACATGAGACCTGGGGCTCGGGAAGAGTTTAGGGGGAAAACCGGTCATGTTTGGGATCGGAAGGGGAGAAGCGAGCCTGGAAAGGTCCAGGAACTCGTACACCTTCTGAAAATGGAGGAAACAGGTAAGAAAGACTACCTACAAGTTGACAGGGCGGTCAACTGTCTGACTTGGTCTGGCTGGCGACTTTTCGTGAGCCGGAAAACCCGACATTGGAAAAAGGATCGGGACTCGAGACTAAAGTCCTGGGAAAACAACAGAAGGTAAGGAAATTCATAACCTTCTTTGAGAAAATGGGGTTGGGAAAAAGCAAGGGACAAAAGAAAACCCAGGAGAAAATCCCTCAGGTCCCCGGGAGAGTGTTACCAGAAATACCCCGAGACAGTCCTCTGGGGTGGATGCTGGAACACTGGGATGAGAATCCACAGAGGTGGGGGAAATCCAAGGAAAAGATGATTCATTTTAGTATGGAGAAATGGGGAGGGAGGGAGATCGGACAGTATGTGGTTTGGCCGATATTCGGCACGTTTGAAGTTGGACCTGTGAGTCTTTGTTTGACCACGTGAACGGTCGCAGTCCACGGGATCCTGAGGAAACTGAGTATGCAGACATGTGGAGGCATGCTCGCCCGGGTGTATACCCAGCGAGGGCCTGCCAGCGCGCGGCAAAAGCAGGGAGGGAGTGGGAACCATTGGAAAATCTTCCACCACCTTACCTTGTGGCTCCACAGCAGCCAGGTCCCGCGCTGGCACAAGCGGCACCAGGGATGCCTCCCAAGGTGGGGTGCCGCAAGTTCAGGCGACTGCACCACCGCCACCACCAGAACAAGCGGCGGCATCTGCTCCCCCACATGGCCAGGTGGCTGCAGAGCAGCCACAGCTACAAGTATCCCCGAAGGTCGAGGAGAAGGGGGCGGGCGTCCCCAGGGACGACTCTCCCTCGGCACGCCAAACTTGGAGAAGAACGAGGAGGTCGACAGTGGGGGAAAGTGGGGATGAGGAGGAAAAACTTGGTATCTATCCCTTACGGGAGGTACCGTAAGGGATAGATACCCCCGACGGCTCCGGGGGTGATTGGATATGTCCACACCCCGACTGACACCAGTGATGTAAGGGCATTCAAAAAGGAGATGGGAAAGCTGATGGATGACCCGCTCGGAGTAGCGGAGAGGTTAGATGAATTTTTGGGAACAAGCATTTACACTTATGAGGATCTCCAAGCGATCCTCAGATCGCTATTTAATAACGAGGAGAGAGACATTATCCGGTCAGCTGCGATCAGGGACTGGGAAAAGCGGAACCCAAACAGGGGGTCCAGGGAGGAGCAGTGGCCGAACCAAAAGCCGTCTTGGGAAACCTAGATGGAAGAAGGGAGGCAGAGAATGATAAATCTGAGAAATATGGTGATTCAAGGTATCAGGGAGGCAGTACCGAAAGGACAGAACATGAGCAAAGTGCTCAGGGAATGCCAAGGGAAAGATGAAACACCTACGGAGTGGTTGGAGAGACTCTGAAAGGGTTTGAGGATGTATTCAGGGATGGACTCTGATTCCCCGGTGGGGATGGTGTTGTTGAAAACTCAGTTTTTGGCGAAATCTTGGGAAGATATTCGAAAGAAGTTGGAGAAAATAGATGGCTGGCAGGAGCAAGGGTTGCAGGAATTGTTGCAGGAAGCTCAGAAAGTTTACATGCGCAGGGATGAGGAAAGGCAGAAAATACAAGCTAAAGTCCTGGTGGCAGTGGTGAGAGAGGCTCAGAAACAGGAACGGGGAAAGGATACAGTGAAAAAGGCGTTGACAAAGAAAACAGGTCCGTCTCAGGCTCAGGACAAAGGTTTGGGTGAGCAAAAGCGGGAGTTTGAATGCTATTACTGCAAGCAAAAGGGGTACATTAAACGAAATTGCCCAAACAGAGCCAAGGATCAGGCAATGTTTCAGGAAGATTAGAGGTGTCAGGGGCTTTTCAGTTTGGGTCCCAGAGCATCTAGGGAGCCCTTGATAAAATTAAAACTGGGACCCTACAAAGAAGAACTCCAGTTTATAGTGGATTCAGGAGCAGAGTGGACGACAGTGTTACAAATACCGAAGGGATGCTCTTTGAGCAATGATTCCATGGTGGTGACAGGAGCAAAAGGGGATCCTTTTGAGGTCCCGATCATAAAAAACGTTGAAATATACATGGGAAACAGAAGGCACATCGGTAATATTTTATTAGCCAAAGGCGCAAACTTTAACTTGTTGGGGCGGGACATGATGGTTGCTCTAGGGGTTGGGCTAGCGGTGGACAAAGCTCAGCTCAAAGTGAGGCTTTACAGCCTCACTGCCCCTGATGAGGAGAAAATAGACCCACGGGTGTGGTATGTCCTGGGAGAAGCTGGGAGGTTGGACATAGAACCGATTCGGGTGGAAATTGAAAGACCCGAAGACCCTATACGATTCAAGCAATATCCCCTCTCCATGGAAGGGAGGAGGGGCTTGAAACCAGTGATTGAAGAATTAATAAAGAAAGGAACACTAGAACCTTGCATGTCATGACATAATACCCCGATTTTGGCAGTGAGAAAAGCGGACGGCAGCTTTAGGCTGGTGCAAGATTTACAGGCTGTGAATCAGAGAACTAAAACTCTGTTTCCCACTGTTTCGAATCCTTACACTTTGTTAAACAATCTCTCCCCTGAAGATATGTGGTACAGCGTGATTGATTTAAAGGATGCTTTCTGGACGTGTCCTCTGGATGAGGGCAGTCGCGATTATTTCGCATTTCAATGGGAAGATCCGGAGATGAATAGGAAGCAGCAGCTCAGGTGGACTTCGTTGCCTCAGGGCTTTGTGGACTCTCCAAATTTATTTGGGCAGGCACTTGAGCAGGTTTTGAGTGAGTTTGTACCCACGGAAGGAACTAAGCTTCTACAATACGTAGATGACTTGTTGGTTGCAGGGAAAGGGGAGGAGGAGGTAAAGACGAGCACAATTGGGCTTTAGAATTGTTTGGGAGAAAGGGGATTGAAAGTTTCAAAATTGAAATTGCAGTTCACAGAGCCGGAGGTCAGATATTTGTGACATTGGTTAACAAAGGGCAAAAAGAATTTAAACTCAGAGAGGGTGGTAGGGATTATTGCCTTACCACCCCCGCAGACAAAAAGGGAGGTCCGGCAGCTTTTGGGGTTTTTGGGGTACTGTGGGCAGTGGATTAAAAGTTACAGCAAAAAGGTGAAATTTCTCTACAAAAAACTCACTGCGGTTAGGAACAAATGGACACAAAAGGATGAGGAAGAGTTTAAGGGAGTCAAGGAGGCACCCACGGCAGTGCCGGTGCTGAGCCTTCCTGATGTCAGGAAACCTTTTCAGTTATTTGTGGACGCTAGCAACCACACAGCACACGGGGTGCTGACGCAAGACTGGGCGGGGATCAGGAAGCCTGTAGGGTACTTGTCCCGGATTTTGGACCCGGTCAGCAGGGGCTGGCCCACGTGCTTGCAGGCAATTGTGGCTGTGGTTTTGCTAGTGGAAGAAGCAAAAAAGGTGACTTTTGGAGCGCCCCTGGTGGTATTTGTGCCGCACAACGTGCAGGGCATACTACAACAGAAAGTGGACAAGTGGCTCACAGATGCAAGGTTGCTGAAGTATGAGGCCATTTTGATTCATTCACAGGATTTGGAATTGAAAACAATGACTGCGCAGAACCCTGCACAGTTTCTGTTTGGAGAGGCAGCAGAGAAATTAGTTCATGACTGCATGGAAACAGTCGAGCTGAAACCAAGATCAGGGAGGATTTAGAAGAAGAAGAATTAGATGAAGGGCAAAAGTGGTTTGTAGACGGGTCAAGCAGAATGATTGAAGGAAAAAGAAAATCAGGATACGCGGTTGTGGACGGGATGACAGGGAAAGTGATTGAGGAAGGTCCCCTGAATGCAAGCTGGTCTGCACAAGCGTACAAATTGTATGCGGTTTTGAGGGCATTGAAACAACTGAAAGGGAGAAAGGGAACAATTTTCACCAATTTGAGGTATGCCTTTGGGGTAGTTCATACATTTGGAAAGATTTGGGAAGAAAGGGGGCTGATCAACACATGGGGAAAAGAACTAATGCATGGGGAATTGATTTGACAAATTCTGGAAGCATTGAGAGGGCCAGAAGGAATTGCAGTGGTCCATGTGGAAGGGCATCAGACAGGAATTCAGTTCCGGACCAGAGGGAACAATTTGGCAGATCAGGTAGCCAAAACCATGGCGCTGATGGTGGTAAGTACCCCAGAGCTTGAAAGGGAAGAAACCCCTGACAATTCCCCTCAGCCCTCCCCAAAGGAAATTGAATGCTATGAAAAGATTGGAGATGAATTGAAAGAAGGTAAGTGGAGGTTACCTGATGGGAGGGAATTAGTTTCCAGACGATTTACTAGAAGAATTTTGCGAAGGTTGCACCAGAAAATGCACTGGGGGGCACAGGCCCTGGCAGAGCAATTTTTAAAATTTTTCGGGTGCAAGGGAATTTATGAATTGGCGAGACAGGAGGTAAAAGGGTGTTTGATTTGTCAAATGATAAACAAATCAAGAGCCAGGAAGACTGCCCTGGGGAGTCGCCCCATTGCGTACCGATCATTTGAAAGAATTCAAGTTGATTTTACTGAATTGCCAAAAGTGGGAAGGTTCAAATTTGTACTGGTAATTGTGGATAAATTGACTCATTGGGTAGAAGCCTTCCCCAGCTCCCGAGCGATGGCCCAGACGTTGGCCAGAAAATTGCTGGAGGAGATTGTACCCCGATATGGGGTAGTGAATTCCATTGATTCAGATCAGGGAACACATTTTACATCAAAAGTTATTAAGCAAATGGCTGATGCTTTGGGCATTCGGTGGGAGTACCACACCCTGTGGCACCCCCAGAGTTCAGGACAAATGGAAAGAATGAATCAAACTTTGAAGGCACAGTTATCAAATTGATTTTGGAGACAAAGATGTCCTGGTTGAAGTGTCTGCCCTTGGCATTGCTTAATATCCAAACCATGCCTCATTCAGAAACGGGACTCTCACCGTTCAAAATGCTATATGGAATGCCATACAAGCATGGAATGCCGGTGGGACACCCCAGATTTGAGGATGGTCAGATCCAACCATACCTGATTGCGATGAACAGAAACTTACAGGAATTTCGAAAACAGGGAATAGTGATACAGAGTGCTCCTCTGGGGTTCGCTATTCACAAAATT
The DNA here is from genome assembly GCA_025504685.1 of Leucosticte australis. Taxonomy (NCBI): domain Eukaryota; kingdom Metazoa; phylum Chordata; class Aves; order Passeriformes; family Fringillidae; genus Leucosticte; species Leucosticte australis. The sequence continues at coordinate 360,770 of JANIJU010000024.1, forward strand.
CAGCCTGGGGACAAGGTGTTTGTCGAAGTGTGGAAAGAGGCACCGCTCTCTCCTCACTGGGAAGGTTCTTTTCTTGTGCTCCTGACAACAGACATGGCCATTCGAACAGCGGAGAAGGGCTGGACACGTGTCTAGGGTGAAAAAAGTCGAACAACAAGAGGAAGCACCCGATTGGAGGGTCACTTCTTCCCCCGGCAATTTGAAAATCCAACTCCAACGTCCTCATAAATGACAAACAATGAGCGGATAAGTTGTATACTGTCAGATTGTGTATGCTATCAGTTTGTGTGCTTTAAGTGTGAATATTGTCAAGGGGTTTTTGTGATCCATTGCAGAAGGGGACAGAGGCCAAAAGGACTGTGCACTCAGTGTTTTGAGGAAGAACTCGAGTTGACTGACCGTATCCTGACCTTAGCCACAAGTCTGGGTATCATTGAATTAGATTCTCAGGAGTGGTTTCGCATTTTTCAAAACAGGGTGCGTGGGAAGCTTAGGTCCCAAGCAGAAATTCTGGATGTGGAGTGCAGGAATCCGTCAGGGTCCCTTGAAGTTCCAATGCAATCAGGGTGTCTTGGTGGGGCGCCATTAAGAGGAGACATGCAGCTAGATCCAAGGGCGTCTTCCCTGAAGAGTACTCCTGCTGCCGCAAAGATGGTCTTCCTCGCTGCTGGTGGCACCCCAGCGGGCAGAGGCAAAGGCAGAGGAGTACGCCTAGTGGGAATCCTGATTGGCCTGAGCCTAGTCATGTGCAGGAGGCAGAGTCTGAGCACTGAGATCCCCAGGAACAACGAAAGCTCCGTGGATGAGTGTGGAAAATGCACTCAGGTGGTCCCAGTTGCCGGGGACGGGGGATTCTCGACATACCAAGCCCCAGAGGAATGCCTGAACAGAACTAGCAGGTACTGTTGGGAAAATGGTACTCGGGTGAAATTGTGTGAATTAGAAATCGGGACTTGGTGCATCAATCCCGAGGCAGGGTTAAGGAACAGGCAGTCAAACGATCACGGGTTCCAGAGGAAAAAACGTGATACAGAACAGATATCAATCCCCATTTGTGACCAGTGTAATCGAACTATGTGGGTCGGGGGAAAGACAGAATCAATCTTTTTTGCATATCACCAGGTGAACCCTTTGTGCTATGGTAGCGCAAAGTTGGGGATATGCACGATGAATGGGAAAATGTATTGGGTAACAAGGAATACAAAATTTGATAATAAAATTACTGGGAAAAAGGACCCACTCATATCGGATCTGACACGAGCAAATGATGACAGGGTGTGCCTGCAATATGATAGGGTGGTTTGCTTTGCAAACAACAAAGATTATGAGGATCTTAAAGGAAAAATGAAAGAAATAATTCAAGAAATGAAAAGAAGGGAGTCAGAATTGAGGAAACAAAGAATTGAGCAGGAGAGGTTGAAAACACTGAGTGAACAGTATGAGGTATTGGAAAAACAATATGCTGATGGGGAATTACCTTCCCCAGACAGGAACTTATTCATTGATCTGATTCAAGAAATCACAACAGAATTGGGTTTATCGAACTGTTGGATTTGTGGGGGCTGAAATCTGCAGAGAAATGGCCATTGAAAGGGGAAGGTTTGGCTCCTGAGCAACTTCTGAAATGGGATAGCCCGAGGGTCTCAAAATTGGTAGAGGCCTGAGGGGTGGGTTTTGGACCAAAGAGTGTGTCAGTCGGGAAGGGAGAGAATACACCGAGATGGTAGGATACACTCCCTGTGTGTCTACTCTGACGGTGAATTCTGATTCAAAAAGCAAGGTATGGCTCCCTGCCCCTCCTTTGGGGTATTGGAGCCTGAAAAATGATACAAATTGTGAGTGCGACAAGAGAATAGTGTTATCCTGGGTCCAAAGTCCAGGAGCCAACCCTTTCAAATCCTTGGAAAGTGTAAGAGAATTCTGGGGAGACCCAGGGAAAATAAACATTAAATGGAAAGCACTGTGTCTCTCAAACCACGACACACTGGATGGGATTTATTGGATCTGTGGAAAAAAGGCATACAGTGAATTACCCCCAAGGTGGAAAGGCTCTTGCGCTCTAGGTATGATCAGGCCAGTTTTCTTCACTCTCCCGAGAACGAAAAGCAATCTGTTAGGGGATCCGTTGTACAAGACCTTGAAAAGGGAGAGGAGGAGTCTGAAGAAGATGATACCGGTGATAAGCGGGAAGCAAGCTTGGGGGGAAGAGGAGTGGCCAGCGGCAAGAATAATCGATTATTATGGGCCAGCCACGTGGGCACAGGATGGAAGCTATGGATATAGGACCCCGACCTACCTAGTGAACAGGCTGATCAGATTGCAAGCAGTTATGGAAATTGTATCAAATCACACCTCCGAAGCCCTGGATTTACTAAGTCAGCAGCACACTCAGGTGAGAGCCTTTGTGTACCAAAATCTAATAGCATTAGACTATTTATTGGCCGAAGAGGGAGGGGGTGTGTGGGAAATTTAATGAATCGGAATGTTGCATTGAGATTGATGATTATGGGGAAACCATAAGAGGTTTGGCGGCTGAAATTAAAAAGGTGGCCCATGTCCCCATCCAAAAATGGAATTCGATTTTGCAGTCCTCCTGGTGGGACAATTTATTTGATGGAGCATGGTGGAACAAAGTAATGTTTCTTGTGCTCTGTTCTGTAGCTGGGATCCTATTTCTACCCTGTCTGATTCCATGTTTTATCAGATTGATCCACTCTGTAGTCAGGGGAATGCAGATTGCAATAGTCCCCATAGACTCGGAGGGAGCTTCTGGAGCTGATGCATCTAAGATTATGCGACTCGGGGAGAGAAGGTATGCCAGTGATGCTGCAGAAGCATTGGCAAGGTTTGAAAGACAAAACACAGAAGAAAGAAGTAGTATAGTGTATCAGAACATCCCATAAGGGGAATACCGAATAGTGTAAGGGGTACTCCACTTGTGAGGAACCCTCAATGGTGATGGGTAGAAATAGAAAATTAATAAAGTAGAAGCATGAATTAAATGGGTAAAATAAATGGGGAGGGATTGTAGTATATGATATAGAAAATTCATGCTTTGGAAACTGTATAAAAATTATAAAGATCCAACCATACCTCTGACCCCCATGGCCAGAAGCAGGGTTTTTCATTTTCAAAAGATTTCCCGGACTCGCCCAGATAAAGTCATGACCATTAACAAATGAATGAGTCTTTCCTGGGTGATCATCGACCATTTCCCAGGAATGTCCAGAACATTCACCGAACAACACCTGGAAGAGATTACATCAGAACGGTGACATCCTGGCTACAACTGAAAAGAAGACTATTTCGAGGAGCCCAGACATCCATCCAAACCTATGGACTGACTTTTGTACGGGACTGCATCTGTATAGTTCCCGTTATACATATGTAGGAACTTACAGAAATCTTAGGTCATTTCTGCTCCAGGCAGAATAAACTGTATATAAGCTGGATACCTGGAGCAGTTGGTGTGACACTCTGGGGAGACGCTGACACTATGTTAGCTTGACCCAAGTTCACCCAGCATCAAAGTCCGGGGTTGACGCTGTCTTGGCTGTGGCGGTTTTATAATATTCAATTTTTTGGTTGTTGATCTAATAAATTTATAAATTTTTTTTATAAATTTGGCTACCGATTTGATAATTTACAACAGAGAGTTGTTGAAACATTTTCAAACATTTCACTCAGTGGGAAACTATTTTAAAACCATGTGCTGTATGGTGTGTTACAGATGGTATTTCCTTCAAGATACTTTAATTAAGAGTTGATTGAAATTAATTTTTTTTTTGTGGGCTTGTAAAAAGCTTCTGTTGCTGTGCAGGTTCCAGGCAGCCCCTGGTGCCTGGCTGGGAAGTGTCTCTGGGGCACACACCTGCGGAGGGAGCTGAGCCCTCAGGACTGCTGGTGCTACTCACGGAGCCTCCTCGCAAAGGGGATCTAGGGAGATCCACAGTCTAAGGCATCTCAGCTTCACACCTTTGTGTGCACTTTGCAGCTTTTTGTTCTGGAAAAAAATGACCTTTTTGGAACCCAGATTTCACTGTAACTGTTGGAAGGGATTAACTATTGCAGCATTCTAAGGCAATTTGTTTAAGATGAAGAGTATTTGTTTAAGAGCCTCCTGGTTGTCCAGCCTGGGTCTTGTGACTTTGTGAAAAACATGTTCACTCTCCTGTGAAGATTTAAAAAGGTTAATAAAGGACAATTGGAGACAAGGACCATAGAGCAAAGGTTATTACAGCAAGGTGCATCTTGGCACTCAGCCAAGACCACACTGTGAGAAACGACTGTACACTTTAAAAATTTAAAGGGTTTATTAAACCTTAACAAAAATACAAGAAAAGGACTAAATAAGGAAAAGCAGGCCTGGGAACTGCCCTCATCGCTGTCCACCACGTAGCTGGCTCCTCTTCAAGATGGATGCTTCACCTTTTATATCTCTAGCCCCTCCTAAAGCCTTGTTAGTCAACTCCTTCCTTGCTGTTCAGTGGTAAAAGTCACTTTATTACATTCTGATTGGAGTTCAGGTGCTGCCACAGTAACAAGCCAACCTTCCCAAATCCATGGATTAGCAAAACCATTGCATGATAAAACATATTGGGGAGAGGACATTGCAGTAACATTATACATCTATAGAACTTCTTTTACCATACAGATAATCTTTATCCCTTAATTGTGAGAGCCAACCATTTACGCATCTACAACAACACCATCACCTTTGGGGATACCCCTTTGTCCTAGGGTGACATTGTGATGCTTGTATCCCCGATCATTGTTCTGTTTATGCTGGATATCATGTTCTGTACCTTCAAGACTGGCTCTGAAGAGTGAAGCTCTGTTTTGTTTTGTTATCAGTTATCAGTCTGCTCACTCCTCCAACAGCTGGCGGGACACAGATGGGGCAGTACATAACGGCAGCTTTTGCTTTTTGCTCTTGCTTTTGCTTTGCTCTTGCTTTTGCTTCTGCTTTTTAGTTAGTTTAACTAGGCAGTCCAAATTTTCCCTGGACTGTTTTTCTTTCCTTTTCTTGGAACCACTCAAGCCTGCTCCAGACTGGGACCTGGGAAACACCGAGAGTTTGCATGTTGTGGCCTACAGCAGCCACCCCAGTGCTGGAGGGACTGATAACAGAGCGACCACTCCCAGGAGAGACTTTCTGAATTTGTCATCTTTCTCAGAGCAGTGAAAGAGTGGTGTCATCCGGTATTGTTCATTTTGTGTGCTGGGGGGTGCTGTGCCTGTTAAATAAACAGGTTCTTTCCACTTCTCTCTGAGGAATCCTTCCCAAACCAGTTGGGGGAGGGGCTGTGTGGGTTTGCTTTCTAGAGGGCCCCCCGCTTTGGAGGCTTTCTTCCAAATTTGCCCTAAACCAGGACAGAGAGATAAGAGGGACCCCTTGAACTTTGAAACAGATGAAGACAAAAGCTAAGGCTGCGGGAGACCGGGCAAGATGACCCAGCAGTTCTTTCTGTACTTTCTGATAAAAAAAAAACTAGGTGCAAGTGTAACAAGAAACCAGTAAAATAAATATGCATGAACATGTTGTATTGTGTTATTATATGTTTTATTTGCAATAAGTTGTACTTTGGTTTATCCCAGTTCCCCCTGTTAGAATGGTTCTGCCCCTGCTGCCTCCTCCCATCCTTTTAATGTCAATCTCCCTACCCCCTCCCCTTGTTCCCCAAAAGCGGCTGAACCCTTCCCTTAACCCCTCCCCGGTATCCTGTCCTTCACTCGACAGCCCATCCCCTCCCTCTAGAAACTTCTACCAAGGGCGTCGAGTGATAGGTTCAGGCACCGGGGCCCCCTCCCTCGCGTGGCCGTTATTGGTCCCCCTACCTGCCCGTTTCTCTGATCCCCATGCCCTCCTATATCCCCATTGGCAGGCGGGCAAAACTCCTCCCTGGTTTACCCCCCCTTTATAACACCCTGCAGACACCAGTCTGGCTTGTCTCCAGCTGGCTGGTCTCCCCGCGTTAGGAGTCTCGTTAGAGCTCCGAAATAAACCTGGACTTTACCCCCACCTGGAGTCCACTCTCCTTTTTCTACCAACGTTGTGCAAGTGTCTCGTCCTAAAGGCAAAAGCCTTTAGCCGCTCTCCCGACCTCCCGAGGTAGAGCCAGAGCAAGCCAGGGTGACTCCAAGCACATACTTGGAGAGGCTCTGCGACATGAACGCATTGTGAAATTCTATGCATATGTACCAGTAAGGGGGTTCCCCACATGCATCCAGTGCTGTAATAAACATACTGGCTTTACAACTTTACAAAGTTGTGGAGTTTTTTTTTCCTTTCCACAAATCAGTGGCAGAGGTTTATTCCCACTTTCTTTTCTTTCAGACACCCCCAAACACCTGCCTCAAAACAATTCTCATTTTGACCATCCCTGAAAATTCAAAACTAAAAGCATTTCCCTGTCCCTAGGGACAGGCTCCAAGGCTGGGCTCTCACTTGCACAGAATGAAGAAGAGCTGCTGCACTTGCCAGCAGCTCTGGGGTCTCACGATCAGAGCTTTGAATGCAGCTTTTGTACATACTGTGCCTCTCTGAGCCAAGCAGCATTACTGGGCATTGGCAGCGCCACTGCAGGCCAGCATCCTCCAGGCACATCTGCAGCAATGAGATTGCAACAAGTCCTGGCTGAAGGAGTCTCTCGTCTGCAGCAACCCTTCACCTGTGGCGGAATCATCTTGTGCTGCCATGGGGGAAGCAAAGGGGGTGAGGGGCTCTTTGCAGATGAGGGTCTCCTCCATGTGCTGCTGCTTGCTGGGCTGATACAGCTGCTGGTGCCCTCCTCCACAGCTGTATCAGGAGCCTGTCTGGAAAAATAACACTGCCAGTTCCAGTGCCAGCCACCAATCCCTGTCATGGCCCTGCCCACAGGGTCTCCTGCTTACCAAACTGCTCCAGTCAGGTGATGCCAGACACCATCAAAATACATTCAAACTATGTATTTTCCACATTCTGTCAAAATCATGGCCATACAGTCCACATGCTGGAGGCAGACTGCTGTTGGCAGAATGGGGGAAGCCCCAGCAGCTGCTCTCCCCATGGCTGGATGGCCATGGCAGTAGAGGCAAGACTCTCATCATGCTCACTGCTGTTAGACCCAGCGCTTTGGACATGTTTCCTCTGAACTCAGGCTGCTGTTACAGCAGCATCATGCTTTCACACATTGATAACAAAGAGTTGGAACGGCACACAGGACTTGCCCCAAGAACTACAAAACAACAACAAAAAAAAAAAGGGCAGGGTGGGGCAAGTGAGTTAGACTAGTTCACTCCTTTTTAATACAACCATACCTGGATTTAAGCAGGGACACTGGGCTAATCATACTGGGCACTGGTTTGTAACCCTTGTCTCCAGCAATTCCCACCAGTCTGCATACATTTTTCAGTAGAAAGGGGTAGATAAGATTTTACAGCACATCCATGAGCAAGTCTGAGCTGGAACTCAAAGTACAAGACAAATACTCCTACATCAGCCAACCATGGAAAAACGAAGAAGAAAAGTAGGAGAAACAAGTGCCATTGCAGCTGAATTGCCTGCATTTATACCATGGTCCAATCTTCCCGTACAAAAGCACCTCAATTCAAACACACAGATTAGGATCAAGGAATTAAAGTGTTTCGAGAGCATTTAAAGCATGATTCCTATTACTTTTAAGGAAAGGTAGAGGTTAAATTCCTTAAAAACACAAATTGTGGCTGTATTTGGGAAGGCATCCTTCAAAAGCAGGAATGGAGATTTAGAATTTCAGAACTGTTTCCATTGGAAAAGACCTACAAGATCAGAGAGTCCTCTCAATAACCTGAGACCACTAACACTGCCAAGGCTACCACAAAAGCATATCCCAGGAAATGTTGTGAGATGGGACATCCTTCTTGTCTCCTTTGTCTCCCCAGGAGCCCCTTGGAAAGAGAAATGCCCACACAGGCATTATCTGACTCCTTCCCAGCCAGCCTTTCCCTCACTCCTGGGTCTCATTTGCTCCACAGCCTTCACTAGCTCACTCAGCTCAGAGGAGAAAACACTTCCTGGTGTGGGGCTGTTTGCTCCCTGTCTCATCTTGATAGCATTTACCCCACTCTGTCCCCCATGAAAGAGATTGAAGGAACCCCCACAACCCCACGGTACTGCACCAGATCCCGGGCACGTTCCCTCCTCCGCTCCTTGGTGGCCCCGGGGAGGCTCCAGAGCCCTCCCTTTGTGTGGGACAGCTGCTGCAGCACCGCTGTGCCTGCGTGCGAGCAGCACCCAAGGAGCAGCTGTGCAAGTTCAGAGTCTGAAGCGGAATCCTCATGCACACAAATGACAACTGGCATTTCAGGGGCTGTGTCCTAGGGTGATGTTAAGATGTTTGTATCCCCATTAGTGTGTGTTATTTATGCTAGATATTATGTTCTGTGCCTTTAAGACTGGCTCTGCAGAGTGAAAGTTTTGTTTTGAGCCTCTTATCAGCCACTCCCTCACAGCCGGCGAGACATACAGACAGTACATAGTGCTGTTTTTGCTTTTTGCCCTACTTTTTTCGCTTTGCTCTTGCTTCTGCTTTGCTTCTGCTCTGCTTCTGCTTTGCTTCTGCTTGCTCTTGCTTTCTGCTTCTTCTCATTAGTTAGTTTAGCTAAACAGTCCAAATTTCTTCCTAGACTGTTTCTCCTTTCCTTTTTGGATTTACCCGAATCTGCTCCAGACTGAGACCTGGGAAACACCGAGAGTTTGCACCTTGAGGCTGCAGCAGCTGCCCCAGCACCGGAGGGACTGATAACAGAGCAACCACCCCCAGGAGAGACTTTCTGAATTTGTCATCTTTTTCAGAGCAGTGAAAGAGCGGTGTCATCCGGTATTGTTCATTTTGTGTGCTGGGGGGTGCTGTGCCTGTTAAATAAACAGGTTCTTTCCACTTCTCTCTGAGGAATCCTTCCTGAACCAGTTGGGGGGAGGGGCTGTGTGGCTTTGCTTTCTAGAAGGGCCCCCTTTTTGGAGATTCTCTCCCAAATTTGCCCTAAACCAAGACAAAATTTGGCGCCCAGCACGTGGGGCTCAAGAGAGAGTAGAAAAACCCTGTTTTGAGTGCATTTTAGTTACCATTTCTCTGTGTCAGTATAAAGCAGTTAATAACCATACTTTTTGAATTCATAATGTCTATTAGAGTAAAAACTTACATGCATTTCTAGTCCCTAAAGTTTTTTGAGATCTTAATACCTCTATAGTCCCTCAGTTTATTTTCTTATCCAAAAATAACTCTAATATTGTCCCTAATACGTAACTTTTACAGCAAAAAAGCAGTGACCAAAATAGCTATCCTACTAAACTTAGTAGTGATGATTTGTAAAAAGTTTATAAACATGCTGAAGTCTGCTCCAAGTATGAATAGTTTGTAATTATAGTTATGCATCCAGTTTGTTAGAAAAAGAACAAAAAGTGAGGCTTTTCAGCCTTTACTTTCCTCCTTCTCCTCTGAATTTATTACATTCCTATTAAAAAATATTCAGTTTCCCCTGAATGTTAAAGAAACCATCTTTCTAGTATTCAATCTAGTAAGCTTCCTCTATACAGTCTGCTGCTTCTCTAGAATGAAAACTAAAATTTCTAGACAAGCTAATAAAACCCCTGACTCAAGAGTAAACCCAAGTGTAGAAAATCCTAAGTAGTGTGAAAAATGAGAAAATATGAGCCAAATCCTGAAAAAATTCTCTGACCCTATAGTCTGAAATTTTCCCCATAAACAAATTCAGAACCCAGCTAAAACAGAAAAATATCTGAAAGAGAAGTACCAAAATAACCCTAAAAAAAAAGATCATTACAGTGAACTGAGCCTTAGCATATGCTTATCGCTCATTGCTAAATACTGTCAAGCAACAGACAGAAGCAAAAGAACAGAAAAATAAAACAGCAGCTATCCCAGTCACTCAAACTGCAACCAACACCCCGAACTCAAAACTAGCAACTTAACCAATAGCTGTTACTACTAACACTAGAAGTAAAAAATACACAAGCAAGACCAATCGACCAGTAAATGATAATAATAATGATGCAAGAGAAAAACCCTCAATGCCTCCCGACATAAAATCAAGAGTCAAAAAAGCAAGTACAAGAAGAGAAACCAATATTGAGTCCTTTTCCCTAAAAGACCTCCGTAACCTAAAAAAAGATTACACACACAGCGACCTAATAAATCCATAATTAGTTAGTTTGTCTTTAAAATACTGCGAGACCACAATTCTAAATAGCACTAAAGCCAAACATTTAAGATCCCTGTCATATGATCCTGTCATCAACCAAAAAGTGATGAAAGAAGTTAATCCTCATAACCTCTAAGCACGAGTCTTAAAAAGTGTTACACAAAAATACCTGTGTACAAATGATCTTCATATACAGCAAAGAGAATAAAAAACCATAGAGCAAGAGATCCAACGCCTAAGAAAAATAGCAGTAGCAGAGATTATCTTCTCAAATAACGTAACAACTAAGAACCCAGACTTAGTACCATGCACGTCTGTGATGTAGCAAAAACTTGTATGACTCAAGCCACATAAATATACTTCTACCTTAACCATAATGAAGCAAAATAAAAAAAAATGAGACCGTGCTAAATACAGCAAAGAAGCTCTGAACATATACAAACACTGTACATAGCCCAACACGTGCCAGAATCGCAGCAGTAGAAACACGTCTGCAGAAGTTAAAAAATAAGATAGAAGAAAATCACAAAAAGCTCAAAAACAAAATTAAAAAAAACCTTCTCCAAATCTCAACAGTACAAATCAAAAGTCCTAGTGCCCAATACAAACGTTCCTCAGACAGAAAAAAAAGTACACCCCACGAGCTGAGCTGCAATTCTTCCTGTGTAATTGTAAAAAAACACGAAGAAATGAGATGAAAAATCTGCTGCTCTGGCACGACAAGTACGTAAATTAAAAAAAGACAAGACTCAAAAAAAGAATTCCACCAAAAAAAAACCAGCTCCAATTACCTGTAGCCGAACTGCCATATATAATGATGATAATGACATGTCCAATCCCCTTGAAAGAACATCCAAAACATATGCCCAAAAAAAAAAAAAAAAAAAAGACCAAGCTTAGAAGAGCCCTGCCTCTAGCCAAGTAAAAGCTAGAGAAATCGTGTTTTCTAATCTGTGTAGCTTCGTTAACCTAACACATCAGAACCACAAAAGTATAAAACTTTAGTTGACACTAGTGCACAATGTACATTAATCCCATCAAAACTTGTGAAGACAGTCTGTTTCTATTACCAGTGTAACAAGAAGATCCCAAAATTTCACTTTAGTAAAAACAAATGTGAACCTGACAAAAAATATTAAAAAAAGCATCCTATTGTAACTGACCCAAAAGCCCCATGTATTTTAAGCATAGATTACCTTCAAAGTAAGTATTTCAAAGACCCAAAAAACTCAAGTAAACATTTGAAATAACAGCTGTAGTGTCAAAGAGCATCCAACAATTGAACACCTTGCCTAGACTATGTGAGAATCCATCTTCAGTAAAACTTCTGAAGAAAGAAGAACAAGTGCCAATTGCCACTTCCACAGTGCATCAATGACAGTATAAAACCACTCAAAATGCTGTAATCCCCATCCATAAAATGATCCGAGAGCTAAAAAACCAAAGAGTAGTCAGTAAGACCCACTCACCCTTCAACAACCCCATTTAGCCTGTGCGCAAATCCAAAAAAAAATAAAAATTGACTGTAGACTACCGTGCATTAAATGAAATAACTCCACCACTGAACACTGCCGTGCCAGATATATTAGAGCTCCAATACGAACTAAAGACCAAAGCAACAAAATAATACACCACTGTTAACATTGCCAATGCATTTTTCTCCATTCCTCTAACAACAAAATGCAAACCTCAGTTTACTTTCACCTGGAGGGGTGTTGAGGATTTGTTGCAGATTGAGGAGTTTTTGAGAAACAATGGCCATATTAATCCAATGCACAATCCAGCCTGCTTGGGATAATGGACAATGGACACGTTTACAAACAATAATGGACATATTCAGAAAATCGGGTCGGTGTATCCTTGAAAAAGATACAAGAAGAAGAGTCAAATGGACTCAGCAAGTTTGTCAGTGAGCTGGGGAAAGTGAGGAAAAAGACAGTTCATGGGTGGGACAGAAAACCACAGCCAGACGCATGAAAAAATTAGATGATCCAATCAGCATCCTCTCTTAGACGCGTGAACAGCTAGGCCTGGCCAATCATGTATTAGCTAGAGATGCATGGACAGTAAAGAATTATTATAAATACAGTCTTTTTAGGGATAATAAATTTGGTTTCACTGGATCATATTGGTTGTCGTGTGATGTCCCTGAACCTCCGCATCCCGCACCGTTCCCTTCCCACATTTCTGGTGGAGAATTGCGGGGCAACCCTGAGAGGGACTCGAGGGCGGCAATTTGGCTGCTGTGCAGAGGGTCAGAGCCAGCCCTCGAGGAGCGGAGAAGCCGGTCGAAAGCATCCTCACTGCCCCGGTGAGAGGAAAAGGTTACTGGAGCTCCAGTCGTAGATGTCCTGAATCTCGCCTGGATCAAGGTGAGTGGCTGGGGAGGAGATGGGGTCTGAACATGAAAGGGAAGGTGTTCAGAAACTCCTCCAACATATCCTCTCTAAGAGAGAATATAAGTATGATGCTTCCACTTTGAAGGGACTATTGCACTGGGCTTGGGAGCATAATCTCATACCAGGAGCACAGGTTGCTTTTGACATTTTGACATGGGAAGCTGTGGGGCCAAGGTTGTGGGACTGCATTGCATCTGGGGGGAATGAGGCAAAAAGAGGCATCTAAGTATGCTACTGTGTGGAAAATCATCATAGAAGCTTTACAAGGTTTAAAGGCAGAGAGGAAAGCTGCTGCTGCAGCTTGTGCTGCCCTTGCCTCTGAGCCAGAAAAGCCTCAGGCGTTCCCGATAACTTCAGTTCAGCCACTGTTTTCTACAACCTTAGATATTCCCTCGCGCAGCCCACAACCCCTCAGCTCGGCATCGAGCATTACACCAACTGCTCCTGCAGCTCCTGGTGAGAATGAGGAAGCTGCTGCCTCTTCAGAGGTGTTGGTCTGCAGACCAAAGGACACTTGTAATTGCAGTAAAAAAGTTCTTCGGGTTTCTTAGTCTGCAGAACAAAAGACAGTTGTACTCAGAGTGAAAAAATTGCTGATAACAGTAACTTAGAGACTAAACATGCTGTAAAAGATAAGGAAAGAGATGTTGTTATGAATAATACTTCTATTGAAGAGGATTTAAGGTCTCTTGTGGACAATTTGCAAAAATTGGTAATTCAACAAAAGGATTCAGTTGTCCCTAAAAGAGATTATTCTTTTGAAAAAATGGATCTACCTATGATTGTGGGTTCGGACAGACAATCAGGAAAGCAGGTACCTCCCTCTCATGTTGTCTCTGAGCCAGCATCCCAGCTGGTTAAACGAAATCCTCCCTCTCATGCTGTAAAGAATGTGGAATTAGAACTGGAATGTGACCCTGAAATAGAAGCAGCACAGAAATGCAAGTGGCAGGGGGTTATTACAGAAGCGATTATAAAAGGGACTTTTGTTGCAAATGATTTACAAGCTTTTCCTGTAGTAACTAATGCTGCAGGTAGAATTTGGGAACCTTTTGATTGGAAGATTTTGGAGAGGGTAAGAAACGCAATCTCACAATTTGGCTTAAAATCCCAGCTGGCACAGTCACTGCTGCAGTATATTTTTACCTCTAGCACATTTATTCCAGCTGATGTGTATACCCTAATCAGGCTTGTATTGCCACCCCACCAGCAGGTGATGTTCCATAAAAGCTGGGAGGAAAAGTGTGCCCAGGAAGCAGCAAAGCCTCGGGCGCAGGGTGATCCTTTGTATGGTTTAACAGCACAACAGTTACTTGGCAAAGGGCCCTGGGCTACTGACACTGCCCAGGTTAGGAGCATTGATGAAGTTTTACAGATGAGTCAACAACTAGCCTATAATGCTATTCTTGCACTTCCTGATGGATTACACACTAAGGCTTTTACACAAATTTGCCAAAGAGAAAATGAGGACTTTGATAAGTTTGTGGACAGATTGCATGAGGCTATTTATGATCATCCTGATTTGGATTCAGACACAAAGGTGCAATTGTTTAATGTGCTTGCTTTTGACAATGCTAATGATAAAGCTCAGCAGATCTTGGGTACATTAAAGAAGGCAGCTGATGTTACAGAAATGCTGGAACTGATGGCTAGGACTACAGAAAGGGAAAAGGCGTCCTATGTAGCTGCTGCAGTACAGGATGCAGTAAAACCACTGATTTCCAAACTGGAGAAG
>JANIJU010000024.1:390085-407642 GCA_025504685.1 Leucosticte australis
GTCTCAAGGTTGTTTATTGCATCTTATCTGTAAAATTCTTTCTCCCTGCCCAGCCGAGATCCATCCAGCAGGACAGTCAGAGGCACTCCCCCTTCCCCTAGGGCGGTGTTATCTTTATATACTACAAACTACGTGTACAATATTTACAGTTATTTTCCAATATCTATCATCTATATTAGACAGTGGGTTTCTACTCTAGACCAATCTAAAAGTGCCAACATCACCAGACAAGATGGAGGTAGAGAAGGAGAAGAAGAAAGGCTAGACACGCCCAAATCCCTCCATCTTGTCCCCAGAAACCCCTATACCAAAAATCCTAAAACCTACATTTACACTCTGTAATTATTTTATTCCTACACTATCTAAACTGCTGTGGCTTTTATCTCTTCATGTAAAGGTGGTAAGTTGTTCCATCGAACCCACTGGTGTTCTGGGCTGTGTGCCAGGGTCTCCGAGCCCCCTGGCAAGGGTCCCAGGAAACTCCAGACTCCCAGAGGGATGTCCTGAGTTCCGACAGGCTGCCTGCCCTGCCGGAGCTCTCTGGAGAGCTGATCCAACAGGCTCTTTTTGCTGAGGCCACCTGAGTAATGAGGCATTTCTTTTTCTTCAAGAATGTTATTTTCTTTTTTTTTTTGTTTTCCTTTACAACGTAAATATTGACTGTAAAATAATACAAAGAGTGCCAGGATCTTTCTTTTGCTGCCCAGGGTCTGCAGGGCATAGGGGAGGAGGGGGAAAAGGGTGCTTGTGCTCAGCCAGCTGCCCAGGTGTGCAGTGCTGCAGGGAAAATGGCCAGAAGCCCCTTGGCCTTTGGTGGTTCCGCTGAAGCCTTTGTGCTGCCGACAGAGCGGCTGGGCAGGAGCTGGAGCTGCGGGGATCCCTGTGAGAGCAGTGCCTGGAGATGGCCACAAGCCCTGTGCCAGGCAGGAAGCGCCATCCGTGTCCTCCTGCCCGTGTGCTGCTGCCTGCATTGCTGAGGGCTCCGAGGTGCCTCTGGCTGGGGCTGCTCTGGAGCTGCAGTGGGGCTGCGGTGCTGCTGCTGGGCAGTTTGGCCGTGCTGGGGGAGACCCTGAGGGGCTGGGGCACTGGGAAGCCCTGAGCAATTGGGTGTCAGAGGCCATGAGCAGCCCCCTGGCAGCTGCCTTGTTCCTGCCAGAGCTGACTTGCAAGACGGATCCTGGGCGCTCTGGAGCTAACAGCATCAGTGTTGTTGGAAACTGAACTTCAGGGAATTGTCAGACCTTTGGTCTTGTCAGCAAAGCTTAGAATTAAACACAGGATTTGATCTGAGACCTTGGAAAGTGCTTCCAAACTTAGGTGCTAGAAGCAAGAATGTGGATTTATAGTTTATAGCAGAGACACGCGGAGAAAAGTTGAAGTGGAGGAAAGTTTAGAGTTGTAGAGTTCAAGATCTAGAAAAAATAAAAGTTGTTACAATGGTAAACAAGAAGCTTAGGATGCAGTGCCGTAGGTTTGTGTGTCATAACCTGGTTGGTTGGCTAAGGAAGCTTACACTGTAGCATGAGTCCATAGGAGGAAATATTAAAGGATTGGGTCCAAAACATCGATATTCTAGTTGGCAGTGTCTTATTGGCCAACAAATCCTTAAAAGCTCTTGTAACTAGAAGTCTTGCGGTCTTGTGAGCCATGCGGTGGAGATGGGAGCCAAACTCACTCTTCCTGTCTATGCAGAAAAGGAAAAGAAATGGCATCATCTAAAAAACTCAGAGGTCCGCTCTCTACCTCCTTCCTAACTCCTTCCAATCCCCCAAAGTGTGATTTAGCTACAAACAGATGACAAGGACTCATAATGCTGGCTCTTTGACTCCAAAGCAGCTGCTTTAGAATCTTTCCCATAACCCTGTGTAGTTATGTGCCAGAAATGTATCATTTTAAGAAACTTTCCCAAGGGACTTGAATGGAGGTTTGTTTGAAAGGTGTTTGAGGAGAAAGCCTCCCAGCAGAGGTCTGGGCTTTGGCCTAGCTGTGTCCCTGCTGATTGTGAAGTGTGCCATCAGCTGCAGGGCTTTCTGGGCTAAAAATATCATCAAGTCACTTGGGCTGGACCCACTTTTGGGGCAAATTTGGAGACCTCCTCTAGGGGTGGATGGAGCACCTAGGATTTTCCCAATTTCTGGGAATGGTTCTCCAGGTCCCCGGTGAGAAAATGGGGCTCCCCAGCAACTGCGCATCTGCAAGATGAGAAACAATTGTCTTGGTTTGAAAAGACAGGTGTCTGCTAAGGAAGGCAGAAGCCTTCTCTGAAATGGAAAATGTAAATCCCCTCCCTTCAAATGATTATAATTTAGAAATTAAAATGCTCTCAGGGAAAGCTATGGGAATAGGACTGAGCCCGCAGAGTAGGGCAGCATTTGCTGATGGTCTGAGCCCTTCCTAAAGATCCTGTCGGGCTCTCTTAGACCCCTGGGGCCAGGGATTCTTTTCAACCTGGGCCACTTTGGGTGGGCTGGGGGCGGCCCCAGGGCAGGTGGCAGCGTGTGCAAGGACCCTGGGTGGCATGCTGCAGCACAGTCACCGTGGCACGGAATGGAAGCCGGTGTCCAAGGGCCCTTTGTGACACGTGGGAAATAGAAGCTTGCCCGGGTGCTCGGAACACGCAACGGCGCAGAACGGGACAGAGCGGTGCCGTGAGGAGCTCCCGCACAGAGCACTCGTTCCCGTCTGACCCAGAGCTTTTCCATGGCCTTGTTCCTGAGGCTGAGCTCAAGGCCCGGGCACAGGACTCACTGACCCGTGGCCTTCCGAGGCTTCTACTCTGCAGCTGTTCTCAAGGGCAGAGCGTGGGACTTGGTGTCCCGGAGCTTTTCCAGAACATCTCTCCTGCAAGTATCTCCAGTCAGTGACATGGAGCGGAGACCCCCGAGAGTGCCCAAGCTGGCCTGGCTGGAGGAGGAGGAGGAAGAAGGCCCTGGAGCTGCCCCAGTGCAGGAGACTGAGGAGGTGGTGCCGTTCCATCCACTGCAGGAGGGTGAGTGGCAGAGCTGGGCCGCAGGGCTGGAGCCTGCAGCCAACTTGGCCCCATCCCATGCCATCCCATGCCCTGGGGACATGCCCACTAACAGGACAGAAGAGGGGACAGGCAGACACCCCGCAGTGGCCATACTCCATCCTCCTGGGGCATCCTGGGGCTCTCCCTGCCTGGGAAGCACAGGGCTGGGCTGTGTTCTCCGGCCTCTCCCGCAGCCCCTCAGCTCTGTCTGTGCCCGCTCTTTGCCAGATCCAGTCCTGGAGCACACGCGAGAGCAGGAATCCAGCCGTGGCCGCTTCCGCAGCACAGCTCAGGTACCTGCAGCCACCCCCACCTGGGCTGGGCCTGCTGTCCCTGCTCAGCCGAGCACTGTGTGTAGAGCAGTCCTTGCAACATCCCCAGCTTCTTGCCCTTCTCCTACAGTTTGTTCATGAGTTCATCCACAGCATCCGGCAGGGAGAGACCAGCACCACGGGCACTGGGCTCAGAGCTCACTCAGAGCTCCTGGGACATGAGACCAGTGCTGGCCTGCTGGATTTGCTCGTAGAGAGGGGTGTTTCCAGGCCAGAAGAAGTAAGCAGCCTGTGGCCAGGCTTCAATTCCCCCATGAGTCACATGGCTTCCCAGGCCACGCCTGCTGGTCCCTGGGGGCCTTTGAGGCCATCGCAGTGCGCTGGGAAGGGAAGCATTTCTCTGGGGACGCTGGGGACATCGCTCCCTCTGGCAGATTTCCAAGCTTCCCCATGCCTTCTCCAGGTGCCCGCCATGGTGAGTCACTGATGGCTCATGGCCAATGGTTCTGCTGAGCACAGGCTGGACAAGAGCCTGCTGAACGTCACCAAAGAACACCTGGGTGACGCAGTCGTGACACTCCTGCGTCTGGCCCCGTCCTGTGACAGGTATGGGGTCCACCTGCCCAGAGGGCTCAGGGCTCCCCAGCCCATCACCCTATACAGCCAGTTCCAGGTGTCTGACCAACAGAGAGTTCCAGGGCCCTCTGGCTGCTGCCTCTCCCAGCCCTGACATGTCAGCTCCCGAGCCTGCTGCCGTGCTCCCTTGCCGCCCCTCAGGGCTCTGTCCCCACAGGGCTGGGCTGCCTGGGTATGGAGGGGCTTGACAGCTGGCCTGCAAGCAAAGCTGAGTTAATAGAAGAAACAACACTTGATGATTTTAGGGTGTATCCATAGCAAGGAAGAAGACAAGGCCATCAGCATGGAAACCGATTAGAAAAGATACATGAGAATTTTTGCGAGCTAGACTATGTGCATAAGTAGATGTGTATACGTGCCTTATTAAATTTCTGTAAAACTTTTGCCAGTTATATTGACGCTGATTGCTTTGCACCAATGAATATAATAAGTTATTGTGATGTAGTCAATGACTTAAGATCACGCTTTGTTAAGGGTATATAAACTGGAGAACATGCAGAATAAAAACTTTTTTTTCCTTCCTGGACCTTGGTCACGTGTGTATGTCACGTCCGGCCTGACGGTGACACCCGGGTGCCGCTGGCAAGGGCCAGAGGGCAGAGGCAGAGCCGGCGGTCAGCCCGGGCCCCTAGGGATGCCCAGGCCACTGTGCTGTGTCTGAGACCCACCCTGAGACAGAGCTCTAACCCCTCAGAGCTGCCATGGCCATGTGGAAGACCATCATGTGCTCGTCCAGGGCTGCGGAGCCAGTGCTGCTGATACTCCTGGATGTGCTGGGGAGCTGGCCAGAGTGCAGCACGTGCACTCTGCACGTGGGGACAAAACAGGTGTCCTTGCCCTGGCTGTGAGTTTTTGCAGCTGGCCTTTGCTGGCCCCAAGGCTGCCTCTCCAACAGCTCTCCATCCTCCTTCCCCCACTGCATCTCCCTGCCTCAGGCGCTGGCCCGAAACCTGGCCCAGGGGCAGCTTCAGGCCCCCCAAGGCCCCCTGCTCCCCCTGCACGGTCTCTCCGGGCCTCTCCCTGCCAAGCACGGATCCTGCCACACGGGCACCTCGGCACTGAGCGCTGTCTTGGGGGGGCTTTGTCCTTTGCAGGCAACTGTGGTGATGTGGAAGATCCTCCAGGAGCCCTGCATCTCACATGTAGTGACGGCGTATTTCCCCCGCCTATTTGTGCATCTGCTCTTCCAAGTGTTCTTCAGCACAGAAGAGATGCCAGAGGAGGTCGATACCTTCTGGAAGAGATGCCAGGAAGAGCACGGCCTTGCCACCAGCCCCAACAGGTGCTCCATCCCAGTCCTCCTGTCCCTGCCACGTGGCCTGCAAAGGAGCCAATGCTGCCAGTGTGACCTGGGCTTTGCTCTGCACACAGGTTTGCAGTGCAGACTCTGAAGTCCCTGCTCTGCCGAAAGGAGCACAGCTCCCATCATGCTCCGCGGCACACGTCCCGCGCTATTCCAGCCAGGACTTCATCTCCCGTCATGCCCCACGCCCTACCGGGAGCCGTTGCAGCTGCGCCTCGATCTCTCGTGATGCTTCGCGGCCCCGTTAAACCATATGATACCCGCGCCTACAACTCCCATCACCCCCCACGCCCCAGAGAGCCCCATTCGAGCCCCCCAAGGGCCCACCCGGACCCCGAAGGGCCCCAAATTCCCCTCCCTGACCTCCAAGGGCCCCACTGGACCCCCAAGTGCTGCCCCGGACCCCGAACTGTCCCTCAGAATCCCTGAGTGCCCCTCCAAGTGCCCACCCGGCTCCCCCAAGTGTCCTCCAGACCCTCAAATTCTCTCTAAATTCCCTCCCCAGACCCAAAACTGCCCCAAATGTGCCCCAGAATTGTCTCCATGGACCCGAAATTTTCCCATTTTATGCTGTCTGAAAAAATATATTTATATATAAACTATATTTATAATTTTATTAAATAAATTCTATTTATAAAGAAAAATTCTATAATTTTTTCTATGCTTTGGGATGTCATTCCCAGGTGGGCGATGTCAGACATGGTGAGGCTGGGGGTGAGGAGCAGCTTGTCCAAACAGCCTCAGCCTGCAAGGGGCCCATTCTTCTCCCTGCCCAGACCTCCTAAGAAGACATTCAGCATCAAGATCACTTGGGGATTGCTACTGTCACCTCTTCTCTGAAATGAAAAATAAAAAACACTCATGTGATTAAAAAACCAAAAATCATGAGGTGCACTTTGGAATCTTCCTCCTTACCAGAACTCCAAAGTGACTCCAACCGCTGCACAAGCCCTGGAGACTCAAAGACAATGGAAGGGAGACAAAGAGCTCCTGAGGGCTTTCTGTATTTTAATCAGCCCCACGGTGGATTTGGGGCTAGGTTCAGGAGCCTCAGGCACTGAGAGAAGGATGAAGAAACTGCCCAAGGAGTCAGCAGTAAAACTCCAAGTGCCTTGGACCATGGCTGGGCTTTGGGGAGGTTTCCTGCAATTCCCACTGCCAAGGAAAGCTCTGTCTCCTGCTGCTCACTAACAGAGAAGGGCTGGTGGGAGATGCGGTGGTCAGAGGCTGTTTGGGGTGCAGTGACCATGAGACTATTGAGTTTTTACATATTCTTTTTTAATATTCTTTTTTGTGAAAGAAAGTGGGGCATCAACAAATCTTCTACACTGAACACACAGAGAGAAAACTTAAGCCTTTTCTGGATGCAGATTTGGCAAGTACCAAATCAGGTACTGATTTTTTAAAGGGAAACAGCACTTAAAAACAAAGGAAGGATGGACACACTTCAAGAAATAAATCTTGAAGGAGCAAGAGCAGGCTGTCCCTGCACACTGAAAGATGCCCCAGAATGGAAAATGACTGGCCTGGCTGGGCATGGGGCTTTTGAAGGAACTCAGGGGAAAAATTAGGGTGCATGACGCCTTTGGGCAGAGGGGCAGGCAAATCAGGAAATGTTTAAGGACATTTTTAGGGCATGGAAAATTAGAAAGGTGAAAGCTTGATTAGGACTTAACCAGGCTACTTCTGTGAAGGATAATAAATATGTTTCTATAAATACATTCATGGCAAAAGGAAGGGTAAGGACAACCTCCATTCATTATTGGGGGGATATGGTTACCAAAAATGAGGAAAAGGCTGAGGCACTTCACCCATTCTTTGCCTCAGTGTTCAAAAATGAGACAGGTTCTCCTCAGAACAAGGGTTCTCCTGAGCTGGATGGGACAGGGAGCAGAACAGCCCCCCTGTAATCCAGGAGGAAGCAGCTGGGGACCTGCTGAGCCACTCAGATGCTCCCAGGTGTCTCTGGCACCAGATGGGATCCATCCTAGGGGGATGAGGGAGCTGGTGGATGAGCTCCCCAAGCTGCTCTCCATCATTGACCATCAGTCCTGGCTCAGTGAGGAGGTCCCAGAGGACTGGAGGTGCCAGTGTGAGCCCATCCCCAAGAAGGGCTGGAAGGAGGATCTGGGGAACTCCAGGCCTGTCAGCCTGACCTGGGTGCCCGGCAAGGTTATGGAACAGATCACCCTGAGTGCCATCACCGGGCACCCACAGGATGGCCAAGGGATCAGAGCCAGCCAGCATGGATTTCAGTATCTGCATTGATGATCTGCATGAGGGCATTGAGTCCACCATCAGCAAATTTGCAGATGACACCAAGCTGGGTGTGAGTGTGGGTCTGCTGGAGGGTAGGAGGGCTCTGCAGAGGGACCTGGACATGCTGGATCCAGGGCCTGAATCCAACAAGGTGAGGTTGAACAAGACCAAGTGCTGGATCCTGCACTTTGGCCACAACAACCCCTGCAGTGCTACAGGCTGGGGACAGAGTGGCTGGACAGCAGCCAGGCAGAAAGGGACCTGGGGACACTGATGGACAGCAGGCTGGACATGAGCCAGCAGTGTGCCCAGGTGGGCAAGAAGGCCAATGGCTCCATGCCTGGATCAGGAATGTTGTGCCCAGCAGGAGCAGGGCAGTGATTCTTCCCCTGTGCTGGGCACTGGTGAGGCCACACCTCGAGTGCTGTGTCCAGTTCTGGGCCTCCCAATTTAGGAAGGCCATGGAGGGGCTGGAGCATGTCCAGAGAAAGGCAGCAAGGCTGCTGAGGGGTCTGGAACACAAGTTCTGTGAGGAGTGGCAGAGGAAACTTATTGTAAATCAACGGCAACTCCGACGAAGGGGAGAGAGAATGATGCATTTGACTACATCATCAGAAGGCTAATGAATTACTTTATTATACTATGTACATTGTATCTAAACTGAGTCTGCCAAGTACTCACTCTTGCTCACAAGTGCACAGAACTGCTCTCATCTCTGATTCTCTCGTGACTGTCCCGTGACAGTCCCACACACACACTTCTTGGCCCTGATAGGCCAAGGGAACAAAACATCCTCACTTTGGTAAACAATCTCCATATTGCATTCTACTTTAGCACAACACAGGCACAGCAAGCAAGATAAGAATTGTGTTTTCCTTCTTCTCTGCTTGTCTCACAGTTTCTCTCTGTTCAGAGAGTATATGAATACCACAGGAACTGGGGTTGTTTATCCTGGAGAAGAGGAGGCTCAGGGAGACAAGGTGGTGTTAGGGCACATGTTGGACTTGATGTTCTCCAAGGTGTTTTCCAACCTTGCTGATTCTGTGATTCTCTGAAACCACCCTTGGAGCAGTTGCAGGATGAGCCCTGGGCCTCCTCTTCAGATGCTCCAGCAGCCCAGGTCCCTCAGCTTCTCCTGCCAGGCCCAAAGCCCATCCTGTCAGTCCTGCAGAGCCTCTGCAGCTCCTCTTCATTGCCCAGAACAGGGAGCCCAGAGCCAGACACAGCAGCCCAGATGTGCCCCCCTGGCCTGTGGTGCCTCTGGCAAGGGAGCAGCAGGAGGCCCTGCAGGAGCCTGGAGACAATTCCTGCAGCACTTGTAGGATGATCCTGCTCCCCAAGGGGACGTTCCCATGGTGCACAGTCAGGAACTGCAATGGGGAGTGGGGCCAGAGAGTGAAGGGCAAACAGGGATGGGCTGTTTGCAGGAGAGGGGACAGGGGTGGGCAAGAGGGAGTGTTGGGAAGGATGAACGTTTGACAAGGAAGTCTCACAGATATGCATGCATGGCAGAAAGATTTTTAAATATAGAGTCTGATGAAGGACTAGAGTTTGAAGCAAGTTTTGATAGAGAAGAAAAGAATTGCTGAGCCAGTTTTACTGGATAACCAAGAAGGCAAAAGGGATGTTAGTTAGAAGGGGTTTTTATGGCTTAATGCAAAGGATAAACCCACCTCAAACAAGATGTTTTTACCAAGCAGGAAGATAGCACAGGCAAACAAGTCAGCAAAGCTGCAAGTAGAAAAAAGGTCTCAGAATTTTCCACTGCAAGAAAACTGAAAAACAACTTCTAGCTTAAACTGTAATGTAATAACTTTTAGTGATTGGAGAATAGTACCATGAATATGGTAATTATAGTAGTTATGATAGGCTATAGGTAAAAAGGGATAGATTGGTTCTACTGTATTAAGATGCTCAGCAAAGAAAAGTATATAATGCATTGTAACCAAACCAAAGGGTCTCTAGGCCTGCCTGCAGCTGGAGCTGACAGCTGTAGGCACAGCTCTGTCACCCACGACTCTGGATGGCTGTAACCTCTTAGATGGAATAAACTGCATTTTGGACAGCCGCCTGGAGTTCCACATCCCTCATTTCGGCTCTTTTAAGAACTGACTGAAAATGAATGGGACAGAAAAGAGTAACTCTGAAAGTTTTATTTGCTATCAAATACATCCCACCTACCCAGCCCCACACAATCCCCATCCACCGCTCCAAATTGGGATGCCACTTCTCCCAATCTCCTCCCAACTCCATCTCACACTGGCAGCTGTGGAATGGAGTGAGTTTGGTGTGGGACTGAGGTTTTTTTTGAGGAAGGAATAAGCAATTTGAGGTGGGATTTAGCCCTTTTGGGTTAAAATTCAGTTATTTTCAGTGGAATTTGAGTGATTTTGAGGTGACAGATTGATCCCTCTTGGCTTCTGGAGTACAGAGAGATGGAGAAAAAAATTAGGGCAAAGCAAAAGGAGAGGCAGCCAGGTGTGTTCCCTACATGGATCACAGGGAAGGTGGGGCACTAGGGCTGTTCCCAAAGTGGCTCCTCCAGTGGGGGATGGAGCTGGAGCAGTGCACGAAGCTCTTCCCGCGCTCGGGGCACTCGCAGGGCTTCCCTTACCGGTGCCTCCGTTGGTGTTGGGTCAAGTGAGAGCTGCTGGAGAAGCTCTTCCCACAGTGGGGACACTCATAGGGCCTCTCCCCGGTGTGGAAGCACTGGTGCCTGATGAGATGGGAGTTGCGCTTGAATCCCTTCCCGCAGTCAAGGCAGCAGAAGGGCCTCTTGTCTGTGTGACTCAGATAGTGCTGGAGGAGATAGGAGTTGATCTGAAACCTCTTCCCACACTCCCCACACTCGTAGGGCCGTTCCCAGTGTGGGTCCTCTGGTGCCTGATCAGGTGGGAGCTCCACCTGAAGCTCTTCCCACACTCCACGCACGTGTGGGGCTTCTCCCCATCATGGAGCTGCTCATGCAGCACCAGCTCTGAGCTCTGGCTCCATATCCGGCCGCCTTCCCAGCCCAGGCTGAGTCTTTCCCCCTCAGATCCCCACCATCTGCATTTGAAGCCCCTCCTCGTGCAGGATCTCCGAGGCTTTTCCTCCCCGTTGGGTTCCTGCGCTGTGGAGCTGCTCAAAACGGCCTCTTCCACCAGGTTCTGCCCCGGGGATTTGTCCTCCCTGCTCTCCATGCTCAGCTCCTGCTCTGGGGGAGGAAGGACAAGGACAGGATGGGATTTGCCTCCGTGCCAGAGGCAAGAGGAAGGAGATCCCCCCAGAGCTGTCCTGCAGCCGGGGGCCGTGCTGGGCTGGGAGATGGAGCAGGACAGAGGGGAAAGGGGCACTGACTTCTTCCTCACCTGCCTGGGGGTCCCAGGGAATCCTCCTCTTCCTTGAAGCCTCCCAAAGGTTGGCAATGAGAAACCCTGGTTTGGGGAAAACAAGGCATGAGCACGCTAAATTGAAGGTCCCTCTGCCCAAGTCCATCACTGGAAGACACCGGCCATCTGTGCTCCAGAAAAACCTCCCAAACACCAAGATTCAGCCCTGGAAAAGCCTCCCAGGAGTTCCCCGTCCCTGGTCTCTCCCCTTTGGCGTTCTGGGGTTCCCCCCTGTCCCAGCTGCTGGGGTCACGCTTGGATTGGGGGTCCCCCTTCTCCTCGGTGCCTGCCCTGCCCAGGCTGCTGGCAGTCCCAGCAATCCCAAAAGCTCCCCCCTCTTCGCTCTCCCCATTTCAGGATGCCAGGGCTTTTTGGGCTCCCAGGCTCCCTTCTCCCCTCATTCTCTGCTCGGGGCTGCAGGGGCTCCAAGGAGTCCCCCCTGCCCCTCTCCAGGCTCCTGAGGCTCCCGCCAATGGCGGCGCTCCCCCCTCTCTGGGCTCCCCACTTCGGGCTCCTGGGGGACACAGGGCTCTGCTCCTCCAGGCTGCCTCTGCCGGCAGCTGCCACTGGCACCCCCCGATGTCCCCCCAAGGGGCCTTTTCCACTCAGCCTTGGACTTCTTCATTCTCCAAACATCCCCCCAAAAAACCCAGCTGGGAGTGACTGGCTGCATGCTGGGTTGACTGGAAATAACTGGGCTTATACTGGGATCAACTGGGATCATGCTGGAGGTAACTGGGATCATTCTGGCAGTGAGTGCCACTACACTGAGGCTGACTAGGAGTGGTTCTGACCAAATGGGATCATACTGGAAGAAACTGGGAGTGCCTGGGAACATGCTGGAGGGAACTGGGCTACACTGGGAGATACTGGAAATGACTGGAACAAAAGTGAGGGAAAATGAGAGCGACTGGAACCATGTGGAGCACAACTGGTTCATAGTGGCAGGGACTGGGAGCACACTGGGCTCATCTTTGGATCATACTGGGAGGGACTGGACTAATACTGGGAGTATCTGAGAGCTACTGGGAACACACCCTGCACATCATCCCCCATACTGGGCATGACTGGGAGCAACTGGGAGCACACTGGGAGCAAATGGCATGATACTGGGACTGACTGGGTTGACCTAGGAAGCAACTGGAACCATGCTGGAGGCAGCTGGGACCATACTGGGAGAGAGTGGAAGCAACTGGGATTATACTGGGACCACACTGGGAGGGCTAGCATGTGACTAGGATAAACTGGAGCTTACTGGGATCACACTGGGGTTGAAAGGGAGGGACTGGGATCACACTTTGGGCTACTGGGAGTAACTGAGGTAAACTGGGATCATGCTGCAAGCAAACTGGAGGAACTGGGAAGGACTGGATGCATGCTGGAGGCAACTGGGATATTCTGGGCATGACTGGGGGATCATACAGAGATAACTAACACCTTACTGGGGCTACTGGCAGTGCCTGGAAACGACTACAGACATGCTGGGGGCAACTGGGATATACTGGGTGTGTCTGTAACCATACTGGGGTGACTGGAACCACACTGGGAACAACTGGGACCATGCTGGGGAGAATTGGGACCACAAGGGAGAATGGGACCATACTGGGGACAACTGGCATCACTCTGGGAGTGATTGGGATCATACTGGGATTAGAGTGGGTGTGATTGGACCCTGACTGGGGGTAACTGGGAGCTACCAGGCCCATCCTGGTAGGCAACTGGAGACGTAATTAAAGGAACTGGGAGCAACTGGGATAAAACTGGGGGCAAGTGAACCACACTGAGGTAACTGAGAGTGCTTGGCAATGACTGCAAGAATGTTCAGGGCAACTGGGATATACTGGAAGTGTCTGAGACCACATGGGTGGTGACGGGGACCAGAGTGGGAGCAAGAGGGAATGTGCTGGGGGAACTGGGAACATGCTGGGAGTGACTGGGGCCCTGCTGGGAGAGACTGGGATCCTGCAGGGAGTGAGGGGAAGTGCCCAGGCTCATACTGGGAGTGATTGGGCTCATACAGGGAGCAGCCACTGCTGGCACCGGCACCCCCGAACCCCTTTCCCGGCCATCCCGCCCCTCCAGCCCCAGCACCCCCCATTGCCGGGGTCCCGGCAATCCCAGGGGTCCCCCCCTCTCGGGGTCCCAACTTTGCCCTTCTGGGGCTCTCCTCTCTCTGGGCTCCCGCTCAGGGAAGCCGCGGCTCTCCCGGGGCTCCCCCAAACCGGTGTCCCCCCACCAGTGCTGCCGCTCCCGCGCGGTCCCCACGTGGCCCCGGCAGAGCCCAACCCCCACCGCAGGGGGACCCGCATCCCCCCGCCCCCGCCGGGGCTCTGTCGCCACCCACGCCGGGACCCCCAAAAAACACCTCCCGGGGACCCCCGATGTCCCCCCGAGGGCCATCTGCGGCTCGGCTTTGGGGCCCTGCCAGCTCCAAATATCCCCCCAAAAAACCACAAACCCAGAAGCCCCCCGGCAGATTTGGGCCGAGCTCCCCCTCCCCGGGCACCTGCGGGATGGGGGGCGATGGTCCCGGGGCTGCGGCCACTCCAGGAAGCGCCAGGGCCACACGATTTCTTTTTACTCCCCTTTTCCTGCTGTTTCCTGCTGCCACTCCGCCTCTTCCTCCCTCCCTCCTCCTCCTCCTCCCCCGGTCCCGAAGCCCTCGCAGCCCGCGGCAGCAGTGGGGCTGGAGCTGGGACAGAGCGGGGGACTGGGGGATGCCACGAGTGGGATCACTGAGAGGGACTGGGCTGTACTGGGATCATACTGGGAGTGAGTGGGAGCAGCGTGATGGCTCTGGGGCTGGGGGAGCTCCTGGGGTGCCACGGGGGAGTGGGACCCCCAGCACCGGGACCCTGAACCGCCATTCCGGGCACTGGGACCCCCTTCTCCCCTTATCCTGCACAGGGACCCTCCTGAATCCCCCATTCCCAGACATCAGGCCCCCCTGCTCCCCTTTTCCCGGCCATCCCATGGCTCCCAGCCTCTAGACTTGACGTGTGCCTGACCCTGGGACACCCTGGAACACCTTGGACTCCCATTCCTGCCTTTCCCAGCCCCCAGCCCCACCTTTGTGCAGAACCAGAGACCCCCTGAACTCCCCCTTCCCGACCATCCCGGATGTCCCCACCTTGTTACCCTCCTTTTTTGGGAAACCCTGGACTCCCCTCTCCTGGGCTCAAGCCCCCCCTGGAACTCCCTTCTGCCTCTCCCAGTCCCTGCCCCCCCATTTCCGTGACCCTGAGCCCCCCTGCACCCCCATTTCTGAAACCCGAGACACCCTTTTACCCCTTTGCCTGGCACTGAGACCCCTCTGCACCCCCTCATCCGGCACCACCTCAACCTTTTCCCAGCCCCCGCCTCTCCCAGCCCCCAGCCCCACCCTTTTCTCTGACCTGGGACCCCTGGGCCCCCATTCCTGCATTTCCCAGCCCCTCCTTTTATCCCACTGAGGACATCCTGGCACCCCCTTTCCTGGGCACAGGATTCCCTGGACACCCCATCCCAGCTCTCCCAGTGCCTGCACCCCCTTTCCTTGACTCTGAGCCCCTGAACCTCCTTCCCAGCTCTGCCAGCCCTTCATGTCCCCCCTTTCCTTGGTCTGTTGACGCCCCTGGATCTCCAAACTCTCACTTTCAGCCCCCAGCTCCCCCAAATCTCGGTGTCCCCCCAGTTCTGCACTCCCTGCAGTGCCTGGAAGTGGCACTGTTGGAGCCCGACCCGGGGGTCCCCCAGTCCTTGATTGTGGGGGACATGGACAGGACCCCCTGGGAGCGCTGGGGCAGCGAGTGGGGCCGGATGGAGCTGCAGAGAGTGGGGATGGTGGGGGGAGCTGAGCCGGGATATTGGGATAGGCAGGGCCGGGATATTGGGATAGGCAGGGCCGGGATATTGGGATAGGCAGGGACGGGATATTGGTTTAGCCAGGGCCAGAATATTGGGATAGCCAGGGCCGGGATATTGGGATAGCCAGGGTTGGGATATTGGGATAGCCAGAGCCGGGATATTGGTTTAGCCAGGGCCGGGATATTGGTTTAGCCAGGGCTGGGATATTGGGATAGCCAGGGCCGGGATATTGGGATAGCCAGGGCTGGGATATTGGTTTAGCCAGGGCTGGGATATTGGGATAGCCAGAGCTGGGATATTGGGATAGCCAGGGACAGGATACTGGTTTAGCCAGGGCCGGGACATTGGGATAGCCAGAGCCGGGATATTGGGATAGCCAGGGCCGGGATATTGGGATAGCCAGGGCCGGGATATTGGGATAGCCAGAGCCTGGATATTGGGATAGCCAGAGCTGGGATATTGGGATAGCCACACCTGGGATATTGGGATAGCCAGGGCTGGGATATTGGGATAGCCAGGGCTGGGATATTGGGATATCCAGCCCCGGCCCAAGGACAGGACCCGGCCCGTGGCTGACAGTGCCCTGGAGACGGGGCCGGTACAACCAGAGCAGGGGGGACTGGGGGGAGCCGGGGGCTGGGCTGGGATCTGTGGGAATGGAGCACTCTGAGCGGCTGGGTTGGGATCTCTGGGGATGGGGGGGATCCGTGGGGCTGGAATGGGAATCCAGGGAGCTCCAAGGGGCTCCCTGGGGCTGGGACACGACTCCCTGGGTCTGCTCTCTCCTCATTCCCAGGTTTCCACACGCTGCAGGTGGTTTCCATCTGTGCCCTCCTGTCCCACGGAATGTCCATGGATCCCACGGGTGTGGCTAAGAGGGGTGGGATTTCATCTCCTTCCAGCTGGAACCTGGGAACTTTGCAGAGTCCGACAGTGCCACCTGGATCAGCCAGAGGTGCTGGGAATCCAAAGGGATCATGGTGGAGCAAAAGAAGCATTACCTGGGACACAGCTGTGTGGAAGAGCTCCCAAAATACATCAGACATGGTCGGGAGGCTGTGGAGCACAAAGGTGGGTGTGGGAGGAGGAGGGGAGTTCCTGTGGGAGTGTGGGATTCAGGAATGGGAGACTTGGGAATGCAGGAATTCCCATGGAATTTCCATGGCCGGATCTCACTCTCATCCCAGTCAGGTGAGAATTCCATGGATGGATCTCCCCCCAAGCCATTGCCATGGGAATTCCATGGGGAAATGAGTTGAATTGATGACCAATGCAATGCCAGCAGTGCAATGAGACGTAATCCCTGCTGGGATTCCATGGGACATGGATGCCAATCCTTTGCCCAGGCCAGCTCTGCTGTGCCCATGGCAGTGCCAGGGGAGTGCCCTGTCCCTGCCCTGAGCCCAGCACGAGCCTTACCTTGGCTGTTCTGTGTCCTGCCCGGGGCAGGAGGGCACTGCCGGGGCGGCCTTGGTGGCCCCGGGCACCCGGCCGGGCTGCAGCCACTGCAGGGGCTCCTGGGGAATGTTCCAGAGCAAAGCTCAAAGCAAACAACAGATCCTGGAGGGGATTCTGCCCCTGGGCCTGTGCTGGGAGCCCAAGGGCAACTGCCCAAAGTGCTGGAGCTCAGTGTCCCTCGGCCAGGCCGTGTTCCCTGGCTGTGCCCTTTCCCTCAGCTATCCCCTGTCCCTGATGTGAAATACAAAGCTGTGTTTTGTGTCAGGTACAGACAGGCAATGTGTGTATTTGTGATTGTGATATGTGTGGAGGACGATTATGGGATTAATGTGAATTCTAATAATAACTGAGGAAAGTAAAGCATGGAAGAAGGCCTTTGAACCTATCTTTGGTTTGCAATTAACCTTGGTTGATTTAGGAGCACTTGAATTAAAGTGTTAAGGATTTAGCTTTTTGTTTGTAGTCAGCCCTTAAAGACTGCTGCAATAATAACCTTTTGAAGTATAATTTTAGAATATTACTTGTATCCTTGAAACTATAGCTTTGGAATATATATAAAGGAAATATGCTTATCTCACGCCTTAACAAAACAGAGAAAAACAGCTTGAGAAA
Source organism: Leucosticte australis (assembly GCA_025504685.1). NCBI lineage: Eukaryota > Metazoa > Chordata > Aves > Passeriformes > Fringillidae > Leucosticte > Leucosticte australis. The sequence continues at coordinate 406,853 of JANIJU010000024.1, forward strand.
GGAAGATGAACATTGTCTCAAGGATTTATCATTTCGACCAAGGGAAGCTGGACATCACTGCTATGAGATTTATAGTCATTGTAATTAAAAAGGTGGACCCACATCAGGGGAGCTAGACTTCACCAGATGGGATTTGTCTTTATTCTTGGGGAAACCAGGACTGACATCTCGGAAACTACTACAACCATCTGGGGGTTACTCCTTTTTGGGACGCATCCTGAGAAAAACTAAATCACAATAGTGTACAGAATTGTGATGTAAAAACTGGAAAATAGAAACTGCTGATGAGTAAAAATATGGAATAGGAACTGCTGAGAAAGTTTATGAGTAACCTGTAAGCCCCAACTATCGGTGTGCAGTTGGAGGGAAAACAGCCGCCACAGTACCCAGAGCTGTGTTGCTCATATTTTACCATATTATTTAATAAATGGATTGCTGCTTGAAAAATGGCATAGTCAGGCTTCTTATTTATAACACTCCTGGCCACGGCAAGAGCCGGCTGGCATGGCCTTGGCCGGGGGCTCTCCTGGGGTCCCCGAAGATCTGGGATCTGACCGTGGCTCTCTCTTGCAGCCCTTGAAGACCAAACAAATGATGTCAGCCTCGCCGTTGGAAGCCTGGCAATTCAAACACTGTTCATCCTCAAGTCAGTAGACCCAGCTATGATCTCCATGTTCCAGCGGCTCCAAAATCACCTGCGCAGGGCATGGAAGACACGGCCTCGCCTGTCACGGCTCGGCTGCTGCTGGGGTCTTTCTCTAGCTGGTCAGAGTGACCCCAAGAAGAGTTC
>JANIJU010000024.1:417642-434117 GCA_025504685.1 Leucosticte australis
CTATATCTATATTTCTATAACAATATCTACATATAAAATAATAATAATGTAAAATAGTACTGGCAATACTAATTTGTTAGCTTTGGCTGCTCAGGGATGTAACACTAAATACCCTACAGAACAGGATTGGCCAGGACCCTGATGTGAGTGGTCAACTTCGTGAGATTGTATACAATGAAAAAAGGAGGAAGGGATGAAATTGGCTATTTTTTACAGGGTTTGCTGATACTGTGATGCAGAGTGCTTCGTCTGTTCCTGAAAAATACAGTGATTAAGCCTGCAGGGTTTTTCATGTACCAGATTATCCACAAGCTGCAGGATTGGTTGAACAGGTGAAGGGGTTGTGAAAAGATCAGTTGAAAGAATGAGGAGATGGGAACATGTGCCCATGGAGAACCCATCTCCCAGATGTGCTCCATGCCCTTAACAATGGCCCACTGGGGAAATGGAAACCCCCTGGCTGTGCAGGGCTGCACCCAAATTGCAAATACAGCCATGGGCAGTGAGACTGGGACTGCCTGGGAAATTGTTCTGGCTGGGATGGCCCCTGGCAGGGCCAGCCCAGAGGCTGCAGGGCTGGGCCTTCATGCACTGGAATTAATTGGGATAAATTCAAAGCAAATGAGAGCTATCAATACTGAAACAGGAATTCAGATTCCTCCAGGACACTTTGCTTTGGTCACTGCTTGCTTGGAGCTTGGCCTTGCAAAGCGTCCATGTCATGGCAGGAGGAATTGATGCAGAATATCAAGGAGAAATTGCAGTAATTCTGTTAAACAGTAGTGAACAAGTTTGGATTATTCAACCCCATGACAGGGTAGCACAATTATTGAAATTGCAGTTTTAAGAAAGATTGTGAAAAAAGGAGCTCTACCTCCAATCCCCACCGTTTGTGGAGATAAAGGGTTTGGATCCAGCAGCCCTAATAATGGAGCCAGAGTGTGGGTCCAGAGGCCAAAAGGCCTTCCCGAGGCAGCTGAAGGAACAGCTCCTAGGAAAGACAACTCTGAGTCCTGAAACCTGGGCAGGAGCAATGGGAATGTGTCCCTGCAGCCAAGTGTTCTGTGTGAGACCCAGCAGATCTGACAGGATATTGTTTTACACATCCTGCCAGAGCAAATCTCCCTGTTTGCCCCAAGGGCCCCTTTGGAAAATGCTCTGATCCACGGGGCTCCATGTGCAGGCTGCTGTGACCCTGAGGGACTTCCAGAGGAATTCCATCCAGGAGCCTGGGTGCCCCTCAGGGACTGGGAGCCGGCCCCCTTCCAGCCAGAGGGGAAAGGGCCCCCCCAAGCCTTGTTAGGCACAGACAACATGGTAAAGCTGGACAGCAAAGGGCCTCGGGGCATTATTCTGGAATTAAAAAGGCACCAGCTCCATGGACAACAGAATGATTGTTCCTAACTCGAATGAGACTGAGAAAAAAGAATGAAGAACAGTGTCACTAAAGTACTGCTGATGTCTGCAAGTTGTACCTTGGTGGTCAGCCAGAATCTTTGTCTGCACAAACACCTCTGGTGTTTCACCAAGGGGTTAGTGATCAAAATGCAATGATTAGTTATGAAAATGTAAAGATCACAGTAGCCAAAGCAGTGTATGTCACCAATTGCTGGGTGTGTTCTCAGCTGGAGTTGGGAGGGATGGGGTTCCCTTGGAGGGCCCACCCTGTGGGGTGGCCAGAACTCTGTCCCTGGGCTCTGACTGTCACTGTCAGTGAAGGGACAGTTAAAGAAAACACAGGAATACACTGATCACTTGGACAGGATTCCCTAAGATTTCCCTTCAGGAGAAACCAAACCCTGTTCTAGTTCTAGAGGCCCCAGTGTGAGAGGATTTCTGTGCTTTACCATCCCTGCCAATGTCAGTAGAACTTGGGGTGCTGGAGCTGTTCAGTGTCAGTGTCACACCACTCTTGGCTGCAGGGCCACCATTTCGGGTCCTTCAGCAACAACCACAAGGAAAAGTTGGGGCCCAGAGAACATTTTCCCCCCAAGGAGTGCCTTGGCTTTCAGCAAGCAAAAGATTCTGGTTCCTCCTGTGCCCCATGTGTGCTGCCCTGTCCTGTGGAGATTACATGAATAAGCTGAATGGATTATTAGCAGAAGTAGCAACTGATCCTGTTGAAATGTCCAATAGCACTTAATTGAAGCACAAGAGGAGATGCCTTTATGCCTAATATGTAAATCTAAACTGTGTTTTTGAAAGAATTGTTATGAGGGTTGTAGTTCATTGTAGGTCTGAGGACCAATCAAAGTACCAAGGCCTGAAGAGACCCTGAGGCAAAGTTCACCTCTAGATGAACCTTCCAACCAAATGTTAGATTTGTATCCACTCCTTAAAGAAGCATTATTACCAACATGATCAGTGTATGTGTCCCTTGATAAAACATGGATTTATCTTTCTGTATTTAGAAACCAGAGCAGGCCCCATCTGGCCTTGTTTGGGGCTGAAGGATCAAAGTCAACTCCCCTGGTTCCTCCTTGAGCCCTGGCCAGGCTTTGGGAGAAAGCAATGAGGAGAATGAAACCAGATGTTCCCAGAGTAGCAGTGATGTCAGCTTGTTTGTTTAGCAGTGTAAAAGCTGTGTCCTCTCCCAGTGGGCTTGGAGCCTCCTTGCCTGCAGAGGTGGAGGCACCTGCAGGAATTCCCAGTGTCTGGGAGTGGCTCTGCAGTCCTTGGCTTCCCCAGCTGATGTGTGGATCTGGGTGATGGTAAAGCCTGAGGGGACCTGCTGGTGGATCTTTCTTTAATCACTGCAGGCAATCTTTGGTAGTAATGACTGGATGGATTGCTGAGCTTCTTTTGTAATTCTTTGCTAACGATGATGTGCTTTGCTGAGCTTATCCTTTTGTAATTCTTTGCAGCTGTGCATGATATAAATGACACAATTCCTTAAGTTGGTGTCTGTGTCTTTGGTAGTGACCCTGCCCACTGGTGAAACAGGGCCCCCTCTTGCCTAGTAAGTGTTACCTGGCAAGGCAAAATCCCTCCCTCCAAAATTCCCCCCCTCCTCCTTGTTCCCCCCTTCATACACTAGGCATGATGTCCTATGGTCTGGGGTATCCCCAGGGTGAGCTGGGGTCACCTGTCCTGGCTGTGTCCCCTGCCCAGCTGCCCCGCAGCCCCAGCCCCTCCCAAGCGTGGCTGGACCAGGGGCAGGACAGGCCTTGGCTCTGCTGCAGCTCAGCAAGAATAAAACCATCCCTGCGTGCTCAGTGCTGTGCTCAGCCCCCGGCCCAGCAGTGTCTCAGTGCCAGTGTCTGTGCCCTCAGTCCCTGCCAGGGCTTTCCATGGCAACTGCCGGGACAGGTGAGCCAGGTGTCACCCCCAGGGACGGTTGCCATGGAAACAGTGCCCAGCACTGCCCCTTTCTGTCTGGCTGACCTGGCCTTTGGCCCTGGCAGTGGCGTTGGCTGCTGGTTCCTGGTGCCTGAGCGGCCAGCGTGGCACAGGGCAGGTGGCCATGGCACAAGCCCCCAGCAAGGGATCCCCTCTGGCTCTGGGCAGTGACACCAGCCCCGAGCAAGGGGCCCAGGGCAGGTTTCCATGGCCACCAACCACCACAACGGATCCAGGCATTGGTTGCCGTGGCACCAAACTAAGGAACGGTCCCCATGGCCGTTGCCATGGCACCTGGTGGCACCAAGGAGGGTCACTGCAATTCTACCTGGAACAGCCCTGGCACCGCTTTGTCCTGAGGGTTGCCATGGCAGCCGAGGGCAGCAACAGCTCTGCAGGCAAGTGGCTATGGAACCTGACTGCAGAAATGGCTCCTTGGGCTGGTTTCCAAGGAAACCTGAACTGATGGGGGTGTCCATGGCACCCAAACCCAGCAGTGGGGTCACTGCCGTGACCATGGCAACAGTCCCTTGCAATGGCCCACTGCCTTTTGGGATGATGATCCACCCTCACAGCTGGCCCAGGGCTGGTCTGGAGTGCTCTTGGTGGCACCTTGGGCTTGGCACACACTTGGGGAGGATGTCTGTGTGCAATGGGGAAACTCAGGAGTTTTAGATTGCTTCAAAAATAAAAGAAGGAAAATTGCTCTTTGGCTGTGTGCAGCCAGTTCTCCAAGCAAAGCAGGTCCCAGGTGAGTGAGGAGAGACACGATGGGCTTGGGGAATGTGGAGCAAGGTTGTCCACACTGGCTCAGACCTCAAGGCACAACTTCTCTGAGCAGGCCAGACCTCCTTAGGAGAGTCCCTGCATCAATATCAGTCCCTGAGTGCTGCAATCACCTCTTGTGTAATAAGAACAGCCATAAAAGCCACCCTTTAAAATAGGAATCTGTTGGGGGTCGGTCTTGGGCAGTGGGACAAGTTTATAGCAAGCTGTAAGGACACCCTGTCCTTGACACCGAGAACAAGGAAGCGAGAAGCACAAAAATGGCAAGCAAGAAGTGCAAAACAGGATGCAAGAAACCGCAAGGCAGGAACAAAACGCTTAAGCAACCAAGTATAACCAGCCAATCAGAGACTGATAGAGGCGCATGAATGCCTCGTGCACAAAGCGAGCCATCCAATTATATTTTGCGTGATCGCGTGTACGAAAATAAAAGATACTATAAAAATGCAAGTTATGTAACCAATAAACGGAGCTTTTGAACCTACATCGTGTCGGTGTTTGCTCCCCTCTACCTGGCCGCGACAGGAATCCAATTTTTTCTTAGAAGCTCTTTGAACTCTTTCTCCATCACTGTCAAAGGAAGCCCTCCTAATGAACTGCACTGGAGCAGAGGGAAGTCAAGGCAGAGCCATGATTTGTCGGGACTTGCTTGATCCTAATGAGCCCCGTGGTGCATTTGGAGCTGAGCCCTGCAAACTCAGGGCCTGAGAGGAGATTGCACAAACTATTACAGAAGTCCAAGTCAGAAGAAAAGCCCAAAGTGCTTCAAAGCATGAATGGGTCCCACTGAGGTCCATCCCTAACACAGGCTCCTCATGGACTCCTTGGAAGAGAGAACTTTCCTGGGAGGAAAGGACTGCATAAAAACCTCTCAGAAATTCAGTGTGGAAAGGAAAATACAAAGTACCCTGAAAAACCTTGAGTATCTCAAGGTATTAATGAGCCCCACTGAGTGTCAATGCAAAGCTCTCAAGAGACTCCTTAAAGCAGATAGTTGGGGCCATGATTGCACAAATCTCTCCCGGAGTCTGTATCCAAAGGGAAACACCAAGTACCTTAAAATAACTGAAGTACCTTGAAGCATTAATGAGCCCCACTGAGTGTTGTTACTGACAAAGCCTCTCCAGGGACTAATTACAGCAGATAATTGGAGGCCATGACTGCACAAACCTCTCAGAGACTCCAAGGCAAAAGCCAAACCCAAAGTCCTTTGAAAACCCTGCAGTCCCTGGGAGCATTCAGGAGCCCCCAGGGCCATTCCTGAGCAAGGCTCCCCAGGGACTCCTTCCAGCAGATCCCTGAGGCCACTGGGATGTGGGCTAGGGGGGGATGCTGAGGGCAGGACAAGGGGCTGACAGTGCCCAGCCTGGCTGGGCCTGTGCCAGGAGGCCCCAGTGCCTCAGGACAAGGTGTCTCCTCCCAGCCCTTGGTGGCACAGACCCTGCTGTGCCCCAGGGCACCAAGACTTGGCTTCTCTTTGTCCCCATCTGTCATCACTGCCTCCAGTTCTCTGCTCTGCCTGGGGCCTGGGGACACTTTCTCAGTCATGTCCCTCAGTGGGACCCATTAAAAGTCCAAGAAACTTTGGAGTTGGATTCTGACTTGGAATTCTGGAGAGCTTTCTTCAGCTCCCTCTCAGGGACTAATGTTCAGGGCCTCAGCACAAAGCCCCAGAGGGTCATTAAAGTCCTTGTGCTGTGTCTGTGCTGCTGAGCTGGGTGGGCTCCTGGCCCAGAGGCAGCTCCTGGCAAGGGCAGCGCTGCAGAGAGACAGCTCTGGCCAGGAGCAGCTCCTGTGCACAGCCCAGCAGGGCTGGGGCACTGCCTGCAGCCACCCCGGGCACAGCACAGAGGCACAGAGAGCTTCAATCAGTCAGGGCTGGGAAGGTGCTGAGAAGTGCCTGGGGCACAATCACTGCCAGCCCTTGGCACAGGAACCTCTGGCTGCAGGACAAGGCAGCTGCAGCTCCTGCAGTGATCTCCTAAAGCTGCAACATCCCAATGCCTGCAGACCCTGTGAGTGCAACTCTGGTATTTCTGGTGCAGGGGAGGTGATGTGCTCATGAAGCTCTGACATGCTGAGGGCTTCTGATCAGTCATAGAATATTTTCAAGAGAAAATGAGGACATTTCCTAAGACTTTGTGTTCAGATTCCTGCTACTGGAGACTGGCAAGGGAGGGGATAAATATTAAAGGATGATTATTAATTATTTGTTATGAATCTATACAAGTGTTGCTTGAGACAACCGAACTGTTCCTTTTAGTGGTGACCAGGTTCACAGGAGATCCCTAATGTGCCTTCAGCCACTCTGCCCATGGACAGCACCAGCAGCACCTTTGCTGGAGCCACTGGGCTCAGTCTGAGCTGTCCTTTCTCCAAGCTGCAAACAGAACCTGCCCCCCAGCCAGTGCCCTGCAAACAGGCAGGGTTCTGTCAGGCCAAGGAGAGTGCACAGAGATTTGGGGTCTGTGAGTGCTGGCACAGAGAGATCAGGCACAGGGAAACACCTGCAGGAGGAAAATCTCCAGGAAGCAGAGAGAAGATCAGGGAAAGAGAGAAAACAAAATCCAGAAACGCTGTGGCAGGGAGAGTTGAGAGATGTTCACAGGATCCCCTCCAGTGCAGCCCCTCCCTCTGAACAAGCCCCCTCCCTCCTGTGCCCCCAGCCAAGCCTCTGCCCTCAGGGCCAGGGCTCCAAGGTGTGCAGCCCCTCCTGTGCAGGCAGAGCTGCAGCAGAGCCATAGGGCAGCTCTGCAGCCCCGGGCCCAGTTCCCTCTGCAGAGCACAGGGCTGGGAGCAGCTGCCCGGCCCTGGGGGCTCTGGCAGGGGGCACAGCTGGCTCAGGGTGACGCTGTCCCCAGTGCCTGGCTCTGGGCAATGCTGTCAGGGCAGCCAGGGAAGGAGCTGCATCTCCTTTCATCCAATGCCATCATAAAGACTCTTGCAAGTGCCTCTGAGATTTCAGTCCCAGCTGGTAGCTTCAACCCAGCATGCAAACCTGTCCTAGAGCATCTCTGAGTGATAAGATCCATGGGGAAAGGCAGAGGTGTTCTGACACTGAAAATGCTGCTGGGTTGGTGGAATGAGCAACGTGAGTCCTTGGCTACAAATGTGGAGCTGGGCTGTGGTGGATCCATCTGCTCTCAGCAGCACCTGGTCACATTTTAGGGGAAATTTGGGAAGGTGATCACCCTCCACCTGAGAAAGGTTCAAGACCAGAGAAATTCTGAATAGGTCAGAACAACAGACCTTCTGCCCTCACTCTCCACTCATCACTTGGCCTCACAGAACTTGCTATGTTCTCCCTGGGGATGCAGAAATGCTGAGAGTTTCTGATAGCCAAGAAAACCAGCAGAGATATGGGGGAGCTTATAAAGAAATGCCTGGAACTCTGGCACACAAAAGGGTGTCTGTGTGTGTTCCAGGGGAGGGTGTATGGAAAATGGCTTTGATTTTGGTTACAGGTGTCTCCTCTAACCCTTCACTGTCCTTTTCTCCATGAACAGGGCCCCATGGCCATAGACAGCAAATGTCCAACAGTCACTTCCTCCTGCTGGCATTGGCAGACACGCGACAGCTGCAACTCCTGCACTTCTGCCTCTTGCTGGGTATCTCCCTGGCTGCCCTCCTGGGCAACGGCCTCATCATCAGCGCCGTAGCCTGCAGTCAGCACCTGCACACGCCCATGTTCTTCTTCCTGCTCAACCTGGCCCTCACTGACCTGGGCTCCATCTGCACCGCTGTCCCCAAAGCCATGCACAATTCCCTCTGGGACACCAAGACCATCACCTACACAGGAGGTGTTGCACAGGTATTCCTGCTTTTCTTTTTCATGGGAGCAGAGTATTTTCTACTCACTATTATGTGCTCCGACCGGTACGTGTCCATCTGCAAACCCCTGCACTACGGGACCCTCCTGGGCAGCAGAGCTTGTGCCCACATGGCAGCAGCTGCCTGGGCCAGTGGCTTTCTCAATGCTCTCATGCACACAGCCAATACATTTTCCCTGCCCCTGTGCCCTGGGCCAGTTCTTCTGTGAAATCCCCCAGATCCTCAAGCTCTCCTGCTCACACTCCAGCCTCAGGGAACTTGGGCTCATTGTGGTTAGTCTTTGTTTGGCATTTGGTTGATTTGTGTTCATTGTTTTCTCCTATGTGCAGATCTTCAGGCCATGTTGAGGATCCCCTCTGAGCAGGGACAGCACAAAGCCTTTTCCACCTGCCTCCCTCACTCTGTTTATCAGTACTGCAGTGTTTGCCTGTTGTTGCAGGCTCCCAGCCAGGTAATAATTAGCATTGACTCCATGACTGCAGAAGGCTGATCAATCGCTTTATTCCACTATAATATATATAATACTATACTGTACTTATTAACAAACTCATCTCCTTACAGACAGTGCGATACAGCTTTGACCTAATTGATCAATCAATCCAAACACCACCCATTCCCCAGCAGAGCTGTCAGCAGAAGAAGGGGCCAGCCAGGTGGGGCAGCTGGGGGATGAGCACAGCCTGCAGGGACAGAGGCCAGGGCAGGGACACCGTAGCACAGCCTGGGCTGCACAGGGCACAGGCATGGGCAGCAGCACTTTGGCCATTGCTGCTGGCCCTGGGCCTGAGGCCACCATGGGACAAGTGACCCTTGCAGGCCTGGGGCCTCATTGCCTCCTTGTCCCTGCTCAGCAGCCTGGCAGGGGCCGCCCCATGCTCCTGCCCTTGCCATTGCACATCCCCACATGCCAGTGCCCATCCCAGGAAGAGCCCTGAGCAAGGAGGGAGGGACAGGATCTGCCTGGCCAGGGGCTGGAGCTCAGGCCTTGGCCCTTTGCATTCCTGAAACACATCCAGCTTTGCTCAGCACCAGAGACACCTTTGCCTTTCCTGTCCCCAGCTGTCATCACTGCCTCCAGTGTTCTGCTCTACCTGGAACCTGGGGACACTTTCTCAGTCCTGTCCCTCACAGGGATCTCTTTAAAGTACAAGAAACTTCAGTGTTTCAATCTCTTTTTGAGTTCTTGAGAAGTTCTTTGAGCACCCTCTAAAGGACTGGGTCTGATGCAAAGAGCAGCAGAGCCCCAGAGGGAGATTAAAGTCCTTGTGCTGTGTCTGTGCTGCTGGGCTGGGCCGGGCCCTGTGTGACATCACAGGGGCTGTGTGACATCACAGGAGCTGTGTGACATCACAGATGGCTGTGTGACATCACAGATGGCTGTGCAACATCACATTGGCTATGTGACATCCCAGGGGCTGTGTGAGGTCACTGGGGAGGTCACTCTGCCCTGTCCCCCCTCACAGTTCACCCCAGAGCAGTCCAACACTGCTCGTGCCCAGCAGGGTCCCCTGTCCCCCCGGGTCCCCCTGCCCCCGGCGCCGCAGCCTCCCCCAGAGGATGTTCCACGAGATCGACCCCAGAGCCTGACATGGGGACGGGGGGCCGGGGCCATGGGGGTGGGACAGGGGCACAGGGACCCTCCGGCAGTGTCCCCCAGGGCCAGAGCCTGGGCCAGGGCTCCTTCACCCTGTTACAGATACATATTATAATATTGGCTTTTCACAGATATTAAAATGGATTTTATATGTCTGATGTTAAAGTAACTTTGTTCTAAAGATATAGTTTTTATTTCTGTTGTTAATTGAGCTTAGACATAGTAGTGAAATAGCTGAGAGAAGTATGCTTGTATGCTTGTGTTAAATGCCTGCTGGGATGGGATAACATCCAATGCACACAGGATGAGGACACCTGCACAGATCTGCCAACTATCAGCACTCCCTGTCTGAAGGCAGAGTGGACCAAGGCCCAAAAACTGGAGGTGATAAAGAGAAGGAGCCATAACCACAGCCAAGAAACACACATGCTCTGAAAAGGCAGACCCAAGGAGGGGCCATGTAGAACAGTTCCTGGAATATGTAAAGTAGTTTATGGATATGCATGAGGGTCTATGAATATGCAACAGGCTGATGTAAGGGAAAAGGTATTTCAGGGGGATCCCCGAAGGTAACAGGGTGCTCCTGGCTGAGTGCCAAGATGCACCCGGCTGTAATAACCTTTGTTCCATGGTCCTGGTCTCCCATTTTCCTTTATTAAACTTTTTACATTTTCACAGGAGAGTGAACGTGTTTTTCACAAATGGAATCTGAAGGGAACAAGGGTCAGTTGTTAACCCAAGGCTCTGCTTTGACCAAGTGGGGTCTCATGGACACAGGTGCCACTGGGGCATTGCCAGGTCTGGTGGGAACAAGGCTCCATTATTGCACAGCAAGGCCTCAGGGCGCCCGGGAGAGCGGCGTGACAATGACATCTTGGGGAACCAAGTGTCAGCTGCAAACACAACGGGGCCTCGTGGAAGCCAGGTGCCACTTGGGTATTGCCAGGGCAGGTGGAACTCAGTGTCCATGGTGACACAGCACAGCCTCATGGAACTCAGCAGAGCATTGGGACAACCTGGAATCTCACGGAGCCAAGGCTCTGCTTTGGCAAAGTGGGGCCCACAGGACACAGGTGCCACCGGGACATTGCCAGCTCTTGTGGAACCCAGTGTCCACTGGGACACAGCAGAACCTCATGGAAACATGGGGACCACTGGGACACAATGGAATCTCATGGCAGCAAGTGTCAGTTGTGAGCGCAGCACGGCCTCCCAGAACCCAGGGGCAACGGGGACCGTGCTGTGGCTCGTGGGAGCAAGGGGCCATTGTGACACAGCGGGGCCTCCTGGAACCCAGGAGAACATTATGGGCCCATGGAGTCTCACAGGAGCACAGCCCCAATGTGACAAAGGGCAGTGTCACAATGGTCTCCTGGGTTCCGTGAGTCCTCGCTGTGTTTAGAATTGGCACTGGGTTCCCCAAGATTCCATGGCATCCCTCTGCTCTCCTGTGATTTGAGGCTGTGCTGTGTCACCATGGACACTTGCTTCCTCCAAAGCTGGAGATGTCCCAGTGGCACTGGGCTTCCATGAGGCCGTGCTTTGTCACAGTGGAGCCTTGGTTCCATGAGATTCCATTGTCCCACAGTGGTCTCCTGGCTGCCATGGGGCCTGCCTTTGTCCCAGTGGAACCTTGCTTGCAGGAGCCTTGGCAATGTCCCAGTGGCACAGGGGTTCCATGAGACCCTGCCGTGTCACAGGGGGCCCTTGGCTCCATCAGGTTCCATTGTGTCACAGAGCTCTCCTGGGTGCCATGAGGCCTTGGTCTGCCACAGTGGTGTCTTGTTCCTACTGGGCCTGACAATGTCCCAGTGGCACCTGTGTCCCATGAGGCCCCACTTGGTCAAAGCAGAGCCTTGCTTCCATGAGATTGCCCTGTGTCACAATGTTCTGCTTGGTTTCATGAGAACCTGATGTGTTGGCAATTGATCCTTGGATCTGAGAGATTCCTTTGCATCACAGGGTGTCCTTTGTTCCATGAGGCCCAGCTCTGTCACAACTGGACCTTGGTTCCATAAGATTCCATTGCATCCCAGCGGTGTCCTTGGTTCCACGAGGCCCTGCTGGGTCACAGTGGAGCCTTTGTGCCATTCATTCCATGGTGCCACAATGGTCTCCAGCATTCCATGAGGCCACGCAGCCAAAGAGTGGGCCCTTGGTTCCATGAGTTTCCATTCCATCAGGATGATCTCTTGCATTCCATGAGGCCCTGCTGTGTCACAGTGGAGCCTTTGTTCCCTGTGTTCCCACTGGGACACAATGGTCTCCAGCGCTCCATGGGGCTGAGCCGTGAAACTCTGGACACTTGGTTCCATGAGATTCCACGGTGTCACCATGGTCTCCTGGGTCCTGTAGCAATTCAGACTTGGTTCCATGAGATTCCACGGGGTCACCATGGTCTCCTGGGTCCTGTAACAATTCAGACTTGGTTCCATGAGATTCCACACTGTCACCATGGTCTCCTGGGTCCCATGAGGCCCCTTTCTGTGTCACAGTGTTTTCCTTGGTTTCCTGAGAAGCTGATGTGTTGACAGTTGACCCTTGGTTCCTTGAGATTCCATTGCATCCCAGCAGTGTCCTTGGTTTCATAAAGCCCAGGTTTGCCACAATGGAGCATTGGTTTCAGGATACTCCATTGTGACACAATGGTCCCCCCACTCTCTGAGGCTGCACCGTGAAACAGTGGACACCTGGTTCCATGAGATTCCGTGGGGGAACAGTCAATTCTTTTGCTTCTTCTCTGCCAAGGTCGGGATTAAATCACAAGACAGTGTTTCTTGTTTGGACTCAGGTGTTCATTAGCTCTTGTCCATATAACAGTCTCACAAGCTGTGAGTTCTGCAGCACTTTTCTAACAAGGTAAAAATAGAGCCCCATCTCTCTCTCTGCAAGGTCTTTTAAGGATAAACTGTCCAATTAAGAAATGACACCTCAATTATTTTTCCTTTTAACCCAATAACCAACCACCCATGCCTGACAACACTGACTTTTTTATCCAATTACACAATACCACCCAAACCCGAGGAGGAGGAGGAAGAGAGAGGACAAGGGTGAGGAGGAGGAGAAAGAGGAGAAGAAGATGGTGAAGAAGGAGAAGGAGAAGGAAAAGAAGAAGGTGAGGAAGAAGAAGAAGAAGGTGAAGAGGAAGGAAAAGAAAAAGAATCAGCCTCCGCCCTGAAACCTCCATCTTGCTTTATATATATTACTATATTCTAAAACCTTAAACTCTAAGTTTTCCACCATGTGCTATTACACCCTTCCATTCAAGGGTGTAATCCCAGTTTTATCATTCCATTTTTGAAGCCTTCCCTACAGCTTCAGGTCAAATGCAGTGTTCTCTCGGGGGTCAGTGTCTGTCAGCACAGAAAGTCTAAAATTCTCAGCAGCCAGGGTTCCAACAGGTAACAATGTTCTCCTGTGTTCATTAGGTTCCATGAGGCCCAGCTCTGTCACCATGGACACCTGGTTCCATGAGATTCCATGGGGTAACAATGTTCTCCAGTGTTCCATCAGGCCTGGCTCTGTCACCATGGACACCTGGTTCCATGGGCAGTGGCCGTGTCCCAGTGGCACCTGTGTTCCATGGCACCCCGCTGTCTGACAAGGGACAGTTTGTTCCAGGACATTCCATGGAGTCACAGCGGTCACTTGGGTTCCCTGCAGGTGCCTGGGGAGCGGGAGCTCAGCCCAAATATCCTGGGGGTCCCTGGGCTGGTGATTTTTGGGGGGAATCTTTGGATCTTGCAGGGCTCCAAAGCTGAGCCGCAGATGCCCCTTGGGACAGAGTGGAGCATCATGGAAGCCAGGAGAGCCTCATGGAAGCCAGGAGACCCTGATGGAGCCAGGAGAGCCTGATGGAGCCAGGAGACCCTGATGGAGCCAAGGCTGCAGCGGGACACAGAGGGACCTCATGGAAGCCAGGAGAGCGCTGTGAGGCTGTGGAACAATGTGACACCGAGGTTCCACTGGGACTTGGCAGAAGCTCCTGGAGACAAGGAAGCGCTGGGAGCCTCCGGAATCAGCGTCTGCAGGAGGATTTTCTGCTCCCTCCTGGGATGCTGGGGGACAATAAAGCCTGAGGCAGCCTCCCAAGTGTCCGGCTGTGTCACCAGTGGGGGCACATCTGGGGGGACGCCCTGTCAGCCCCGGCCCTGCTGCTCCTCCTGGCCGGGCGTGGAGCTGCTGGGAGCCCGGGCTGGGGGGAATCCTCAGGGCTGTGCAAGGAAAGGTTCAGCACGAGCAGCACTGGAGCGAGATGTGCAGGCAAAGCCAGCGAGACAGCAGAGAAAGCCAGAGAGCAGAGCAAGCGACACAACAAACGCACCAAGAGCAAGAGAGCAAGTTTTAACAGAACTTGCAAAGGGCAAAATCAGCTAAAACCAGGTTAGACTGAAGAACAAGGAGCACCAGGCATGGGCTGATGATCCAGGGAAAAAGTTCCAACGTGAGGAGGACTACAGAAGCCTTCATCAAAAGACCACCAGAAGACTGACGAGCACCACAGGAGGAACTGACGCAGGCGCTGAAGCCACACACGGCTGTAAAACCGTGACACAGCTTTATGCAAATGTGAGTATGCTAATGAAGTGTTGTAATTGCGACTTTTAAAATGTAACTGAAGGCTAAAGGAGATCGAGTGGGTTTTTGCCAGAGAGATTCCCCTGGCAGCCAGAGCTGGATAAACAAATTCCTGCTCTGTCTGACTGCAGAGTTTGATTTTCCCGCCCAGTTTGTCCCACTCCACCTTTCCCTCCCCTCTCCTCCCCTGTCCCAGCATTCCCCCAGTCCACAGCTCCCTCCCAGCTCAATTTGGGGGTCCCATCCCCCTCTTTGCCCCCGCTCTCCCGCCCCTTCCCCATCGTTCCCCCAATCCCCAATCCCCTCCCCCGTGCTTGGTTTTGGGGGTTCCAGGCCCCTCCTGCTCCCTTCGGGGGTCCCGACCCCCTTTTGGTTGAATTTGGGTCCCCGCCCCGCTTCTCACCGCGCCCCCCGCTCCCCCTGCGGCCGGGGGCGCTCCCAGCACCACCAGTGCCACCAGTACGGCCCCAGCTGCCCCCGCACGCCCCATCCCCATCCCCGGGGTCACCTCCCCACTCCCCGAATTCCGCTCCTAGCAACTTATGAGTCATCAGAAACAAGCGCTCTGATTGGCTGAAAATGGCCCCGCGCAGTCTCGGATTGGCTAGCGCTGTGAGAGACAGTGGGCTCTGCCTGGCAATTGATGAGTCAGAGCCGCGCCGGGCGCTGATTCGCTGAAGGTCGCCCGGCGGAGCCAGTGCGCCGAGTTTCGGCCAGCAACTTGATCGTCATCAGCGCCGCGCTCTCTGATTGGCCAGGATCTGTTTTGGGGTGCGGACGGGAGGAAGTGGGCACCCCCAGGAGCCCCTCGGGTTTGGGGCTTTCGATCCCCCCTCGGCCCTCGGGGCGGCCCTGGGGCCACCCCAGCACCCCCAAAATGGGGAGGGTCCCCGGGGCCCTTTGGAACCCCCAGGAATGGGCTGGAAGCGGCAGGAGCAGCCCCAAAAAGGGATTGAAGGGTCCGGGCCGAGAATGGCGGAGGCTCTGGGGATGGCTCCGGTCCGGATTGGGGCGGGCTGGGATTGAGGGAGGGTCCGTTCAGCGGCTGGGGAGGGGCTGGGACTGGGGAGGGGTCCGGGATGGAGGGGATGGGTCCATTCCGGGACTGAGGCGGGGTCTCTCCCTGGGATTGGGGTCCAGGACTGGGTCAGGGTCTCTCCCCTTTCCGATCCCCTTCCCAATCCTGATCCCGCCGCTGTTCCCAGGGAATGGCTCCGATCTCAACCCAAACCCAGGGGGTCAAACATTGGGGTCAAACACCCCAAATCCTGGGGTCAACTGCCCCCGACCCCAAATCCTAGGGGTTCAAACACTGGGGGGATTAAACACCCCCAAACCCAAACTCTGGGATCTCAACCTTCCCCCCGCAGTCTGAACCCCAGATTTTAGGATCAAACCTCCCAAATCCCAGATCCTGGGGTATCAAACACTCCCCAATTCCCAAATGTTGGGGTTAAATTCCCCTGACCGCAAATCCTGGGGTTTGAAACATTTGGGGTTTCCAACACCCCCAGTTCCCGAAGTCTGGGGTCAAACACCCCCAAATCCCAAATCCTGAGGTGTCAAACATCCCCAGCCCCCAAAGTTTGGGGTTAAATCCCCCAATCCCCAACTCCTGGGGTTTGAAATGTCTGGGGTGTCCAACCCTCCTCATCCCCAAAGTTTGGGGTAAAACCCCCCCAATCCCCAAACTTTGGGGTCAAAGCACCCCCAATCCCAAACCCTGGGGTGTCAAATACCCCTGGATCCCCCCAACTTTGGGGTAAATCCCCCCACATCTTGGAGTCAATCCACCCAGTTCCCAAACTTTGGCGTCAAAACCCCCTGACCCCAAGTCCTGTGGTTTGAAATATCTGAGGTGTCCAGCTGCCCTGATTCCAAAGTTTGGGGGTTAAGCTCCCTGATCCCCAAATCCTGGGGACAAAACCCTCCAAACCCTGAGGTGTCAAACCCGTCAAACTCCAAATTTTAGGATGAAACCCTCCAAATCCCGAGCTGGGGGTCATGATCCCCCCATTCCCAACCCCCCAAAACCCACCCCAGCCCTGGGGGCACAGTGGGGTTTGTTTGGGGCTATTTGGGGTTATTTGGTGTTTGTTTGGGGTGGCTCCAGGTGCAATGTCTGCAGAGAGACCCTGGGTACAATGCTGGGAAAAAAAGGGGGGATTGGGGTGGGAATTGGGGGATTCAGGATGGGGAAAGATTCTGGGTGGGAAAAGTGGATTTGGGGTGGACAGGGAAAGATTTGGGGTAGGAAAATGAGATTTGGGGTTGAAAAAGGAGATTTGGGGTGGGGAAAGGGGACTGGAGTGGGTAATGAAATTCGGGATGCACAGAGGAAGATTAG
>JANIJU010000024.1:517859-528128 GCA_025504685.1 Leucosticte australis
CAGCCAGCACAGCCCTCAGCCCGGGGCTCGGGGCCCTCAGTCCCTCCTGGGCCAGCAGAGCAGCTCCAGAGCTGAAGGGCATCTCTCTGGCCATGTGCCCATTCCTTGCTGACCAGGGCCTGAGGGCCACTGTCCCCTGCCCTGCTGCTGCCTGGCAGGGGCTGGGCAGGGCTGGGCAGGGAAAGGCTTTTCCTCAGGCCTGGCTCTCTCTCTCTCCGGGCCTTGCCCAGGTGCTCCTGGCATTGCTGAGGGGCTCTCTGGAATGGCAGTTCCAGCTGCAGGGTCAGGCCCAGCCTTTGGGCTCCTCCTGTGCAGGCTGAGCACAGCAATGGGGTGTCCCAGCTCCCTGTGCCCGGGGAGCTCTGGGCAGGGCAGCCTGGGGGGCTGGCAATGAGCCCACTCTCCTGACTATGGGAAAGGCAGGAGAGTCACACTTTGTGTGCCAGGGATCCCTCTGCTCTCAGCAGTGTCTCCTGGCTTTCCAGGGTAACATGGGAGTGGAGCTCAAAATGTGCAAGTCCAGGGCAGCTGGAACAGGAGAGAGTGACAGATCAGCTCCCCTCAGTCTGCACTAAGCCTCAGACAATCCTCCTGTCCTCTCTGGACTCTCTGTTCTTCCACAGTGCAACAGAATTTTTCATTTTACCTCTTACAATCCCCATCCATTCACCCAGGTAGCTCCTCTGCCTTAGCTGAACATTCCTTGTCCAAGTCCAAACACCAGGACTGGTCCTGGCCCTCTTGGTTCTCCTGCACTGACTGGAGGTCAGGGCTGACTCCCACGTGTCCTGCAGGCCAAGGTCCAGCTCCTCACACAACATTGGCCAGCAGCAATCAGGGTTCCAGCAACCAAGGTGAAGGAAGGACATAGACAAGGGGGAGGTGCTTAGTGGCAGGAAAGGGTCTCTGAGAAAGGGCTTTGACTTTTCTGTGAGAAATCTCCCCTAGACTGCCCTGTCTTTCCTCCTTCTGTAGGTTGAAATGCCCAGAGACAGCAAATGTCCAACAGCAGCTCCATCAGCCACTTCCTCCTGCTGGCATTGGCAGACACGCGGCAGCTGCAGCTCCTGCACTTCTGCCTCTTGCTGGGCATCTCCCTGGCTGCCCTCCTGGGCAACGGCCTCATCATCAGCGCCGTAGCCTGCGGCCACCACCTGCACACGCCCATGTTCTTCTTCCTGCTCAACCTGGCCCTCAGCGACCTGGGCTCCATCTGCACCACTGTCCCCAAAGCCATGCACAATTCCCTCTGGGACACCAGGGACATCTCCTACTCAGGATGTGCTGCACAGGTATTTCTGTTTCTCTTCTTTATTGGAACAGAGCTTTCCCTCCTGACCATCATGTGCTACGACCGCTACGTTTCCATCTGCAAACCTCTGCACTACGGGACCCTCCTGGGCAGCAGAGCTTGTGCCCACATGGCAGCAGCTGCCTGGGCCGGTGGCTTTCTCCATGCTCTGCTGAACACAGCCAATACATTTTCTCTGCCCCTGTGTCAGGGCAATGCCCTGGGCCAGTTCTTCTGTGAAATCCCACACATCCTCAAGCTCTCCTGCTCACACTCCAAACTCAGGGAACTTGGGCTTCTTGTAGTTAGCACCTGTGTAGCTTTTGGTTGCTTTGTGTTCATTGTTTTCTCCTATGTGCAGATCTTCAGGGCTGTGCTGAGGATCCCCTCTGAGCAGGGACGGCACAAAGCCTTTTCCACCTGCCTCCCTCACCTGGCTGTGATCTCCCTGTTTCTCAGCACTGCAGCCTTTGCCTACCTGAAGCCCCCCTCCATCTCTTCCCCATCCCTGGATCTGGCCCTGTCAGTTCTGTACTCGGTGGTGCCTCCAGCCTTGAACCCCCTCATCTACAGCCTGAGGAACCAGGAGCTCAAGGCTGCAGTGAGGACACTGATGAGTGGATGGTTTCAGAAGCATTAAACTGGTTCCCAATTTCTGCAAATCACTTGTAATAAAAGTCATCTTTGATTGTTCTTTTTGCTTTTCTTTTGGAGGTTCTTTTTTACTGTTTTACTTTTTTAATATTGTCCACAAAGCAAGGGTATTTTCTGTGTGATTTATCATTTTTTATCTCTTGACCTTTACTGTGGCCTCAGACTGAGTCAATGAGGAGCTGTGCTCTTGATGGCTTCAAATGTAAATGAAGGATCTCTGAGCAAAGTTTTCACCAGAGATGCCCCTCTTGTTGCCTTCTCTGGAGCTGCAGCAGCAATGTCTGTGTGCAGAGCTGGGGCAGATCAGCGCTGGCACAGCAGCTGTGCCCAGCAGCAGCAGCACTTGGTGTTGCCGGTGCTGCTCCCGGGGCCCTGCCCCGCTGCCCTGGTGACCCTGGTGTTGCTGTAGGGCCTGAGTGCTCTCAGGGCCGGGCACAGCCCTGGGGGTGGCAGTGCCGGGGCTGCAGCAGGGACAGGCCATGGGCACTGCTGGGGCAGCGCTGACGCCTCAGGCCAGGGCCTGGGAGCTCCAGGCTCCTTGCCCAGGCTCTCTCAAGAACACGGCCAGGCCAATGCTCAGCACAGAAAAGCCCCGTGAGCAGCCCCAGCCTGGCTGTGGGCAAACAGCATGGCTGGTGCTCTGCAAGGGCCCTGGGGGAGATGGGAAGGAGCAGCAGAGCAGGGGCTGATTCCCCAGGTCCCTTTCTGCCAGGCTGCTGTCCAGCCCCTCTGTCCCCAGTCTGTAGCACTGCAGGGGTTGTTGTGGCCAATGTGCAGGACCCAGCACTTGGTCTTGTTAATTCTCACCTCGTTGGATTTGGGCCCTGGGTCCAGCCTGTCCAGGTCCCTCTGCAGAGCCCTTCTACCCTCCAGCAGATGCACACTGCCAGCTATCTTGGTCACCACAGTTCCATGAGTGTAAAGTAGTGAAGCCACCGGGCTAGCTTCTCAGCTGGACAGCTGGTTCCTGGTAGGATTAAAGCGCCCCAGGCAAGCAGTCTCAAGGCCGGATGCCTCAGCCCTTCGGGGGCTGGGTGCCCTAGGCCAGAATACTGCACAGCTGTGGCCCCTTAGCAAGCTCAGTGATTGTCAGCTCTTAGTGATATCAGCTCTTTTATGGTTTCAGCTCTTAGCTTGCTCTTAGGGGCTCTGGCTGGCTGTGGCTTCTATGCAGACAGACGAAGAGAGAGGAGAAGGCAGCTTCAGAGTGTTCCACGATGGTTTATTCTGAGGGTCTCGCAAAGGGTCCGAATGCAACTCTTCAAACAAAATGGGCCAAGACAGCCCCTTTTATAGGGTTAGGGAGGATTGGAAACTGACCAATTGTAAGGGTTAGGGAAACTAGCCTATGGGGTCACAGAGAGATAAGCAGGCCTGGAGGACCAGAGTGAGGACTCCTGGTTCAATTCCTATGACTCAGCAAATACCTATCCCTAAACATCCCTCCACGGAGCCGTAGCCGGCCCTGTGTCTGCTACACATGAGGCCCTACAGTGTCACAAGGATCTCCATGATTCCATGAGGTCCTGCAGTGTCAAAATGGCCTCTTTGTTCTATGGGACCTCTTGGTGTCACACAGTCCCTTGGATCCTTGGGTTTCTTCTACTGTGCCACAACTGATCCTTGGTTTCATGAGGTCTCACAGTGCAGCAATGCTCTCCGTGGTTCCACAGTGCACAATGGCCTCTTTGTCCCAAGGGGCTCCACGGTGTCAAACATGTTTCCTTCATTCCATCAGACCCCGCAGAGCAACACTAGCCTCTTGTTCCATGGGGCCCTGCAGTGTCACAATGGCCCCATCATTGCACGAGGTCCTGCAGTGTCACAATGGCCTCCATGGTTCCACCAGGCCACACAGTGTCACAGGGGTCCCTTGGTTTCAGAGGAGGAACACATGAGGCCCCAGAATGCCCCAATGGATTCCCTGGTGGCACAATGTCACAATGGAGCCCTGCTTACACAAGATCCTGCAGTGTCATGGGGGGACCCTTGGTTCCATGAGGCACCAGTGTCACAATTGTTCCCTTATGTGCTGTTTTTGCATTAATTGACATTTGGTGAGGTGGGAAGAAGCCACCCATGGAAATGATTATTCTGAGAAGAGCTTCTGAGAGCTTCCTCTGTGCCGAACAGTGTCACCGACATGTTCTATGAAAAATCCTTTCCTTAAGATTTTTCCCTCCTGAGAAGCTGAGAGGCCTCAGGAACAAAATGCAAACAATTCTTATCTGCTGCTGTGGAATGCAACAGGTGGATCTGTGATTTGTCTCATCTGGTTGTTTCTAATTAATAGCCAATCACAGTCCACCTGTCTTGGACTCTTTCGGTGAGAGACAAACCTTTGTTATTCATTCCTTTTCTATTCTTAGCTAAGCCTTCTGATGAAATCCTTTCTTCTATTCTTTTAGTATAGTTTTAACATAATATATATCATAAAATAATAAACCAAGCCTTCTGAACATGGAGTCAACTTTCTTGTCTCTTCCCTCATCCTAAGACCCCTGTGAACACTGCATCAGAACAGCACCAATCAGTGACTGGTTTTGAAGACTGACACCTTGTTAATCCACTAGAAAGCTGAACATGCCTCTATGAACACATGGGATAAAAACAAACCAACCCCGGGAAAAGCTCTCTTTTCCTTCCAGCCTGGGAACAGGTAACAAGGCCGACCTGGCTCCCATCTCAGCTGGGCCTGACCAGGTGCACCCTGCTGCAGGTGCCCCTCCTCAGGGAACCTGCCAAGCCCTGTCCCAGCAGAATCGGGCACCAGCAGCTGCCGGGCAGGGGGGAGGGGAGGCCGTCAGCCCGTGGCATGTTCCTATTGTAAATCAGTGGCGACGTTGGTGAGGGGGAGAGAGAATGATGCATCTGACTCCATTATCAGAAGACTAATGAATTCTTTATTATACTATACTATGTACATTGTATCTAAACTGAATCTGCCATGCACTCACTCCTGCTCACACTGCACAGAACTGCTCTCATCTCTGATTCTCTCGTGACTGTCCCGTGACAGTCCCACACACACTTCTTGGCCCTGATAGGCCAAGGGAACAAAACATCCTCACTTTGGGTAAACAATCTCCATGTTACATTCTACTTTAGCACAACAGAGGCATAGCAAGTGAGATAAGAATTGTGTTTTCCTTCTTCTCTGCTTGTCTCATAGTTTCTCTCTGTTCAGAGGGCATGTGAATACCACATGTCCCCCTGTTTACTATAATAAAAAAGAAAAGAGCTGCATTTGCAATTCTTCTGCTGGGCTCTTGCAGAAGAGAGAACAAACACATCTCGAGATGTTCATCCATGGCCAATTGAAATCTCAATCAAGTGCTGATGCAGCATGATCAAGGAGATTCTTTACCTATAGAATATCTACTTCTATTATATCACTAACACAAGGTTTACAATATTAGAAACCCAAACCAACATGCAAAGAATGTTCATTGTTTCAAGTCCAAACAGCTGAGTTTCAGGAGGAGATCCATTCCCTGGAGATGTTGCTCTTTGACATCCCTGGTGGTCTTTCCTGGTTCTGAAACAGACCTGCAGAATCCTGAAACAGAGAACTGCTAAAGAAAACCACTAATAACTATTTAGAAATCCACTGAGCCAGTAGCTCTCTCCCCCCTCTTTTTTTCTTTAAAAAGACTAGCAGCAGCAGAGGCTTCTTGGACCCTCTGCTGCCGGGCAGGGCGGAGTCCTTGGCCTTGGTGGTCGGGCCAAGGAAACCAGACCCGACCCACGAAGCAGTGGGCCAGGCCTAGACGGGGGGCCCAAAGCCCCCAAACCTGGCGGTGGGCGGGGAAGGGGCCCCCGGCCAGGGGGACGGGCCAAGCGGCCCAGACCTGGCCGGTGGGGTGGGGTCTTTGGTCTCACAACCCGGCCCCACCAGGCTGCCAGTGTCTCGGCAACAGGAGTGGCCAAATGCTTCCTCCCCCTCCCCCCAGACCCAGCGCCCTGTGTCGGCGGCTGGGAAGGAGAAACTTTTCCGGGAATGTGAATCCCCACGATGGATTTGGGGTCCTCACTTGCCCAGGACAAGCAAGTGCCGTCCACTCCCTGCTGCGCCGTTCTCCCCCGTGATACAAATGAGTGTTGCCCAGCCCTCTGACCAGCGGCACCATCCCCTCGGGGCTCGGGACCAGAAGCAGCACCTCCGGAAACGACCTCCCCCACATTGCTGGTGTACGCGGGGGGAGCCATGTGTCCCAGCAAAGCACCGAGCCCCAGAGTTTTCAGCCGGGAGGCACCTGCAAACAGCTGCCAATTCCCTTCCCCTGTCCCAGCTCCCCCCGCAGGGGCAACCTCGGGACAGCCCAAAAAACTCGAGTTGGGGTCCAGGCTGGACGCAGGCGCCACGACAGCCGCTGCTGGAGGCGGCGGGGGCGCGCAAAGAAGCGCCGCCGCGGTCTCTCTCGGTTCCGGGCGGGGCGGTTCCGGCACGGGCTCTGCCGCTGCGGGAGGGGGTGGTGGACTGATCACGGGCGCCGCGGCAGCTGCCGCCAAAGGCAGGGCCACGGGCGGCGCGCGGGGTGGTTCTGCCGGCTCGTCGCCGTCCTTAGCGTCTCCTTGAGTCGGAGGCGGCGGTGGCGGCTCTGCTGTCCCAGCTTCAACATTTCCCGCCGCGGCAGCAGGTGAGGGCCACGGGCCGCTGCGGTTGGAGCCAACACGGGCTGCGCTGGAGGGGCGGTCGCGGGCGGGGCCATCACGGGCTGCGCTGGAGGGGCGGTCGCGGGCGGGGCCGGTGAGGCGTCCTCAGGCTGGGAGGCAGCGAGGAGCGGTGCCAGAGACGGCACTGCCACTGCCGGAGCAGGGGGCAGGTCTCTCAGCCCCGGGAGGGGCAGAAGAGGCGGCTCCTGCGCATGCTCCAGGGAGCCAGAAAAAAACTCTCCACCGGCACCTCGGGCGAAGCCTCCTCTCCCCGCTCCGCGCGGGGGGACAAGCCAGCCGCAGGGACTGTCCTTGAAGAGTCTCCTCTCCTACCGGCTGTGGCAGGGGGGGCTGGTTGCCCTCCCCGCGGGGGGAGGCGTCCCCCCACGTCCCTGCTGGAGGCCCCCACGGCGTCAGAAACGCTCCCCAAACGAATGTGGTCGCCTCTCAAAAACGTGAAAAGCAGCTCCCAAGTGGGTAGCTGGCGATGGACCTTCCCTCTCCGTTCGAAATGCCTTCTAAGATAAACACCCAGGGCATTCCACGCGCGGAGGTCCCCAGGAGGAATTCATGCCCTTGGGGAGTCCATGGTGTCTGGCCCAGCCAAAAAACTCGTAAAGTTCTTGCTGGGGCACGAGGACTCCAAGGTCACGAAGTGTGAGCTCCCAGAATTCCAAAGTAAATTTCTCTCCCCATGAAAACTGAGTGCTGATGTCTACAGACATCTCTTCCCAAAGTCAAAGCCCACCCAGTCGGGCAGTGCCTGCCAAAAGAGCTTCCCCAGCCCCTGCCTCGAGGCTTGCGGGCCAAACACGGCCAGAAAAGACCAGGTCTCCTCCTAGGGAGACTCGGGAAAGGGTTAATACCTTTCTCTCTGGGAAAAGCAGGAGGCAGCGTCCAGGCTCAGGGTCCTGCGGGGTCCTAGAGGCTTCCCGTCTGTCCCACAATGATCTCCGGACACGCTTCTGGGATTTTTTCGGCAGATTCTTTCCGTGCTCAGCCGTGCTGTGAACTCCGCCCAAATCCAGGGTCTTGGTTCTCCAGTCCAGGCCACAGCCACATGTCGGGGGCACCACTTATTGTAAATCAATGGCGACTCCGACATGATCAAGGGAGAGAGAATGATGCATCTGACTCCATCATCAGAAGGCTAATGAATTACTTTATCATACTATACTATGTACATTGTATCTAAACTGAATCTGCCATGCACTCACTCCTGCTCACAACTGCACAGAACTGCACTCATCTCTCCTTCTCTGTGACTGTCCTGTGACAGTTCCCCACACACACTTCTTGGCCCTGATAGGCCAAGGGAACAAAACATCCTCCCTTTGGGTAAACAATCTCCATGTTGCATTCTACTTTAGCACAACAGAGGCACAGCAAGAGAGATAAGAATTGTGTTTTCCTTCTTCTCTGCTTGTCTCATAGTTTCTCTCTGTTCAGAGGGCATATGAATACCACATGTTCCAGCTGAGATCTCAGCCGTTTCTCCCCAGTGTGGCTGCTGCATGAGGTCATGTGGCTGAGGCCAGAGATGGCCTTGTAGCCCACGCAGAGAGTGGCCCTGTGCCTGGAATTGAAAGCAGCAGGGGCCAGAGACCGGCCATGTGGCTGATCCTGACACTGCCCCAGGGCAGCCTGAAAAATCCATCACGGTGATTGCTTCACCTGCCACACAGCAGGGATCACACAACCATCTGCAGGCCCCACGTGAAATATTAACTCTTTCAGTGCATAGATAAGACTTACAGACCTTCAGTCCTCCCTCAGGTGAAAGAAAAGGACAGAGTGAAGACACGTAAAGAACCACATGAGAAGAGCATAGAGACAAGAAGGTCAGTAAGAAGAAGTCAAGTCCCAGATGGCAGGGTTGAGGAGATGCCTCAGTCCTGGGCTGAAATCCTCTTTTAAGGCTATGGAGAAAACATAATTGATATATCAGACTCTTTTTTCCCCTGTAACTCATTGAAAGTATGTGGGGATTAAGTGTCCAAATTGCAGATATGATCAAAGCCATTTCTGCTAAAGCAAGCAGATGCTGAAGAATCTGTGATCCCATAAAAAGATTGAACAAAGAGAGAGAGGAGTGATGAAGACCCTTTGTCCCCAGGGAAAGAAGAAGACCTTGCTTCCCAGAGATGATCTCAGAAGTAGATGAAGAAAACTTTTGCTCTTGAACAGCTCATCCTTAAAATAATACCCCATAAGTTGACATAGTCCATGAACACAGCTGTGGGAATGCTGCAAAAAGATGGGAGGGACTTCACGATTGCAGAGTCCAGGGCAGCTGCTGTTTGTAGAAATTAGGAGCCATGAGAGAACTGTTTTCTTATGGAGTAGTCTCCATAAAATGACAAGAGGGACTCCTTCCTTAAATGAACTGAAGAAAGACTATTCTAGAGGTGATAAACTGACTGAATTGTTTCTGTACCTTGTAGTGGGAAAGAAAAGGTTGTAGGAGGGAGGAGAAATGCTTTAAAAGTTTTATTCTGATTCTTGTTATTTTCTCATTTAGTTCCTGTTAATAAAGTTTCCTTATACCCTTTTAAAGCCTTAAGCTTGCTTTGCCTTCCTCCTAATCCTATCTCACAGCAGAAAATGAATAAGTATATTCTAGTGGGGGCCCTGGCATTTAGCCAGCACTGAACCTACCACACCTTAGTTCCACGAGCTCCTGCAGTGTCACAATGGTCCCTTGGTTCCACAAGGACCCAGAGTGTCACACTGGACTCCTCGCTCCCATCCAGCCCCACAGTGTCATAATGGGGCCTTGGTTCCATGGTGCCTTCAGTACGCAGTGTCACCGTGATCCTCTTAGTTCCACGAGGCCCTGCAGTGTCACAATGGCCCCTGGCTTCCACAGGGCCCTGCAGTGTTACAATCATCAGAGAATCACAGAATTAACCAGGCTGGAAAAGACCTTGGAGATCATCAAGTCCAACCTGTGCCCCAACAACACCTTGTCACCCCGACCATGGCACCGAGTGCCACATCCAGTCATTCCTTAAACATCTCCAGGGACAGTGACTCCACCACCTCCCTGGCCAGCCCATTCCAATGCCCAGTGACCCCTTCTGTGAAGAACCTATTCCTAATGTGCAGCCTAAAAGTCCCATGGTGCACCTTAAAGCTGTGTTCTCTTGTCCTGTCACTGTTCCCTGGGAGAAGAGCCCAACCCCCCCTCGGCTGCACCCTCCTGTCAGGGAGTTCCAGAGAGTGATGAGGTCTCCCCTGAGCCTTCTCTTCTCCAGGACAAACAGCCCCAGCTCCCTCAGCTGCTCCTCACAGGACTTGTGTTCCAGACCCCTCCCCAGCCTTGTTGCCCTTCTCTGGACACCCTCCAGCCCCTCCATGGCCTTCCTAAATTGGGGGCCCAGAACTGGACACAGCACTCGAGGTGTGGCCTCACCAGTGCTGAGTGCAGGGGAAGAATCACTGCCCTGCTCCTGCTGGCCACACCATTCCTGATCCATAGGAGGGCCAAGGGTTGGATGGGGGAAATGGTGGGGAGGGAGTAGGGACAAAGTGTGATTGATTGTCAGCCATGAAAGGTCTTGATTTTCATATCTGTTCAGACTGCATTAGGAACTGCTGGGGATCAATATCAACTGAGGATTGCTGATAGCTATATAAAAACCAGAAAACTAAACTGAACTAAACAG
>JANIJU010000025.1:32488-42820 GCA_025504685.1 Leucosticte australis
CTCACCCGGGACCCCCCCCCCCAGGTTCCTCGGGACCCTCCGGGACCCTCCCAGCTCCCCCCGGGACCCCCACAGCTCCCCCTGGGACCCTCCGGGACACCCCCAGGTTCCTCGGGACCCTCCGGGATCCCCCCGGGGACCCACCCGGGACCCTCCCAGCTCCCCCCGGGACTCCCCCGGGGACCCCCTGGGACCCTCGGGGACAACCCCGAGACTCCCACAGCTCCCCCGGGGACCCACCCGGGACCCCCAACCACTCCCGAGCCCCCGAGCCCCCCCTCCTGTGGCCCCCCCCGGACCCCCCGCGCTCCGGGCCCCTCGCGCGGGACCCCCCCGGCCCCCCCGGACCCCCCCCCGGGACCCCCGGGCCGGCCCCACCTGCCACCCCCAGCGCCTCCAGCTCCGGCAGTTTGTCCTCAGGGCAGTAACAGACGGCGTAAACCATCGGGCCTGGGGGACACGGGGCTCAGAGCGGACCCCGGGGCACCGGGACCCCTGCCACTGAACCCCCGGGGCACCGGGACCCCTCCCACTGAACCCCCGGTGCCCCAAACTCACCCCCCGGTACACCGGGACTCCTCCCACTGAACCCCCAGTGGACCGGGACCTCCGGACGCAACCCCCGGGGCAGCGGGACCCTCTCCACTGAACCCCCGGACCCCCACACTCAGTCCCCGGTGCACCGGGCCCTCTCCGCGCCCCGTGCAGCCGCCCCCGGCCCGGCTCCCCCCGGTTCCCCTCCCGGGCTCACCGAGCACCGGCCCCCGGCCCGCCTCGTCCACGCCGAGCGCGCAGGGCCGGGCGCGGCACGGGCCGGGCACGGCGGAGGCGAAGCGGCCGCCGCCCGCCGGGTCCCGCTGCAGCGCGGCGAGCGCCATGGCGGGGCGGGCTGAGGGGCGGGGCCGCGGTTAGCGCCAATCACCGGGCGGGCGCGGCGTAACGGGGCGTGGCTGCGTTTAGGGGCGGGGTTTATAGGGGGCGGGTCAGTAGATTGTGGCGCCATTGCGCGGGGGCGTGGCTTAAAGGAAAAGGCGGGGTTTGTCGGAGGGAGGCGGGGTTTAACGGGCCGGGATGCCCCCCGGCGGGGCCGAAGGGGTTCCCGGGACCGGTGGAGCACCGGCAAGGCTGGGGGGGCTCCCGGGATCGGCGAAGCACCGGGAGAGACGCGGGGTGGAGTGTCCGGGGGGGTTTCCGGGATGGCGGGCGCGAGCAGGGGGTCCCGGAAGCACCGTGACCCCCCCGGTCCGTCCGGGAAGCGCGGCCCCGGGGCGGGCAGAGCGGGAGGGGGTTCCCGGAACAGCCCCGCCCTCTCCCGCCTGCCCAAATAAGGGTACGGTTGCGTCAGCGGGGAAAGCCCCGGACCCGCCCACTTCCGTTGACGCCGGTGCACGCGGGGGGCTTCCCACGGGAGGGGGAGGGGGGACCCGCACGGCCCCGCCACCCCCGGTCCAGCACGACCGGAGCCGTTACCGCAATTATCATTATTATTATTAATAATTAAATACAAATGTACAAAAAAGTCAGCAGCGACAACGAATCGCCCCCCGCCCCGGGACTGCGGGGTCCCCGGGGGCCGCTCCCCACCGGGGGGGGCCTGTAAACGTCACCGGGGGGTTCCCCCCCCCCCCCCCCCACGAACACCCTTTCGGCCCCTCCCGCGGAATCCCCGTTTTGGAGGGGCCCGACCCCTCCCCCAGAACCGGGGGGTCCCCAGGCCCAGCTGGGGGGGCTCCAGGCCCTCTTTGGGGGTCCCCACGCACCCCCCAGGCCCCGTTCCCGCCGGTCCCGAGGGTCCTGCCCCGGGGGGGTGGGGTGGTCCTGCCGGTCCCTTCAGGCCGGTCCGTTACCGGGTGACCCAGCCCGGGGATCCTCCATGCTCGGGGTCCCTTCAGGGGTCCCCAGCCCCTCCAGGTCCACGTTGGGAGGGGTCTCTCGTGCGGTGCCCCTCTCGCTGAGCCCACGGAGGCCGTGTCCGTGGGGGTCCCACGGAGCATCCCGGTACCGCCGTGTCCGTGGGGGTCCCACGCAGCATCCCGGGGTCCTGCCGCTCCGTGCCCAGCCGGGAGCGGGCGTCGCCCCCCGGGGAAGGAGCCGGCGCTGCCCCGGAGCCCCCTCGGTGCCGGTGCGTGCCCGCCGATGCCGGTTCTAGAAGCCGAGCGCGGCTCCGGGGGGCAGCGGGCAGCCCGAGCCCGCGTGGTCCCGCACGGAGCCGCGGAGCCGCCGCACCTGGGCCCGCAGCACGGCCGCCGTGTCCGCCAGCTCGGCGTTCTGCGCGCGGAGCCCCCGGACGCGCTGCTCCAGCCGCGCGATCCGCTCCAGCTTCCGCCGCCGGCACCGGCTCGCCGCCAGCCGGTTCCGCAGCCTCCGCCGCTCCGCCTGCAGCCGCTCCGGGGAGTCCGGGCCCGGCTCCGCCGCCTCCGCCTCCGCTCCGGGGACCCCCGGGAAGGGTCCCCCCATCCCCGCCGCCCCCGTGGTCGGCAGTGCCGGCGGCTCCGGGAGCGCCACGTTGGGGGGCCCCGGTTGGTGCAGCTCGTCCAGCGCTTGGGCGAAGCTGCCGCTGAAAGCGTCGCGCTCGCCGGGACCGGGGTAGAAGAAGCCGCCGGTGGCGGCGCCGCTGCCGAAGAAGGCGCCGTCGGGGCACGGCGCCGGTTTGAGGCCGCGGAAGGGCTCCTGCGGGGCGCCCTGCGGCAGCGGCCCCGGTAAGGCGCCGTAGTCGGGCTCGGCGCGGCAGAAGCCGCCCGGGAAGGGCGCGGGGCGGTAGAACGGCGGCTCCATCCGGGAGCGGCGGGACTCGAACCCGCGGCCCCGCGCGGCCCCGCGCCTTTATGGCCGCGCGCGGCGGAAACGCGCCGCCATTGGCTGGGGGGGCGGAGGACACGCCCCTTCCACAGGGATCCGCCTCCTCTTGCATGGACACGCCCGTTCCAGCATAGACACGCCCCCAGCGGAAAAGGGGCGGGGCCTGGGAGCATTTGGGGGGCACAGGTGGGGAAAGGGGGGGGACAGGTGAGCAAAGCTGGGGACAGGTGAGGAGAGGGGGCCAGGTGGGAGCAAGGAGAGCTCAGGTGAGGTCAAAGGAAGGGCCAGGTGAGCAGGAGGGAGCTCAGGTGTGAAAAGCAGGCTGAGCGTGCAAAGCAGGGACAGGTGAGCGCCACGGGGGGCACAGGTGTGCAAGGGGGGCACAGGTGTGTGCCAGGGGTCACGTGCCAGGCCACCCACACGCGTGTCGCCTCCTGAGCTTTCACCTGTGTCCTCGTGTCCCCATGTGTCCCCTCGTGAGTCACGTGAGGCACCTCAGGACCCCCAAAACCACCTCGGGACCCCCCAAAACCACCTCAGGACCCCCAAAACCACCCCAAAAAGGCCCTGGGACCCCCAGGGGCCGCAGCCAGGGCTGGGGAGCCATGTCCAGGTGTGTCCCCAGCATGTCCCCGCGTGTCCCTGCCCGCACAGGGGTGTGCACGTGCCAGGGGAGGGACACGGGGGTCCCCGGGACTTCCCGGGGGGGACAGGCCCCTCCTCCCCTCCCGCGTTTGAGGGGATTTTAGGGGATTTTGGGGCTGGGTTTTCCCTCCCGACTTCTCCTTCCCCATGACTCAGGGCCGGTCCCGCCGTGACCTCCCGGTGTCACCCCCGGAGTGACCCCCCCCCCGGGGGGGGACACGGCTCCAGGGGGGCACTGGGGGGTTTGGGGGGCACTGGGGAGGGGTCCCGCTCCCGGGGAGGCCTCGGGGTGTCGTCCCCCCCCCCAAAGTGACTTTTGGGGGCCCCAACGGCCCCAACCGCCACCGGGGTTTCGGGCTGGGGGGGCCCGGATGTCCGGGGGGGGCACAGCACCGGCGGGGGACGGCCCGGGGCCAAACTGGGAGTACTGGGAGGGTGCTGGGGTGACACTGGTGGGGCTTGGCCTATACTGGGGGCACTGGGATGTCTCCACGGCCGTACTGGGAGCACTGGGGAGGGGTACAGATTCAACTGGGAGCATTGGGATGTCCCCACAGCTATACTAGGAGCATTGGGATGCCTTCCAGACCATACTGGGAGCACTGGGATGTCCCCACAGCCATACTGGGGGCACTGGGGAGGGTTCCAGGACCTTACTGGGAGCACTGGGATGCCCCCCAGACCATACTGGGAGCACTGGGATGCCCCCCAGACCATACTGGGAGCACTGGGATGTCCCCTCAGCCATACTGGGGGCACTGGGATGCCCCCCAGACCATACTGGGAGCACTGGGGGGGTTCCGGCCGCCGAGGCCGTCGGGTTCAGCGCTGACGCAGCGCGGGCGTCGCCGCCGCCGCTGCCCCGCGGCGAGAACGGCCCTGCTTGACCCTCCCGGGCGGCGGGGCCCGGCGGGCGCGGCCGCGGGGGCGGCGGGACGCGGCCGTGACTCACCGGGGGCCGCGCCGGGGCCGCTCCGGGCGCGACTCTATGGCCTTGGCGGACCGCGCTCGGCGCCGCCCGGGGCGTGTCCGCCAGGGGGCGTGGCGCGCGGGTGTGGCCGCTCTGTGCCCGTCTCTGTGGCCCGGGGGCAGGCGGAAGGGGCGCGGCCGGAAGTGGGCAGGTGCGGCCGCTCTAGGTGCGACTCTGTGGCCCGGAGGCCGCGGCGGGTGTGGCGGGCGGGGGGGGGGCGGGGCCAGGTGCGGCCGCTCCGGGCGCGGCTCGGTGCCACTGGAGGACCGGCCCGGTGCCCCTGGAGGACCGGCCGGACATGGCGGCGGGGCGGGACGTGTGCGGGGCGCTGCTCACCTGGGTAAGGGGGGCGGGACCCCCCCGGGACCCCCCCGTTCAAGCGGGACACCCCCGTGCTCGGGGATCGGCACCGGGACTCCCCCGGGACCGCCCCGGGCGCTTCCTGCGGCTTCGGGAGCTTTGGTGGCCCCGGGACAGCTGTGACCCTCCCGGGACCCCCTGACCGCCCCATGACCCCTGTGACCCCCCAGGTCCCTGTCACCCCCCCCCCCCGGGGACCTTGGCCCCCCCCCAGGGACGTGTCCGAGCCCTTGTGATCCCCCCGCCCTTTGTCCCTGTCCCAGCGCCCTTTGCCCCCCCTTAAATTCAGGGTTTTTTAGGGGGGGGGGTGTGATCCCTACCCCGCTCTGGGCCCCCCCAGTGGGTCTGGGGGGGCTCTGGGGGGGTTTTGGTGTGCCCTGACCCCCACATTGTGCAGCTGTCCGGGGGTTTTGGGGTGTCCCAGGTCCCCCGGAGGGCTCTTTGGGGTTTTGGGGTGTGCCTGACCCTCTGGGGGTCTTGGGGTGTGCCCGACGCCCCCACTGTGAAACTATTTGGGCTTTTGGGGTGTCCCTGACGCCCTGGGGGGCTGTTTGGGCTTTTGGGGTGTCCCTGATGCCCTGGAGGGCTGTTCGGGGCTGTTTTGGGGTGTCCCTGGTTTTGGGGTGTCCCTGACGCCCCCTTTGCCCCCTCCCCCCCCAGCTGCAGACATTTGACCCCCCCTGTCCGTGCGCGGCCCCCCCGGACCTGGCCAGCGGGGTGACCCTGGCCCACGTCCTGCACAAAATGTGAGTTACTGGGGGGGGGCGGGAGGACCCCGGGATTTGGGGACCCCCGGAGGGGCCCGGGCTGACTTTGGGGACCCCCCCAGTGACCCCTCCTGGTTCGATGAGACGTGGCTGGGCCGGATCCGGGGGGACACCGAGGGCAGCGCGCGCCTCAAGGTGGGGGGGCGGCGTGTTTTGGGGTGGGAGCGGGTTTTTGGGGGGTGTCAGAATCTGGGGTTCGCTTTGGGGGGGGGGCAGATTAAGGAGGGTTGGGTTTTGTAGGGCTGATTTTGAGGAGCGATTTTGGGGTCCTGGTTTTGGGGAGGGTTTTGCAGGGGCCGTTTGGGGAGGGCTGATTTGGGGGGGCTCTTGAGGAGGGCTGATTTGGGGAGGGCTGATTTGGGGGGGCTCTTGAGGAGGGCTGATTTGGGGAGGGCTGTTTTGGGGGGGCTTTTGGGGAGGGCTTTTGGGGGACATTGATGTTTGTGGTGACAGCTTTGGGGGGGCCTTTTTGGGAGGGCGGTTTTGGGGGTCTTTGGGGAGAGCCCGTTTTGGGGTACCCAAGGAGCGTGGCAGTGGGGGTGGGAGCAGGATTTGGGGGTTCTGGGGGGGGTTCCCACCTTGTGCCCCCCTCCCCAGGTGAACAACCTGCGCCAGGTGCTGCAGAGCGTGCTGGAGTACTGGCAGGATGTGAGTGGGGGGGGGTCCCAGCCTTAAAGACCCCCCAGTTTTGGGTCGGGGGGCTCCCCCGGGCTTCGGGGGAGTCCCTGGGGGTGGGGGGCTCCCCGGGGCGGGGGGCTCTGACCCCGGGCCCCCCCTCCAAGGTGCTGGGCCAGGCCGTGGCGGAGCAGCACGTGCCGGAGGTGGCGGCGGCCGCCCGGCACGGCGACCCCGAGCAACTGGGCAAACTGGTGAGACTGGTGCTGGGCTGCGCCGTCAGCTGCGAGCGCCGGGAAGGTGGGTGCGGGGCCGGGGGGGGCCCGGGACTCCCCAGAAACGCCCCCTTGACCCCCCAAAATCGCCCCCCCAGAGCACATCCAGCGCATCATGACGCTGGAGGAGTCGGTGCAGCACGAGGTGATGACGGCCATCCAGGAGGTGGGAGCAACTGGGGGGCCCCTGAGGGTTTTGGGGGGTCCCTGGGGAGGGTTGGGGGTCCCTGGGGGTTTTGGGGGGTCCCTGGGGGGCGTTTGGGATGATTTGGGGGGGGCTTCCTGTGGAAGGTTGGGTTTGGGGGCGGTTTGGGACCACAGGGCTTGGAGGGTCTCGGGGGAGTTTTGGGGACCCCCTGGGGTTTTTGGGGAGCCAGAAGCCCCCCCTGAGCCCCCCCCCAAACCCCAATTTCTCCCTCGCTGTGGCAGCTCTTGGATCCGGAGCCGTCAGAGCCGATGGCGGCTGAGACCTATGGGAACTTCGACACTCAGGTGTGGGGAGGGGGCAGATTTTGGGGTGTCTCAGGGGAAATTTGGGGGGATCAGGGTTTGTCTGAGCCCCCCTGTGCCCCCCCAGTCCCGCCGCTATTACTTCCTGAGCCAGGAGCCCCCCGAGGAGGGGTCGGGGCAGCGCTGCCGCGAGCTGGAGCAGCAGGTGAGGCCTGGGGTCACCTGGGGGCACCCCTGGAGTCACCTGGGGATACCCCAAATCCTGGGTCCCCCCAGTTTCCACCCGAGGGGGAGCGGGAGGGGATTGTCTGCCAGCTCATGCGAGCGGTGGCACACCTGGGAGGGGACCCCGCACACCTGGGAGGGGGTCCCGCAGCCCGGTGCCCCTCCCGCACACCTGGGCGCCGCAGGTGGCCACGCTGCTGGAGGAGAAGGGACACCTGGCCGCTGAGAACCGCGCGCTGCGCGAGCAGCTCGAGGCCGACGGCGCCGGCGCCGCCGCCAAGAAGCTGCTGCGGCTGCAGACGCAGGTGGAGGAGCTGCAGGAGGAGAATTACAGGTGAGGCCTCGCCCCCTGCGGGCCCCCCCTCACCTGCAGCCCTCACCTGAGGCCGGGGGTGCCGTTGCAGGCTGGAGAGCGGCAGGGAGGAGCTGCGGGCGCGCTGCTCGCGGCTGGAGCAGGAGGCGCGGGGGCTGCAGGCGCGGGCGCAGGAGCTGAGCGGGCTGGCGGGGGAGGCGCGGGCACTGCGCGACGAGATGGACCTGCTCAGGTGAGCTGGGCACCTGCTCAGGTGAGCTGGGATACCTGCTCAGGTAAACCAGGCACCTGCTCAGGTGAGCCGGGGGGCTCCTGGGAGGCTCCACCTCCCGCAGTGTCACCATAAGAGCAGTGCCAGCGCATGCCGCTGGCCACGTGTCGGGGCTCAGGTGCTGCGGGACGTCACCGTGCCCGCTGTGCCTGTCCCCAGGGCGTCGTCGGCGCGGGCGGGGCGGCTGGAGGCGGCGGTGGCCACGTACCGGGGCCGGGCGGCGGCGGCGGGCGAGCTGCGGCGCTGGGCACGGGCGCTGGAGGAGCGCCACGCCGCCCAGGTGCGCCGCGCCGCGCACCTGCAGCAGCAGCTGGGCCGCGCCCAGGCCGGCTGCGCGCAGCTGGAGGCCGCCCGCAAGCAGGTGAGGGGGTGCGGGCAGGTGGCCATGTCCCCGTGCCCGAGGGTGTCACTGTGTCCCCGCGCCCGGGGGTGTCACCGTGTCCCTGCGCCCGGGGGTGTCACTGTGTCCCCGGACCCGGGGGTGTCACCGTGTCCCCGCGCCTGGGGGTGTCCCCGCGCCTGGGGGTGTCACCGTGTCCCCGCGCAGGTGGAGGAGCTGAGCGGGCAGCAGGCGGAGGCAGTGCTGAGGGCCGAGAAGTGGCACCTGGAGTTCCGGCACCTGCAGGAGCGATTCGAAGCCCTGAGCCAGGAGAAGGAGGTGGGTGAGGCTGGGGACGCGCCTGGGGCACACCTGGGACGCACCTGGGCCGCCCCTGAGCCCCCTGTGCCCCGCAGAGGCTGCTGGAGGAGCGGGACGCGCTGCGCGAGGCCAACGAGGAGCTGCGCTGTGTGCAGGTGCAGCAGAGCTACCTGAGCCAGGCAGGTGAGTGCTGGGGGGCACAGACTCCCCTGGGAGGTGACAGAACACCTGGGTGGGCGGGAACACGCTCCTGACCCAGCACAATGCTCGCAGGAGACACCAGAGAGCCCCACTTTGGGCTGCAGGGTTAGGGGGGCTCCAGGGGGGGTTTGGGTGGGCAGGGCACAATTTTGGGGTGTCACCTGCTGCCACCATACCCAAAATCCATCTTTACCCCCCCAGAGGCAGGGCTGGAGGGGGGCCCAGCCCCTCCCCGGAATCTGGCGGCTGAGATCCTTCCTGCAGAGCTCAGGTGAGTCCATGGAGGTGTCCAAAAACACAGGTGGGGAGGGGGGGTCCCCAGTTTGTTGTGGGGCCCCCCACGAGCATCCCGGTGTCCCCCCCAGGGACACGGTGACGCGGCTGCGGCGCGAGAACCGACGGCTGCGGCTGCAGCGGGACCAGCTCCGGCACAGGTGGGGGAACTGGGGGGTCTGGGGGTCCTCAAAAGACCCCTGAGACCCCCCCCCCAGTCCCTAACGAGCCCCCCAATCCCTAATGGCCCCCCACACCCGCAGGCTGGAGGCCGCAGAGGCAGCTGAGCCTCGGACAGCGCGGGGGAGGCCCCAGGAGGAGGTGAGGGGGGGACCGGAGAGATTTTGGGGGGGGGGGTCTCTCAACACCAAGGGGGGTCCCCAGTTCATTGTGTGGGTCTCGGTGTCTTGGGGAGGGTCTCAGTGCTTTCAGCGGGGGGAGCAGGTTTTATTTGGGGTATTTCAGTGTTCCTGCTTCACAAACTCTTTCTCAATTCCCCCCAGCTGGTGCTGCTGGAGGAGACCCCCGAGGACCTGTGAGTTTTTTGGGGGGGAGGGGGAATTTGGGGAGCCCTTCCAGCATCCCCCACCTGTGACACCCCCTGCTCCCCCAGGGATGAGCTGCCAGAGGGAGAGGAGGAGGAGGAGGAAGATCTGGAGCTCTCCAGGGCTGGTATGAAGGGGTCTGGAGTGGGCATCAGAATTTGGGGAGGGGTCAGGGTGTGGGGAATCCTGGAGGAAAAATCTCGGGGTACCCCAGATTGGGGTTTGTATAGGGATCCTGGGGGGCGGTGTCCGCAGGGAGGGGGCAGGAGATGAGCTGTGCCTCAGTTTCCCCATGAAGATTTGGATGGGTTTAGGGGTCCTTCCTGGCTAACGTCCCTCTTTGTTCCTGCTATGGGATCAGGATTTAGAGGTTCCACGAGGTCGCCCCCCCAGAAGCCCTCAGCACCCCCTGGGGACCCCCCTGGGACTCCCCCCCTGGCCCCCGTCCTGCAGCTCCTGCGGAACCAGCTGCAGGAGAAGGACGCGCTGATCCGGCACCTGGAGGTGAGGGGTTAACAACCCTGGTTGGGGGGGGGGGTCCCGGGGGTCTCCATCCCCAGCTGAGTCCCCTCCCCGATCACCCCCAGAACGACTGGGAGCGCAGCCGGGCGCAGCGGGAGCGCGAGGAGCGGCTGCTGGTCACCGCCTGGTACAACATGGTGAGCGCGGGGCCGCGGGGCCGGAGACCCCCGGGACCCCCCGGGACCCCCATTGACCCCCGTGTCCCCTCAGGGGCTGGCGCTGCAGCGGCACGAGGGCGGCGCGGCGGCGCGGGCCGGCCCCGGCGGCGCTCAGTCCTTCCTGGCCCAGCAGCGCCTGGCCACGGCGGCGCGGCGGGCGCGGGCCCCTCACGGCCGCGCCGGCTCCTCCAGCTGAGGGGGGTCCCCAGGCACCCCAGACCCCCTCGCGCTGGGCTGGCCCCGCTCCAAACACTGCAAACCTGAGCTCCCCGCCTCGTTTCGGGGGGCCTGGACCTTGCCCCC
>JANIJU010000025.1:50456-64326 GCA_025504685.1 Leucosticte australis
CCGTTCCTGGGCCCCAATCCCGTTCCTGGGCCCCAATCCCGTTCCTGAGCCCCAATCCCGTGTGTTCCCCCCAGAGCTGCCGGTGCCATGTCCCTGTGCCAGCGCGGGGCCGCGGCCGAGCCCGAGGGCTGCGGGTTCCCGGCGGGCGCGGGGCTGAAGGTGCTGCTGCACTGGAGCGGGGACGAGGAGCGCGAGCGCTGCCGGCTCTACGGCCGGGGGTCCCTGAGCGCCGAGGAGATCTGCATCGACCTGGCCCGCAGCCTCGGTGAGCCCGGCAGCCACGGGAGCCACGGCCCCGGGGGACGGAGAGGGGCTCTGGGGCTTGGGAGGGCTGGGAAGGGCGGGTCCTGCTCTGTGACACCCCGGGAAATCACCGGGAATTCCCAGGGAAAGCAGCGGGAATATCCAGGGGAAACACCAGGGGAAACAGCAGGAATATCCACGGAACACACCAGCAATTCCCAGGGAACACACCAGGGAAAACACCAGGACTTCCCAGGGAAATCACCTGGAATTCCCAGGGAAATCACCCGGAATTCCCAGGAAAAACAGCAGGAATATCCACGGAACACACCAGGAATTCAAAGGGAAAATACCAGGGAAAACACCAGACATTCCCAGGGAACACCGGATCCCAACTGGATTCCTTCCCAAAGCTGAGAAAATCCCAGTTTTCTGTTTTTTTGGGAATAAAACCCAATGAATTTTGGGGGGGGTATTTTTTGGGGGGAATGAAACAGGCTGAGTTCAGGTTTATTGGGAATAAAACCAGCCGAGTTTCGATTCCTTGGGAGCAAACCCCCTGGAATTTCAGCTTTTGGGAGCAAACCCCTGGTCCCAGCTGGCTTTTCCCATTCCTGGCAGGAATTACCCCGCTCTGCTACAGCCTCTTCGCCCTCTATGACCCCCAGAGCCGGATCTGGCTCCCTCCCAACCACCAGTTCCACATCGGGAAGGACACCAGCATCAACCTGATCTTCAGGATGAGGTGAGGCCTCTCCCGTCCCGGATTTCCTTGGAAAAACTGGTCCTAGTTGAAGGAAGGAAATGTTGGATTTGGCCTCTCCATCAGTGTGGAAAAATCCACTTCTTTCTTCCCAAAATCCCTCCGCCTTCCTCCCCAGCGTCCCTCACAGAGGTTTTTGGGATCAACAGGGGGTCCATGGCTAAAAAAGGTGGGGAAAGCTTTAAACGATCCCGTTCTGGAGGCAGGAGGAGGCTGCTGCCCTTCACTCCCAGCTCGGATTCATTCCCCGTGCTCAAATCCCAATTTTTTCAAGCACGTGGCTGTTTCCCTCATGGTTCCGAGAAGTTTTTCTCCTTAAAAAACTCCCAAATCCCCTGATTTCAGCCCAGGATGTGGCTCCCAGCACGGGACCAGCCCCTTTCCTGCTGTCCTCTCCCCACTCCAGGTTTTATTTCCGGAACTGGCACGGGATGAACGAGAAGGAGCCGGCGGTTTTCCGGAACGTGCCGCGCGCGGGGGATTCTCCCGAGGAAAAACCTCCCGGAGGAGCTATACTGGACAGATCCTCCTTCGAGTACCTGTTTGAGCAGGTAACGGGGCAGGATTCGGGTCCAGAATCCATTTTTCCATCCCTGGGGGTTTATTTAAAGATAAAAAACACGCTAAGTTTTCCCTGTGGAAAGGTTTTATCCTGCTGGGATTGGAGCTGGGTGGGATTCCGTAATTCCATGGGATAATTTTCCCTCTTGAGGGATTTTTACTCGTGGTCCCACCTTTTAAATAGAAAAACATGAAGAAAATCTTTCCGGAAATCACCTCAGGCCAGAGTTTTAGTCCCAGTTATTTCACATTTAACAGGGAAAATTCGAGTTCATCAACGACGTCGCCTCCCTGAAGGATTTCCAGAGCGAGCCGGAAATGCAGAAGTTCAAGAACGAGAGCCTGGGGATGGCCGTGCTGCACCTCTCCCACATCGCCATCAAAAAGGGCATTTCCTTGGAGGAAGTGGCCAGGAAGTACAGGTGAAATTCCTGCTTTTCCAAGGGGGTTTTTCCTTGTTTTTCACTGGGTTTTTTTCCTCGTTTTCTGCGGTTTCTCCATTGCATCCCAAGCTCTTCCTGCACCCCCTCCTGACAATTTCCCCCTTTTTTTTTTTGGCAGCTTCAAGGACTGCATCCCGCGCTCCTTCCGCCGCCAGATCCAGCAGAACAATTTCCTGACCCGGTTCCGGATGAAGAACGTCTTCCGCCGCTTCCTGCGGCGCTTCCAGCGGCACACGGTGGCCGCGGGCAGCCTGACGGAGCGGGACGTGATGTACAAGTACCTGGCCACCCTGGAGCAGCTGGCTCCCCGCTTCGGGAGCGAGCTCTTCCCGGTGCTGTCCCTGGAAACGGCGGCCGAGGGCGAGAAGGGGCTGCCCTGCGCCAACGGGGGCTGCGCGGGGCCCGAGCAGCCGCTGGGCCCCAGGGATTGTCCGGTCACTCACCACGTGCTGGTCACCGGCACCGGCGGCATCCAGTGGCGGCCGGTGCCTGCAGAGGTGGGTTTGGGATGAGCCATTCCTGCCCCAAATCCTGTTTGTGGTGGGTTTGGGATGAGCCATTCCTGCCCCAAATCATGTTTGTGGTGGGTTTGGGATGAGCCATTCCTGCCCCAAATCCTCGGTTTGTGGTGGGTTTGGGATGCTCCATTCCTGCCCCAAATCCTGTGTTTGTCCTTGGTTTGTGGTGGCTTTGGGATGAGCCATTCCTGCCCCAAATCCTCGGTTTGTGGTGGCTTTGGGACGCTCCATTCCTGCCCCAAATCCTGTGTTTGTCCTTGGTTTCTGGTGGGTTGGAGATGAGCCATTCCCACCCCAAATCCCATCTTTTTCCATGGTTTGTGGTCCTAGGTTTTGCCTGGGGTGCTGTCTCTGTTCTTTTCCCAGTTTTCCGCCCAAATCCATCGCACTCCATCTCCTTCATTTGTGCATCCAGGCTTTTCCTCGGTCTCCAGCTTATCCCAGTTTCCCCCCAACCCTTCCCAGCAGCAGGAAAAGTCTGGAATTCTCCTCTCTGCCCTCCCACAGAGCACGGAAAGCTTCTCCCAGCGTGGATATTTTGGGAGGAAAAGCAGGAACAAGGAGCCGGAGGCGCAGCCGGCGGAGCGGAGCGAGCCCCCCTGGTGCCATTTCTGCGATTTTCGGGAAATCACCCACGTGGTGGTCAAGGACTCCAGGATCAGCATCCACCGGCAGGACAACAAGTGCCTGGTGGGTGGGGGATCCCTGATCCCTCCCAGCGCTGGGATCCCGGGATTGCTCCGCCCAGGGCGGGAGGAGGCGGCGCTGGGAGGAACAAGGGGTTTTATCTGGGTTTTATGGGGTTTTTTTAGGGTTTCCCGTGGGTTTCCTGCAGGTTTCCCATGGGATTCTTTACGGTTTCCCGTGGGGCCTTTTGAGGTGTTTTTAGGGTTTCCCGCGGGTTTTTTAGGGTTTCCCGCAGGTTTCCCGTGGGTTCCCTGCTCACCCTGGTGCTCTGTGCCTCCCAGGAGGTGCTGCTGCCCTGCCCCAGCAGTGCCCTGGCTCTGGTGTCCCTGGTGGACGGATATTTCCGGCTGACAGCCGACTCCAGCCATTACCTGTGCCACGACGTGGCCCCGCCGCGGCTGCTCCTGAGCATCCACAACGGCATCCACGGGCCCATGCAGTGAGTGCGGCTTCCCTGCGGGTCACCCGCATCCCAGGGCTCATCCCGGAGCTGCTCCGTGTCCTCGGGCTGGTCCCTGGGTGTTTCATCTGCTTTGGGTTCATCCCAGTCCATTGCACGTCCTGTGGGTTCATCCCGAGCCGTTTCCTGTCCTCAAGGCTCATCCTTATTAATTTCTTTTCCTCAGGGTTCATCCCAATCCATTCCCTGCCCTCAGGGCTGATCCCAATCCATTCCACTTCCTTTGGGCTCATCCCAATCCATTCCCTTTCCTCAGGGCTCATCCCAGTCCATTCCATGTCCTTGGGGCTCATCGCAATCCATTCCCTGCCCTCAGGGTTCTTCCCAATCCATTCCCTGCCCCCTGGGCTCATCCCCATCCATCCCTCCCCTCCCTTTTCCAGGGAGGAGTTTGTTTTTGCCAAGCTCCGCCGGGAGGAGCCGGAGGAAGGGCTCTACATCCTCCGCTGGAGCGTCCTGGATTTCAACCGCATGATCCTGTCCGTGCTCAAGAGGAGCCACCAGCAGGTAGGGACACGGTTCCCAGCGCAGGATTCACGGGAATTGTGAGCTCTGGAATGACCCGGGAGCCTCGTGGCTTCAGCTCCTGCCTCTCCCTCTCTTTGCCAGGCTCCTGGGACGCCGGGAGCCTTCAAGTACCGGCAGTTCCGAATCCAGAAGAAGGGAGACTCCTTCGTGCTGGAGGGCTGGGACCGGGAGTTCCCCTCCCTGCGGGAGCTCCTGGACGTGCTCAAGGGCTGCACCCTCAGATCCGGCGAGGACAACTTCACGGTGAAGAGGTGCTGCCCGCCCAAGCCGGGAGGTAGGGGCAGGGATCATCCCAGGGATTGGGAGCGGGAGGATCCGGGAGCTCACAGGGCCCCGTTCCCTCCTGTCCCAGAGATCTCGGACCTGCTGATCACACGGAAGGCGAAGGACAACGGGAAGCAGATCCTGAACCTCACCCAGCTCAGCTTCCACCAGATCCGCAAGAACGAGATCACCCAGGTGCTGCTTTCCAGGGATTTTCACTGCTCACATTCCTGGAATCCAGTGGGGGAGGTGGAGGGATCCACTCTGCTTTCCTGGGATTCTTGGGGATGGAGGAACCTGCTCTGGCTTCCTGGGAGCCGTGGAATGGTGGAAGAATCCTCTCTGCTTCCCTGGGATTCTCTGCCTTCCAGGGATTCCCTCCAGATCCCAGGATCCTCCCACACTTCTGGAGCAGGATGGATTTGTTGTTTCATCCATTCCCTTTCCAAGGAAAAGGGAAGGAAAAATCCATGTGGAAGTGGCTTTCTCCCACACTGGGAGGCGGAGGGAATTCAGGGAGGGATCCAGGTGAGCATTCCCACCTTCCCAGGATCCAACAGCTCTTGCTTTTCCCCGTTTTCCCAGCGAGCCCACCTGGGCCAGGGCACCCGGACCAACATCTACGACGGGGTCCTGAGCGTCTGCGGGAGCTCCGGGAACGACGACGAGGCCGAGTATTTCTCCACGGAGCAGAACAACAACGGGCGGGAGATGCACGTGGTGCTCAAAGTCCTGGACCCCAGCCACAGGGACATCGCCCTGGTGAGCCCTTCCCGGGCTGGGAGAGCCGGGATCGGGGCGGGAGACACGGATCCGGGGGGTGGGATGTGACCCCAAAAGGGCTGGAACATGGCCCAGAGGGTTGGAATATGGATCCAAGGGCTGGAG
Source organism: Leucosticte australis (assembly GCA_025504685.1). Taxonomy (NCBI): domain Eukaryota; kingdom Metazoa; phylum Chordata; class Aves; order Passeriformes; family Fringillidae; genus Leucosticte; species Leucosticte australis. The sequence goes on from JANIJU010000025.1 coordinate 55,812, forward strand.
TGCGGCTCCAGAAGGGCTGGAATTTGGCTCCAGGGGCTGGAGTGTGGATCCAAGGGTTGGAAAGTAGATCCAAGGGCTGGAATAAGGATCCAGGGATTGGAAGTTGGATCCAGGAGCTTGAGTGTGGATCCATGAGGGCTGGAATCCTCCTGGCTTTTGGTTCTGGAATTTGGCTCCCAAAGGGCTGGGATGGGGCTCCCAGAGAGCTGGGACGGGGTTCCCGGGAGCTCCTGGCCCCTCGGGAATGCCGGGACCCCACTGCCATCCCTGCTGTCCCCGCAGGCGTTCTTCGAGAGTGCCAGCCTGATGTCCCAGGTGTCCCACGTGCACCTGGCCTTTGTGCACGGCGTCTGCGTGCGCGGCTCCGAGAGTGAGTCCGGCAGCACCCCCCGCCCCGCTCCTGGCCCCAATCCCGTGGGATCATCCTGGTTTTCCCCACAGACATCATGGTGGAGGAGTTTGTGGAGCACGGGCCCCTGGACGTCCTGCTGCGCAAGGAGAAGGGCCGGATCTCTGTGGGGTGGAAAATCACCGTGGCCAAACAGCTGGGGAGTGCCTTGAGCTACCTGGTAACTCCAGCTGGGAATCCCCTAACCCTAACCCTGACCCTGACCCTAACCCCTAACTCTAACCCTAACCCTAACCCCTAACTTAACCCTAACCCTGAGCCTAACCCTCCCTTTCCTCCCTTTTCCCAGGGGATAATCAGATTTTCAGGGTCATTCCGCCCTTCCTGCAGCCCGTCCATGCTCCCTCTCCCCTGCTCTGGGAATTCCAGTCCTCCCTGGATTCATTTTGGAGCTGGGAAAAGCAAGGGATGAGGATGGGATTCTGAGCAGGGGGTTGGAAAATCCCCTTTATCATTTTATTCCCTGTTTTGGGTTAATCTTGGAGCAAAATCCCAAGAGAGGGAGGTGAAATTCCAGCCAGGAGTTCCAGTTTTTCATTTTATTTTCCAGAGGCTTCACCTTGCCCTGTGGCATTGCTGGGATTTTCCCCAATATTTATTTTTTCTGGGATTGTTTTCCAGTATTCACTTATTACTGGGGATGTGTTGGAATTTGCTGTGGGAAAAATGAATACTGGAACGTTATTATGGGGGAAATTATTACAGGATTTTTTTTACTGGGGAGAATTTATTATTGGGAAATAATTTATTATTAAAATAATACTAGGAAAAGGAAATAAGAGGAAACGGAATAGAAAAGGAATAAAGGGAAACTACAATAAATAAAAAATAATTGTTTGTTTGGGTTTTTTTTACTTATTTCCCAATAATTTTTCCCTTTCCCTGTGCTTTTCCCAGGAGGATAAGAACCTGGTGCATGGGAATGTGTGTGCCAAGAACATCCTGCTGGCCAGGAAGGGGCTGGAGGATGGATCCATGCCCTTCGTGAAGCTCAGCGACCCCGGGGTCAGCTTCACTGTGCTCTCCCGGGAAGGTATGGGATTTTCAGGGGCAAAATCCAGGTTATTTCTGCCCCCCTTTCCCTAATAATTCCCATAGGTTGTGGCCAGAGCTCTTTTCACAGAGTATTCCCAACTTTTCCAACTCGAATTTTCCCAATATTTGGCATTTGAATACGGGAATTCCACCTGGTTTGGTCCCCAAGCTGCTGTCAGGGATGATCACACCCCATTCCAATGCCTGGGATGCTTTTACCATGGGCTCTCCCCCTGTAAATCCCGTATTTTATCTCTTTAAAATCCCAAATTTTATATCTTTAGCATCCCATATTTTATGCCTTTAATATCCCCTATTTTACACCTTTAATATCCCATACTTAACAATCCATATTTAATACTTTAACCCTTCACTTTTAACGTTTTACGCATAACAGACCAACACCCCAAACACGCCGTCGCCCCCAGTAAATAATTAAAATACACATTTCATACTTTCCTGGTGGGATGTGCCCCTCAGAGCGCGTGGACAGGATTCCCTGGATCGCCCCGGAATGCATCCGGGATGTGGGGAACCTCAGCACGGCCTCGGACAAGTGGAGTTTTGGGACAACCCTCCTGGAAATCTGCTTCGACGCCGACGTCCCGCTGAAGGAGCGCACTCCCTCCGAGGTGATTCCCGCTGTTTTCCCTGTTTGGGGCTGGATTTGGGGGTCGGGTTTGGAGTTTTTCCCCTGTTTTTCCCGCAGAAGGAGCGTTTCTACGAGAAGAGGCACCGGCTGCCGGAGCCTTCGTGCCGGGAATTGGCCTCGCTGATCTCCCGGTGCCTCAACTACACCCCGGTGGAGCGGCCGTCCTTCCGCACCGTGCTGAGGGAGCTGACCCGGCTGCAGCCGCACCGTGAGGGGGGGAAAAGGGGAAAAATCCTGGGGAAACGGGGATGAGGGTCCTGGGTGCGGGAAATGGGCGTGAGGGAGCTGACCCGACTCCAGCCGCTCCGTGAGGGGCGGGAACGGGGAAAAATCCTGGGTTAATGGAGAAAAATCCCGTGAGGAATGGGGAAAAATCCCGGGGAGAACCGGGATGAAGGTCCTGGATCGGGGAATGGGGGAAATCCCGCGATTCTGTGGGGAAAAGAGGCGTGAGGGAGCTGACTCGGCTGCCGCCGCTCCGTGAGGGCGGGAACGGCGAAATCCCAGGGGAACGGGGAGAAATCCTGGGGAAAGGGAGAAAAATCCCGGGAGGAATGGGGAAAATCCCGGCGATTCTGTGGGGGAAAGGGGCGTGAGGGATCTCACCCAGCTGCAGCCGCACCGTGAGGGCGGGAAAAAGGGAAAATTCCGGGGTTTTGTGGGGAAAAGAGGCGTGAGGGAGCTGACCCGGCTGCCGCCGCTCCGTGAGGGCGGGAACGGCGAAATCCCGTGGGAACAGAGAGAAATCCTGGGGAAATGGAGAAAAATCCCGGGAGGAATGGGGAAAAACCCCAGGGTTTTGTGGGGGAAATCCCGGGGAAGCGGGGATGAAGGTTCTGGATCGGGGAATGGGGGAAATCCCAGGATTCTGTGGGGAAAAGGGGCGTGAGGGAGCTGACCCGGCTGCCGCCGCTCCGTGAGGGGCGGGAAAAGGAAAATCCCGGGATTCTGTGGGGGAAAGGGAGGAAAGGGAAAAAAGGAAAACCCAAGGTCCCTCGCAGACCTCGTGGACGTCACGTCGGTGAATCCCGACTTCCCGGTGTCGGATCCCACCGTCTTCCAGAAGCGGTACCTGAAGAAAATCCGGGAGCTCGGGGAGGTCAGTGGCGTCCTGAGGTCTGGAATTCTAGGGAAGCTGGGCAGGCTCCTTTCCTTGTCTGGATCCGAAATTCCACTCTTTTCCCTGCGTATTTCCCTGGCTGCACCCAAAATTCCACGTTTTAATCCTTATTTTCACATTTTAACCTATTTTCTCTGCTGATTTCTCCCTCCATTTCTGAACCTTGTTGATCCCCCTCTGCATCCTCCCAGCACAGGGAAGCCCCAAAACCTCTTTTCCCCGCCCAAATTCCAAAAATTTATCCTTCTCCAGGGCCACTTTGGGAAGGTGAGCCTGTGCTGCTACGACCCCACCAACGATGGCACCGGGGAGATGGTGGCGGTGAAATCCCTGAAATCTGGGAGCAGCCCCCAGCTCCTGAGCTCCTGGAAGAGGGAAATCCAGATCCTGAAGACCCTGTACCACGAGAACATCGTCAAGTACAAGGGCTGCTGCAGCGAACAGGGTGAGGGAGAAACCTCTGGGATTTTCCAGTGGATCAGCCACGGAGAGCTTAAAAACCCCAATTCCCACGTTTTTTTTGGCAGGGAATCATTATCCTGGAGGGAATTTGGGGGCTCTCGGGGTGGTCCCCACATTGCCACGTGTCTGTTGCAGGGGACAAGGTGGTGCAGCTGATCATGGAGTACGTCCCGCTGGGAAGCCTCCGGGAATTCCTGCCCAAGCACCCCCTGAGCCTGTCCCACCTCCTGCTCTTCGCCCAGCAGATCTGCGAGGTGAGCCCGGAATGGGGCTGGATCCCAAAAATACAGGATGATTCCCAAAGAAATGGGGTTGGACGACTCAAAACTGGGGGTTACAGCCCCAAAATGCGGCTTAATTGACAAAAAAATTGGAAATGGGGCTGAATTCCCAAAATATGGGGTGGACCCTTTGGAAATGGGGTTGATCCCCGAGAAATGGGGATGAACCCCTCAAAAATGGGACTGACACCTCAAAGTGAAGCTGAACTCCAAAAAATGGGATTGAATTCCCCCCAAAAATGGGCAAACACAGGAGTGCCAACCCTCAAATGGGGCTTAATTCCCAAAAATGGGGCCAATTCCCAAAAAGAAAGGGGATGAACCCCTGAAAATACCTCACAACTCCCCCAGAAACGCCTCAAAACCCCCCAAAACCACTTCCAACCTTCCCGAATCCAGCCATAATTTCTTTTTTTTTGCCCTGTTTTTCCAGGGCATGGCCTACCTGCACTCCCTGCACTACATCCACCGGGACCTGGCCGCCAGGAACGTGCTGCTGGAGAACGAGCACGTGGTGAAAATTGGGGATTTTGGGCTGGCCAAGGCCGTCCCCGAGGGCCACGAGTACTACCGTGTGCGGGAGGACGGCGACAGCCCTGTGTTCTGGTGAGGGGCTCCGGGGTTTGGGAGCCTTCTGGGAGCGCTGCTGGATCCCAAACCCCAGACCTGTGACCCCAGATGGTTCCAGGTACGCCCCAGAGTGCCTCAAGGAGTGTAAATTCTACTATGCCTCGGATGTTTGGTCTTTTGGGGTGACCCTCTACGAGCTCCTGACGCGCTGCGACCCCGGGAGCAGCCCCCCGGCCGTGAGTCCCGTGGGAGTTCCAGGGGTTTTGGGTTGAAATCAGGGGTTTTCCCCCATGTTTTTGGGGTTTTTTTTCTCCCCTGACAGAAATTCCTGGAGATGATCGGGGCCACGCAGGGGCAGATGACGGTGCTGAGGCTGATCGAGCTCCTGGAGAGGGGGAAGAGGCTCCCCATGCCCAGGGATTGTCCCTGCGAGGTGGGAAACGGGGAAAAGGGGGCAGAAAATGGGGAGGGGGAAAGGAAAATGGGAGAGAAGGAGGAAAAGTGGGGAAGAGGAGGGGAAAAAGGAGGAAGGGAAAAAGTGGGAGGAGGAAAAATGAGGAAGGAAAGATGAGGAAAATGAGGAAGAAAGGAGGGAAATGTGGAGAGAAGGAGAAAAAAATGGGAAAGAGGAGGAGCAAAGTGGGAAGGGAGAGAGGAAAGGGGAATGTTTCACATTCCTGGGGGAAGGGGAGCGAGATTTTCCTGGGACTCCCAGGGAGGTTTTCCTAGGATTTCGGGGGAAGTTTTCCTGGGATTTTGGGGCAGGATTTCCCAGGATTTCCCCGTTTTTGCCCCAGGTTTACCGGCTGATGAAGAACTGCTGGGAGGCCGAGGCCTCGTTCCGCCCGGCCTTCCCCAACCTCGTGCCCGTCCTGAGGAGCTTCCAGGAGAAGTACCGGGCTCAGGCCCCCTCTGTCTTCAACCTCTGCTGAGGGGGGACTCCGAAATCCCAGGGGATGGGGGGGGAAATCACCCCAAAAAATCCCTTCGGATGGGGGAGGGAAAAAATCCCCAAAAAATCACATTGAACTGGGGGGGAAACACCCCAGAAAATGCCATGGGATGGGGGGGAAAATCCCAAAAATACCCCATGGGATGGGAGTAAAAATCCTATGGGATGGGGGGAAAAAATCCCATAGAATGGAAGGGGGGAAACCCCCCCAAAAATCCATGCAACTGGGGGGAGGGAAACCCCCAAAAAATCCCATGGGATGGGGGGAAAATCCTAAAAGATCCATGAAATGGAGGGGAAAATCCCAAAAATTCCCTTGGAATAGGGGAAAGAAAAAAACCCCAAAAAATCCCATGGAATGGGAGGAGTGGGGGGGAACCCCAAAAAATCCATGGAATGGGGAGAAAACCCCAAAAAATCCCATGGAGTAGGGGTGGAAAAACACCAAACAATCCCATGGAATGGGGGAAAATCCCATGGAATGGGGAGAAAACCCCAAAAAATCCCATGGAGTAGGGGAAAGAAAAAAAACCAAAAAACCCCATGGAATGGGGTGGGGGCGATCCCAAAAAATCCATGGAATGGGGAGAAAAAAACCCCAAAAAATTCATGGAAGGGGTAAAGAACAGAAAAAAATCAGTGGATTGGGGAAAAAAAAACCCAACAAAAAATTCATGAAATGGAAGGAAACTCCCCCCAAAGTTCCATGGGAAGAGTGGGGACCCCAATTCCAGACCAACCCCCCCAAAATTCCTGATTGCTTTCCCCCCTCTCACCGGACACTGTGAACGGGCTCTGGGGCCGGAGGTTTTGGGGTGAAAAGGGGGGATTTGTGGATTTGTGCATTTCTGGAACTGTTGCCTTATTCCCAGCCCCTTCCTCTCCCCCCATTTGGGGCTGGGGTTGTTTTTGGGGGGTGGGGGGGGCTGGATCTCCTTCCTGCCCTCCAGGATTTGGGGCCTTTTCCCAAAAAAACCCCAAAAACGGGAATTCCATGGAAAAAAAAAAAACCAAACCAAACCTGGCACTTTATCAGGGTTTTGGGGAATTCCCTAAAATTCCCTTATTTATTGCCTGCTGTGCCCTCCCCCCCAGGAGCTGGGGGGGATTTGGGGGAAATCCCCTGGAATTTGGGGCAGGGGGTTGGGGTTTGGGGGGAACCCCCGGGATTTTGGGGGATCCAAAGGGTCCCTGAATAAAGGATGGAAAAGGCTCCGTGTCTGGGGTCTCTGTTTGGGGATTTGGGGTCTCTCTTTGGGGATTTTGGGTCTCTGTTTGGGATTATTTGGGGGTCTTTATGCGAGTTATTTTTGGGTCTCTATTTGGGTTTATTAGGGTCTCTGTGGGGCTGTTTTGGGGTCTCGATTTAGGTTGTTTTGGGTCTATTTGGGTTATTTTGGCATCTCTGTTTTGGTTGTTTTGGGATTTCTATTTGGGTTATTTTGGGGCATTTATTTGGGTTATTTTGGGGTCCATTTGGGGTTTTTTGGGGACTCTATTTGGGATGTTTTGGTGTATTCAACGGTCCAACGGAACCAACCAATAGGAATCCGCTATCTTGGGGCTCGCCCGCTGCCGCCCAATCCCAGCCGCGGACACAACGAGCCTCCCTCCCGTCCAATAGCAGCCGCCGACTCATCCGAACTGTTTTTCCGCGCCGCCCAATCCCCGCCTCGGATACTCGTGGCCGGCCCTTCCTCCAATGAGAAGGCGCGTTGTTGGCGTGGCGGGCGGTGGCGGGGCCAAGATGGCGGCGGCGCTGTCGGTGAGCGGGGCCGGGCCCGGGCCCGGAGCGGAGCCACCGGCGGGGCCCGGCCTGGCCCCCGAGGAGGAGCTGCCGCCGCTGGACCCGGCCGAGGTGCGGAGCCGCCTGGAGCACAGCGAGCGGCAGTTCCGCAACCGGCGGAAGGTGCTGATCCGCGGCTTACCGGCGGATGTGACCAACCAGGTGAGGGGGGAACCGGGAACGGGATGGAGAACGGGGGTGAGGGGAAACCGGGAAGAGGAACGGGAACGGGAATGCGGACAGTGAGCGGGGAAGCGAGGCCGGAGCCCCAAATCCATCCCGGATCTCTCCTTCCATCCGAACCTTTCCCTGCTCTGCCTCCAAATCCCCTTTTTCCCCCCAGAACCCGCAATCCCCCAGAGATCCGCCTGGAATTCCCTCCTGGAATTCCCGCAGCCCCCCGGGTGCGTTTTTCCCTTGCCGGTCCCGGTCCCGGGGTGAAATCATCGCCCCGGGGCCGAAGGTTGGGAATTAACTGGGGAAGGGCAAAGGCTGGAGCCGGAGGAGCCGGTCCGGGAGGAGGAGAGGAGGAGCCGGAGCTTCCCGGGCTGTCCCGAGGGAATAAACCCTGGGATAAAGCCTGGACCCTGAGGCGGCCCGCGGCAATTCCCGGGAATTCGGGAGGGCCGGGATTCCTCAGAAAGGGTCGCTGGGATAAGGGGGTTTGGAAAAAAGGAAAATTCCTGGGAAAACGGGGTTTGGGAAAAGGGAGGATTAGTGTAAAAAGGGGAAAGATTCCTGGAAAAAGGGGTTTTGGGAAGGATCTCTCCTGCCCTGTGAGCCCCACTCTCTTTTCCCCCATTCCCATGGAGAATCCCGGGTTTTTCCCAGGATATCCACGAGCTGCTGAAGGACTACGAGCTCAAGTATTGCTTTGTGGACAAGTACAAGGGGACGGGTGAGGAGCAGCCCTGGGATCAGCCCCGGATCCCTGGGAAACCAGGGAGGAGGGAGCAGCCTGGGATGCTCTCCCAGCTCCCACCCGGGGATGCTTTTCCTTCCCAAGCCCCCCTTTTCCCAGGAATTCTCCCCTTTCCCAAACCCCATTTCTCCAGGGATCCTTCCCGTTTCCAAAGCTGTTTTTTAATTCATCCTTCCCCTTTTCCAAACCCACTTTTTGGAGGAATCCTCCCCACTCCCAAACCCCATTTCTCCATTAACCCTCCCTATTCCCAAACACCGTTTTTCCACAAATCCTCCCCATTCCCAGCCTCATTTCTCTCCCATTCCCAGCCCCATTCCCCCCCC
>JANIJU010000025.1:100958-119705 GCA_025504685.1 Leucosticte australis
AGAGGGGACACGGGACCGGGAGTGAGGACACAGGGACCCAGCGGTGACATCCCCCGATGTCCCCACCCCTCGCTTTTCCAGCCCCCCGGGGTGCCCCGCCCCATTGCCCCTGGGATGTCTGTCACCTCCTGCCACCCGGTGTCACCTCCTGCCACCCGGTGTCACCGCAGGCGCCGCCCCCCCCTCGATTTCCCCCGGATGTGCGCCCAGATGTGTCCCCCCTCCTCCGTTCTCCCACTGCCACCGTGCCGTGGGTGACACCCCTGTGGAAGGACACAGGTGACAGCAGGTGTCACCTGGGTGACACCCTGGGGTGTCCTTGGCGTGACAAACGGGGTGTGACACCGGCTGTCACCCTGGGGTGTCCCTGGTGGCACAGAGGTGACAACAGGGTGACATTGCTGTCCCCAGGAGCCATGTCCTGGTGCTGCTGAGGCTCAGGTCACCCCAGGGTCTCCTTGGTGGAGCAAAGGTGCCAATGGGGTGACATTGCCATCCCCAGGTGCCATGTCCCTAGCCTCGGGTCACCTCAGGGTCTCCTTGGTGGCACAGAGGTGACAAGGGGGTGACATTTCTGTCCCCAGGAGCCACGTCCTGGTGGTGCTGAGGCTCGGGTCACCCCAGGGTCTCTTTGGTGGCACAGCGGTGACAACGGGGTGACATTTCTGTCCCCAGGAGCCATGTCCCGGCGGCGCTGAGCCTCGTCGTCGTCGCCGTCCCCGTCACCGCCATGGGGAGCATCTACAAGGAATATTTCAACCGCGACAAGATCCGCGAGCACTACAACTTCACCAAGGGCGACAGCGAGAGCGCGGCGCCCTCGCGCTGGGTGGGCTCCGTCCTCATCGTCGTCCTCTGCTGCGTCATCGTGCTGGAGAACCTGCTGGTGCTGGTGTCCATCTGCCGCAACAAGCGCCTGCACCTGGCCATGTACATCTTCATCGGCAACCTGGCGGCCTCGGACCTGCTGGCCGGCACGGCCTTCATGGTCAACACGCTGCTGTCGGGCAGCACCACCTTCAGCCTGACGCCCGTGCAGTGGTTCGTGCGCGAGGGCACGGCCTTCGCCACGCTGGCCGCCTCGGTGTTCAGCCTGCTGGCCATCGCCATCGAGCGGCACGTGGCCATCACCAAGGTGAAGGTGTACAGCAGCGACAAGAACTGCCGCATGGTGCTGCTGATCGGCGCCTGCTGGGTGATCGCCGGCGCCATCGGCAGCCTGCCCATCATGGGCTGGAACTGCATCAGTGACCTGGGCGACTGCTCCACCGTGCTGCCGCTCTACTCCAAGCGCTACGTGCTCTTCGTCACCACCATCTTCACGCTCATCCTCATGGCCATCGTGGGGCTCTACACGCGCATCTACTGCATCGTCCGCTCCAGCCACGCCGAGATCGCCTCGGCACAGACTCTGGCCTTGCTCAAGACCGTCACCATCGTGCTGGGTGCCTTCATCGTCTGCTGGCTGCCCGCCTTCATCATCCTCCTGATGGACGCCTCGTGCCCCGTGCGCGCCTGCCGGGTGCTCTACAGCGCCAATTATTTCTTCGCCTTCGCCACGCTCAACTCGGCGGCCAACCCGGTGATCTACATGCTGCGCAGCAAGGACATGCGCGGCGAGTTCCTGCGCGTGCTCTGCTGCTGCGGCCGCGCCCGCCGCGGGCAGCCCCCCGGCCGGGCGGGGGTCCCGCTGCGCACGTCCAGCTCGCTGGACAGGGGCCCGGCCGGCCCCGCGGCCGAGCTGCCCACAGCGCCGCTGACCCGCGAGTGCACCACATCCGTGTGAGGGTGGGCACGGGCTGGGGGCTGCGCTGGGGTGACGGGGGGGGTTTGTGGGCAGGGGTGTCCGGTGGGGGGTCAGGGGACGTGGCGTGAACTCCCCATGGTCACCCCATGGTCACCCCATGGCCACCCTGGGGACACCACGTGGACACCCCATGGACACCCCATAGCCACCCCATGGTCACCCCATGGCCACCCTGGGGACACCCCATGGCTTCATGGCCATCCCATGGACACCCTGTGGACACCCCACGGCCTCAAGGCCACCCTGTGGATACTCCATGGACACCCCACGGCCTCGTGGACACCCCAAGGCCACCCTGTGGACGCCCCACTGCCACCCTAGGGCCACCCTGGGGACACCCCATGGCCCCATGGCCACCCTGGGGACACCCCAAGGTCACCCCATGGCCACCTCGAGGCCACCCCACGGCCCCAGGGCCTCCCCACGGTACGAGCAGAGCGGTTCCCCCGCGGTTGCCCAGGTACGGATGCACACCTGGCCCCCCCCCGGGGGCTCTCCCCGTTGTCCCCGTGTCCCCGCCGGCGCTCCGTGTGCCCGGACACGCGTGGGGCCCTTCCCACGCCCTGCCCGAGCCCCGGGGCCGCCGCCGGACCTGTCGGGCGAGTCCCGGGGCCCCTCCCGGGCCCGTGGGCGGCTCCCGCCGCGTTCCCACCGGGGCAGACCGGGATCAACCCGGGGGGGCTCCGGGGACCCCCGAAATCCGGGATTTTCCCCCGCGCTGGTGCGCGGGGCCGGGGGCTCATCCCAGTGCGGCCGGATCCGCCGGGATCCCCCCCGAAATCCCCGGGATTTGCTCCAAAATCCTCCCCGCGTTATATTAAACGATTTTTTTTTCCAGCTGTTTCTGCGTCTTTCCCCAAATTTTGGTGTGGGGGGGGAATTTTCCCGGTGGGAATTTGGGAAAAGGGGGTTGAGCGTCTCAGGCGGGTCTGGGGACAAGGGGGGACACCTGGAGACTCCTCCCCTGTCCCCAGCCCAGCGCTTTGTCACCTCCCGTCCCCCAAAAACCCCGATTTGTCCCCATTTCTCTCTGGAGGAGGAAGAGGAAACGGGGGGGGGGTTTTCGTTTCCTGCCCCCCCACCCCCGTGGGGACGGTGCCGCCGCGGTGTCCCCGCCGTGACCCGGCGCCTTTGGGGACAGGGAATTCCCGCCTGTGGGGACACGGTGGCACCGCGGGGCTGTCACTGCCGGGGTGGCCCTGGGTGACACTCAGGGGTGGCCGTGGCGCGGCAAACGTGACAGCGTCTGTCACCTCGGGGTGGCCAGAGGTGAAAACGGCTGCCACCACCCTCGGGGCGGCCAGAGGTGACAACGGCTGCCACCACCCTCGGGGACAAGGTGGTAGCAGGTGCCACCCCGGGGCAGCCGCAGCGAGACAGGGCTGTCTCTTTCCATCCCCCCGGGATTCCCATGGGGACAGACCCGAAGGTGTCGCCCCCTCCCAAATTCTGGGGTGTCCCCCCCTCGGAAGTGTCCCCTCAGTGTCCCCCTCCCAAATTTTGGGGTGTCCCCTCCCTCCTCCCCCGCCACCCCCAAGATGGCGCCGGGGCGACCCCTCACGGCCCCACGCGCCCGCGCTGTCGCGCCAGCGACGTCACGCTCACACGCCACACCCGAGATGGCGCCCGGCCGCGTTGCAGTACCGCGGTTTGACCTTCCCAACATGGCTGCGCAGCCCCAACGGCTTTGGCGCAGATTAGTGACGTCATAGAAGAGGCGGGGCGGCCTTAAAGGGGCCATGACCGCGCGGGGGCCGCGGCCGCCGCCAGGGCCGGAGCGGGGCGAGACCGGCGGCCGGTGAGGGGGGGCTGGTGGATCCCGGGGGGTCCCGGGGGGGCTTCACCGGCTCTGGGGGGGGGGGTCCGGGGGGGCTCTACCGGCTCTGGGGGTCCGGGGGGAGTGCACCTTTTGGGAGGGGGGGCGGGCCGGCGCCCCGTCGGGGGGGGGGGCGCGGCGGACCGCCAGAGGCGGGGGGCGGGCAACGGGGCCTGGAGGGCAATAACGGTCCGGGAGGGGCAATAACGGCACAGGAGGGGGCAGTAACGGCATGGGAGGGGCAATAACGGCTTGGGAGGGGCAATTCATGGGCGGCCAATTAAGATGCGAGGGAGTAAATGATTAATTAGAGGGTAATAACGGCCCGGGGGGGGCAATAAGGGCCTGGGGGGGGTAATTTGTGGGGGGGAAATTAAGATGTGAGGGGGGAAATTAACTCGTGGGGGGGTAATAACGGCCCCGGGAGGGGCAATAACGGTTGTGGGGGCAATAAGGGTCTGGGGGGCAAAAAAGATAAGGGGGGGCAATAAAAAGGGGGAGCAATAAAAAAAGGGAGCAAAAAAAACGTCTGGGGTGGGAATTGGGGAGGGGGGCAATAAAGTTTGGGAGGGCAATAAAACCTTAGGGGGGTAGTTTGGGGGGGCTGTTGGGGACAGTGTGGGGGGGCAGTTGTCACCTGCAGGGGCCCTGGGGGTGTCACCAGGCCCCAGTGCCACCACGGTGGCAGGGGGGGTGACACATGCCAGCCTCAGTGCCGCTGTCATCTCCCCGGGGTGTCCTTGGGAAGGACAGGGGGACACCGGGGAGGTGGCAGGGTGACAGCAGGAACAGAGCAGGGCTGGGCCCGGTGGTGGCACTGATGGAGTGACAACGGGGATGGGTAACAGTGCCTGGTGGCCTTGGCACAGTGTCACAGGGGGACGGTTCCTGTCCCCAAGGGAGGGGACACCAACGTCCCCTTGGGCCACTTTTCTGGGGACACCCTGGGGACACCCGGGTGGTGGCACCTGGCTGTCACCCACTTGTCACTGCGTGTCCCTCAGTGCCACCACGTGTCACCGACTGCTCCTTTTTCCTGTTTTTTCCCGTTTCCCCCCGTTTTTCCCGTTTTCCCGGTTTCTGGCAGGATTTTGGATGGGCGCAGCCCCCCCCGGCCATGGGGCAGAGCGAGTCACAGCAAGAGGCCAAGGTGGGACCTGTCCCCGTCGCCCCGGTGTCCCCAGGGCTGGGGGCACGGGGGCTCAGCTGTCCCTTGTCCCCGCAGGGCTCGGTGCTGAGGGGGCTGCTGGCCGTCTTCAGCCGGGAGCAGCTCCCAGCGCGCGCGGTGAGCGGCGGCACTGCCGTGCCCGTGTCCCCTGTCACTGTGTCCCTGTGTCACTGTGTCACTGTGTCCCCGGTCACTGTGTCCCCGTGTCACCGTGTCCCTGTGTTCCTGTGTCCCCATGTCCCCAGGGACAGTGTCTCTATGTCCCCATGTCCCAGGGACAGTGTCCCCTTGTCCCCATGTCCCCAACCCCACTGGTGCACTAAGCAGAGGACACTGTCCCCACATCCTAGTGTCCCCAATAATGTCCCCATGTCCCCAGGCGCAGTGTCCCCATGTCCCCAGTGACAGGGTCCCATTGTTCCCAGTATCCCCATGTCCCAATGTCCCCATGTCCTCAGTGTCCCCATGTCCCCACTGCTGCTCAGCACACCCTGAGGGGACACAGCCTTGTCCCCTGGGGACATGTCCTGGTCCCCAACACGGTCACACCCCTCCCACCCTGGCAGCACCATGGGTCACCCTGTGCGCTTGTCCCCATCCCTTGGGGACACTGGGGACAAGGTGGGGACACCGCTGTCCCTCCGCAGGTGCTGGGCACCATCCTGGCCCTCGCCGTCGCCGTCATGGCCGTCGCCGTGCTGGGCTGGTGGCTGCGCCTCAAGAGTGAGTGCCACCCCCGGGCTGGCCCTGGGGACGGGGGTGACAGCGCTGTCCCCTCACGCCGTCCCCTCCGTGTCCCCAGAGGTCCCCGCGCAGGAGCCACCACGCTACCGCTTCCGCAAGCGGGACAAGGTCCTGTTCTACAGCCGCAAGATCATGCGTAAGGTGACCCTCGGGGGGCAGCGGGGGTGGCACCGCGCCTAAGGTGACCCTGGGGGTGGCAGAGGGGGTGGCACCGGGCCGTGACACCGTGTCCCCGCCCTGCCAGGTGTCCCAGTCCACGTCGTCGCTGGTGGACGTCAGCACAGCCAGCGGCACCGCGCGGCCCCGCAGCCGCAAGAAGCTCAAGATGCTGAGCATCGCCAAGAAGTGAGCGGGCAGCGGGGCTGGGATCTGCGTCTGGGGGTGGGATTGGTCTGTGGGATCTGTCTGTGGGGTTGGGACCTGTCTGTGGGATTGGGATCTGCGTGTGGGATCGGGATCTGTCTGTGGGATCGGGATCTGTCTGTGGGATCTGTCTGTGGGGTTGGGATCTGTCTGTGGGATTGGAATCTGTGGGGTTGGGATCTGTCTGTGGGATTGGAATCTGTCTGTGAGGTTGGGATCTGTCTATGGGATTGGAATCTGTCCATGGGATCACGATCTGTCTGTGGGATCTATCCCTGAGGCCTGTCCCTGGGATCTGTCCATGGGGTCGGGATCTGTCCGTGGGGTTGGGATCTGTCTGTGGGATCTGTCTATGGGATTGGAAGCTGTCCATGGGATCATGATCTGTCCCCAAATCCCTGCTGCCCCTGCCGTGTCCCCACGCTGTTCCCTGGCTGTCCCCAGGGTCTCGGCCAGCTTCCTGCGCATCCAGAAGGAGCCACCCACGCTGCAGCTGAAGGAGCCGCCGCCCTCGGTGCTGGAGGCCGACCTGACCGAGTTCGACGTGGCCTCGTCACACCTGCCCTCCGAGGTGCTCTACATGCTCAAGAATGTCCGGTGAGTGGGGCCGGGGTCTGTCCGTGGGGCCGGGGTCTGTCTGTGGGATCTCTCCATGGGATTCTGTGCCTGGGATCAGGGTCTGTCCTGGGGTATCAGGATCCTTTATGGGATCAGGGTCTGGATCCGTTTATGGGGTTGAGATCCATTGATGGGATCGGGATCCATTGTTGGGGTTGGGATCCATTGATGGGATCCATTGATGGGGTCTGGATCAATTGATGGGATCAGGATCCATTTATGGGATCCATTGATGGGGTCAGGATCCATTGATGGGCTTGGGATCCATTGGTGGGGTCGGGATCCATCCCTGGGGCCAGCACTGGACCGCAGGGATCGAGCTCCACCCTTGGACACCTCTCTAAGGGGATCCCTGCATCCCCCTCTATGGCACGTGGGGCACATCCCTGTGTCCCTGCTGTCCCTGCGGTGCCCCCATGTCCTTGCTGTCCCTGTGGTGTCCCTGCTGTCCCTGTGGTGACACGGCTGTCCCCGCAGGGTGCTGGGGCACTTTGAGAAGCCGCTGTTCCTGGAGCTGTGCAAGCACATGGTGTTCCAGCAGTGCCAGCAGGGCGAGGACGTGTTCCGCCCCGGCCAGCCCGACTCCAGCATCTACGTCCTGCAGGAGGGCAAGCTGGAGCTGCTGCTCACCGAGGCGGTGCGGGGACACCTGGGGACACCTGGGGACATTGGGGACGCCTGGGGGGACAGCCCACAGCCAGCCAGGGATATCCAGGAGATAGTCAAGGACATCTTGGGACAGCCAGGGGACGCCTGGGACACCCAGGGACATCGGGGAGACACCCTAGGGACAGCCAGGGACACACAGGGGCTACCTGGAGGCACCCAAGGGCACCTAGGGGACACCAGACACAGGGACACCCAAGGGGCATTCAAGGACACACAAGAACATCCGGGGGACACCTGGAGACACTCAGAGACAGTTGGGGACACCCTGGAGACACCCCAAGGACATTCAGAGACATGCCAAGGACACCCCAAGAACATTCGAGGACACACAGGGAACAGTCAGGGGACGCTCTTGGAGACCCAAGGGACACCAGGGGACACGGGCTGTGTCCCAGCAGGACGGGAAGGAGACAGTGATGAAGGAGGTGTTCCCTGGGGACAGCGTCCACAGCCTGCTCAGCATCCTTGACGTCATCACGGTACTGGCCACGTCCCCAGAGCCTTGGGGACATCGCGGGGGCTGTCCCCAAACCCTGCCATGCCCAGCTGGCATGTCCCCAGAACCCCCTCAGCTCAGTGGGTGGCTGTCCCCAGCCTGCCCAAGCTGTCCCCAAACCCCGCCAATGCAATTGTGGCCATCCCAATCCCAACCACAACTGTCCCCAAGTGTCACCAACTGTCCCCAAACTCCTCCAGCCCAACTGTGGCCACCCCAAACCCAACGACCCAAAACCCCAGTGCCACCCATGCCCTTCCCCAGTCCCCAGCTGTCCCCAGGCCCACGGGTCCCCTGACCCCGCGGTGTCCCCAGGGCCACCAGCGGCCGTACCGGACGGTGTGTGCCCGCGCGGCCGAGGACTCCACCGTGCTGCGCCTGCCAGTCGAGGCCTTCTCAGCCGTCTTTGAGAAGTACCCCGAGAGCCTGGTCAGGGTGGTGCAGGTGAGCTGGGCTCCGGGGGACCCCTGGGAGGGCCCTCGGGGTGGCAGGGGACCCATGGTGGCCTCGTGTCCTCCTGCAGATCATCATGGTGCGGCTGCAGCGCGTCACCTTCCTGGCCTTGCACAACTACCTGGGCTTGACCAACGAGCTCTTCAGCCACGTGAGTTCAGGCTGAAATTTGGGGGGTCCTGGGCTGGGTCGGCTCCCTCTGATGTCCCCCCAGCCCCTCTGATGTCCGTCTGTCCCCAAACCTGCAGGACATGCAGCCCCTGCGGCTCTTCCCTCAGCCTGGTCACGCCGCCCGCACCAGCCCCGTCCGGCACAGCAAGCGCAGCCTGGGCAGCACCGATGAGGGCCGGGACACTGGTGAGGCACCAGGAGGGTCCTGAGACCCCCACCCCAAGCATTTCTGGGGTCTCCGTGCTCAGTTTTGGGGGGGTCTCATCCTGCAGCCGAGCTGATGAAAGCTGCTGGCCTGGAGACGCCAGCACCGCCGCCGCTGCTGAGCCGCTGCATCTCCATGCCTGTGGACATCTCTGGTGGGTGCCAGCCCTCCCAGGGGTGTGGCTGTCACCCTGGGGTGGCTTTGTCCCCGTTTGGTGACCCCCATGACCCCGCCCAGGCATCCAGAAGGCTCCGCGCTCCGATTTCGACATGGCCTACGAGCGCGGGCGCATCTCGGTGTCGCTGCAGGAGGACAGCACCGGCGCCTTCGGGCAGGTATGGGGGAGTCCATGCTGAATCCCACCCTAAATCCCACCCAAATTTCCCCTAATTCCCACCCTGAATCCCACCCCAAATCCCATCCTAAATCCCCCCCAAATCCCCCCCCAGGTGTCCCAGGAGCCCAAGGAGCGCAAGTCAGTGACGCTGGAGGAGCAGCCCTCGGGGGTCTACCACTACAGCTCCTGCGAGGAGGACACAGCCTCGGGGACAGGGACAGGGATGGGGACGGGGACGTGTCCCTTCGGGCCCTACCAGGGCCGCCAGACCAGCGACATCTTCGAGGAGGCCAAGCGGGAGCTCATCAAACTCATGAAGATCGAGGTGAGGGCTTTGTGGGGTTGGGATGGGTTTCTGGTGGGTTCCTGGTGGTCCCCCGTGGCTTTTTGGTGGTCTTAGTTACCTTTATGGTTGTCCCCCATCACTTTGGGGTGGTCCTTACGGCTTCAGGGTCGCCCCCAGTCCTCACTCTGTGGTGGGTTCCAGTCTCCTCATGGTGGCCTCCATGACCTCCTGGTCATTCTCTGTCCCCGTGGCCTCCTGGTCATCCCATCCCCCCGTGGTGATCCCACAATGGTCCCGTTTTCCTTTCCAGGACCCTTCTCTCCTCAACAACCGCGTCCTGCTCCACCACGCTAAGGGCGGCACGGTCATTGCCCGCCAGGGTGACCAGGTGGGTGCTGGGGACTGTCACCTTGTGGTGGGGCAGAAACAACCCCAGAACCAGAAGAACACACCATGGTGGTGGTGCTGGTAGGACCTCCCAGGTGACAGGGGACATTCCTGTAGGACGTGAGCCTGCACTTCGTGCTCTGGGGGTGCCTGCACGTGTACCAGCGCATGATCGACAAGGAGGAGGACGTGTGCCTGTTCCTGACACAGCCCGGCGAGCTGGTGGGACAGCTGGCTGTGCTCACCGGGGAGCCCCTCATCTTCACCATCAAGGCCAACCGTGACTGCACCTTCCTCAAGATTTCCAAGTCCGACTTCTACGAGTGAGTCTGTGTCCTTTGGTGTCCTCGGGGGGCCACCAGGACCTGGTGTGGCTGCGTCCCCATAATCTCGTGGTGGATCTCCATCGCTTTGCGGTGCTCGCTGTGACCTCGGGGATCCCACGTCTCTTTGGGGTGGTTCCCCATCACTTTGGGGTGGTCCCACATCTCTTTGGGATGGTTCCCCATCACTTTGGGGTGGTCTCACATTTCTTTGGGGTGGCTCCCCATCACTTTGGGGTGGTCCCAAATCTCTTTGGGATGGTTGCACCACCAGAACATCTCCCCAGTGAATGTTCCCAGCCCCAGGGTGGAATTTTGGGATGTCCTGAGCAAGGCCACCATGATCCTGGTGCTTCCCCTCCTCCCTGGGGTTCTCTGTGGGGTTCCCCACCTCAGAGGGGACATTTTGGGGTCACCACGGTGCTCTGTCCCCGCCAGGATCATGCGGGAGCAGCCCAGCGTGGTGCTGAGCGTGGCCCACACCGTGGCCGCCCGCATGTCGCCCTTCGTGCGCCAGATGGACTTCGCCATCGACTGGATGGCCGTGGAGGCTGGCCGAGCGCTCTACAGGTGAGTGACCACACCCAGGTGTCCACCTCAGCTCGGGGAGGGCCACCAGGGGTGCCACAGGCGCTGTCCCCAGGCAGGGGGACAAGTCGGACTGCACCTATATCGTGCTCAACGGGCGGCTGCGCTCAGTCATCCAGAAGGGCAGCGGCAAGAAGGAGCTGGTGGGCGAGTACGGCCGCGGTGACCTCGTGGGCGTGGTGAGTGTCACCCTGGGGACACTTCGGGGACAGCAGTCCAACGTCCTCGGGTGGCTCCATGGCCTCGTCCTGCAGGTGGAGGCGCTGACGCGGCAGCCCCGGGCCACCACGGTGCACGCAGTGAGGGACACGGAGCTGGCCAAGCTGCCCGAGGGGACCCTCAACAACATCAAGCGCCGATACCCGCAGGTACCCCTGGGGGTCCCTTGGGGGTGTCCCCGTGTCCCCATGGTCCGGCTGGTGGCTGTGACTCAAACTAAAACCAACTTCAGTTAAGGAGTTAATGAAGCTGTTGGAGGAGGAGAGTGGAGGAAGGGGTGGTAGCACCTGAGGTCTTGAAGGATGGGTGGTGGTGGCACCTGAGGTCTCCAAGGACAGGCAGTGGTGGTGGCAGCCAAAGACTGCTGTAGAACACTAGTCTGGGGTGTTGATGAGTCTCTGCCGTGTCTGATGGCCATCCTTGTCCTTGTCCCCACAGGTGGTCACCCGCCTCATCCACCTCCTGAGCCAGAAGATCTTGGGGAACCTCCAGCAGCTCCGTGGGCCCTTCGCAGGTAGGACCTGGGGACAACGGGGTGGCCTCTGCGGGGCTGGTGGCTGTCACCAGAGTGGTGTGTCCACTCCTCTGTGTCCACTCAGGGCCCGGCCTGGGCATGGCCTCCAGCTCGGAGCCCATCAACCCCACCAGCAACCTGTCGACGGTGGCGGTGCTGCCTGTGTGTGACGAGGTGCCCATGGCGGCCTTCACGCTGGAGCTGCAGCACGCGCTCAATGCCATCGGTGAGTGACCACGGGACACTGACCATGGCAGTGACCATCGGGTCGTGGCACCCCGGTGACCTGGGGTGGTGATGGTTGCAGCCCCACAGAGTGGTCTTGGCCGTGGTGGGCACCATGAGAGTGATGATGGCATGGTGGCAGCCATGGCATGGTGACCAAAACTTGATGGCGTGATGGTGACCGTAGCATGGTGGTGACTATAGCCCCATGGCATGGTGACCACAGCATGACAGTGACCATGGCACCGTGGTGACCATGGCCTGGAGATGACCACATCCCCACCTCCGCAGGCCCCACGCTGCTCCTCACCAGCGACATCATCCGCGCCCGCCTGGGCTCCTCGGCTCTGGAGAGGTAACGGCGGCGGGCAGCGGCGTGGCCACGTCCCCCAGGCCACCGCTGACCACTCGGTGCCCTCGGGCAGCATCCAGGAGTACCGGCTGTCCGGCTGGCTGGCGCAGCAGGAGGACCTGCACCGCATCGTGCTCTACCAGACCGACTGCACGCTGACCCCCTGGACGCTGCGCTGCATCCGCCAGGCCGACTGCGTCCTCATCGTGGGGCTGGGCGACCAGGAGCCCGCCCTGGGCGAGGTGCGACAGGGACATGGTGGGGACAGGGACATGGGGGCAACCAGGAGCCCGCCCTGGGTGAGGTGGGAGAGGGACATGGGGGGCGACCAGGAGCCTGCCCTGGGCAAGGTGGGTCAGGACAGGGACCTAGAGGTGGGACACAGTAACATGGGATATTGGGACAGGGGGACATGGGGACACAGGGACATGAAATATGGGGACATGTCCCATCTCTGGGGGTGTCCCAGCGCTCCGGGGGTGACGCAGCCTGGTGCTGGTGCCGCCACAGCTGGAGCAGATGCTGGAGAACACGGCGGTGCGGGCGCTGAAGCAGCTGGTGCTGCTGCACCGCGAGGACGGCTCTGGCCCGGCGCGCACGGTCGAGTGGCTCAACATGCGCAGCTGGTGCTCGGGCCACCTGCACATCCGCTGCCCCCGCCGCGTCTTCTCGCGCCGCAGCCCCACCAAGCTGGTGAGCGTCCCCTCCCCCGGCCACCAGCCCCTCCGCAGGGGTGGCCGCTGTCACTGTCACCCACTCTGTCCCTGCCCCGCAGCGGGAGATGTACGAGAAGGTGTTTGAGAAGAGCGCCGACCGGCACAGCGACTTCTCGCGCCTGGCGCGCGTGCTCACCGGCAACACCATCGCCCTGGTGCTGGGCGGCGGCGGTGCCAGGTGGGGCACGCCTGTCCCTGTGTCCCCCTGTCCACATGGCCTGTGTCCCTGTCCCCATATCCCCATGTCCCCTGTGTCCCCATGTCCTCACATCCCCCTGTCCCCACGCCCTCCTCCCACCCCCACGGTGCCCACAGCCCCTGATTTATCCCGGTTTTCCCTGCACTCTCCCCGGCAGGGGCTGCTCGCACATCGGGGTCATCAAGGCCATGGAGGAGTCGGGGATCCCCATCGACCTCGTGGGGGGCACCTCCATCGGCGCCTTCATCGGCGCGCTCTACGCCGAGGAGCGCAGCGCCGTGCGCACCAAGCAGCGGGCGCGGGAGTGGGCCAGGGTGGGTGACAGGGACGTGCCCACCCCAGGGACCCCCTCAGCCTGTGCCCAGCTCTGCCCCGCTGGTTCTAACCCGGCCTCTTCCTGTTCTTCTTCCTCTTGCTCTTCTTCCCTCTCCTTTCCTTCTCCTCCTTCTTCTTCCTCTTTTCCTGCTCCATCTTCTTTTCTTCTGCTTTCTTTTACTGCTCTTCTTTGGGTTTTTTTTCTTCTCTTTTTGCCTTATTCTTCTCCTCCTCCTTTTTCTTCCTCCTTCCCTTTTTTCTTTTCCCCCCTTTTTTTCCACTCCTTTTTCTGTCTTTACTCATTTCTCCTTCTCTTTTTGCTCTTTCTCCTTCATCTCCTATCCTCCTCTTTCTTCATTTCCTTCCTGCTCCTTTTCTCTTTTTGTTTTTCCTCCTCCTCCTCCTCCTCCCCAGTGCATGAATTCTGTTTTTGAGACCGTGCTGGACCTCACCTACCCCATCACCTCCATGTTCTCGGGCTCGGCCTTCAACGCCAGCATCAACCGAGTCTTCCAGGACAAACAGATTGAGGTGTGTCCCCCTCGGATGTCCCCCCCGGCCCCCTCCCCAATGTCCCCACGGTGTCACCCAGCCCATGCCGTCCCCACAGGACCTGTGGCTGCCCTACTTCAACGTCACCACGGACATCACGGCCTCGGCCATGCGGGTGCACACGGACGGTGAGAGCTCCCTGGGGACACTGGGGGGACAGGGGGCAGGGGTGGCCTCCTGAGCCACCAGGAGCTGCTGACCCCACCTTGGGGACATCAGCAAGGAGGGGAGGGGACGGCTGGGGCTGCACGAGGTGCTAACACTGCTGCTGACCACTAACCCCAGTAACCCTCTGTGCAGCATGGGGACATGGTGGCAGTGCTGGGCAGGGACATGGTGGTGGCGGTGGGGACATCGAGGCGGTGGGGTCATCGTGGTGGCGGTGGGGACATCACAGTGGTGTTGGCGACGTGGTGGTGGTGGTGGGGACATGGTGGTGGTGGTGGGACATTGTGGTGGCTGCCCCTCGTCCTTGCCTGCTGCTGGAGCTCACCTGGGACATTGAGCCGTCCACAGCCACCTCGCTGCCTCTAACGCCCACTAATCCCCGCTGACCCCTCTAACCCAGCCCCCTCACTGCACCGCTGGCTGCCAACGTCCCCCTGTCCCTCTGTCCCTCCCCGGTCACCCCTGCGGTCCCCGGTGGCCGTGAACGTGTCCTCTCCGTCCCCAGGCAGCCTCTGGCGCTACGTCCGAGCCAGTGCCTCCTATACCCCCTACCTGCCTCCGCTCTGCGACCCCAAGGACAGCCACTGGCTGGTGGACGGCTGCTATGTTAACAATGTCCCAGGTCAGCACCTCGCTCGCCGGGGCCACCCCTTAAAAAAACCACAAAAACCACCAAAAAAACCGCCAAAAACCACCCCAAAACCACATCCAGAGCGTCCACACCACTGGTCAGGGTGCCCCGGGGTTCCTCTGCCTGCCACGGGGCCGACCCGTGGGGCGCAGACGATCCCGGCGCGGGCAGGGCGAGCGGCGAGGGCGGGTGCCGGGGCGGCGCCGGCGCTGACGGCGTTTCCCGGTTCCGTTCCCGGTTTCCCGGTCCTGTTCCCGGTGCCGTTCCCGGTTCGGCCGGCGCAGGCTCGCTCTGGCGCTACGTGCGCGCCAGCATGACCCTCTCAGGGTACCTGCCCCCGCTCTGCGACCCCAAGGACGGCAACCTCCTGATGGACGGGGGGTACATCAACAACCTGCCAGGCAAGTGCGGCCGCCGCGGCACTGGCGGCACCGCGGGTGCGGGGCGGGGGCTTGGCCAGTGCACGGACAGATGGACGGACGGACGGACACAGCCAGGGCAGAGCGGGAACTCCTCTCGCTCGGTTTGGTGGCGTCGATGGGCGAGGGATGGCTAGCTCCTGTCTGGCAGTGGTTTTTTTCTATGTTGGGTGGTTTTTCCAGAATGTTCCGTGGATTTTCATAGTCAGGATCCATCCACCTTCCGTCTTCTCCTGGTGGTTTTTCCAGGCAGCTTTCCAGAACGTTCCATGGATTTTCATGGGATCCATCTGTCTTCCATCTTCTCCTGGTGTTTTTTCCATGCCAGGCGGCTTTCCAGAACATTCTGTGGATTTTCATGGTCAGGATCCATCCGTCTTCTATCTTCTGGTGGCTTTTCCATGCTGGGTGGTCTTCCAGAATATTCCATGGTTTTCCATGTGTAGCATCCGTCTATCATTATCTCTTGATGCCTTTTCCCTGTTGGGTAGTTCTTCCAGAACATTCCATGGATTTTCCTGGTCAGGATCCATCCATCTTCCACCATCTCCTGGTGCTTTTTCCATGCCAGGCAGTTTTTCCAGAACATTCCAGGTTTCTTCATGCACAGGATCCCTCTTCCATCCCTCTTCCATCATCTCTTGACGTCTTCAGTGCTGGTCAGCTTCTTGGGGCATCTCCACCCTCTGTCACCTTCTGGTGTCACCTCCTGACCTCACCTCCTGCTGTCACCTTCTGGTGTCATCTAGTGTCACCTTCTGGTGTCATCTCCTGGTGTTACCTCCCGATCTCACCTCCTGGTGTCATCTGGTGTCACCTCAAGATCTCACCACCTGCTGTCACCTCCTGCTGTCACCTCTGGTGCTGGCGCCAGCTCCTTTCCTGGGTGATTTCCATCCTTCACCTGCCTCAGTTTCCATCCTGCGCCGTCCCTGGGTGTCCTCGGTGACCTCCTAGGCCACCTTTGTCCATCTTTGGACGTTCCCATCTCCAGGTGTCCCTTCCGTCCTCCTTCACCTCCCTCTATCTCTTGATATCCTCTCCAGGCTCCTCCAGGCCTCTTCTGGCCATTCTGTGTCACCTCTGGTGGCCTTGGGAGGTCACCCTTGTCCCCTCCACGTGCTGGGGACCTTCCTCCATCCTGCAGCCTCCTCCGCACCACACTGGGTGATTCTGGTGGCATCTTTGGGTCTGAAGCCACCTTCCTCCATCATCATTATCATCATCATCATCATCCGTTGGTGTCCTCCAGATTCACCTCCACCCCCTTCCCCATGGTAATTACCTTCATCATCATCACCATCATCATCACCATTATCATCCCTTGATGTCCCCAGGACCTTCTCCATTCTCCTCCCCGCCCCGCGCTGTCTCCACCAGCTTGGGAGACAGCTGTCCCCTAGTGCCACCCTCCTTCTCCTGTCCCCTCCCCACGACACCTCCACTCTCCACCCCGCCCCCGGTGCCCCCCAGCGCCGCTGACCGCCCGCCGTCCGTCTGTCCGTCCCCGCAGCCGACATCGCGCGCAACATGGGCGCCAAGACGGTGATCGCCATCGACGTGGGCAGCCAGGACGAGACCGACCTGTGCAACTACGGCGACTGCCTGTCCGGCTGGTGGCTCCTCTGGAAGCGCCTCAACCCCTGGGCCGAGAAGGTCAAGGTGAGAGCCTGGGCTGGCCCCGGGGGACAGCGGGAGGGGGCACCAGGGGACAGCGGGGGACAAGCTGCTGGAGATGGCTTGGGGTGGAGGAGGGTGGAGAAGGTCCTGGAGGACATCAAGGGATGGTAATGATGGTGATGGTGACGATGAGGATGATGAGGATGACAATGATGACGATGATGATGACGAGGATGACAATAATGATAACGATGATGACGATGATGACGATGGTGACGATGGTGATGACAATGACAACGATGATGATGATAGTGATAATGATAATGATGATGATGAGGATGACAATGACAACGATGATGATGATAACAATGATGACAATGATGACAATGACGATGATGATGGTGATGACAATGACAACGATGATGACAGTGACGAGGTGCCGAACGTGTCCCGAGTGTCTGGTCCCGGCAGGTGCCGGACATGGCGGAGATCCAGTCGCGCCTGGCCTACGTGTCCTGCGTGCGGCAGCTCGAGGTGGTCAAGTCCAGCTCCTACTGCGAGTACATCCGGCCGCCCATCGACCGCTTCAAGACCATGGACTTTGGCAAGTTTGACGAGATCTACGTGAGTCGGGGCTGGGGGTGGCTGGGGGGCGCTGGGCTGGGGGGCTCCACATGTGGGTTGGGGTCCTTTGGTCATCACTGGATGTCCTTGACCATCACTTGGGGGTCCTGATCATCACTTGAGCTGTCCTTGACCATTAATTGAGTGCCCTGGTCATCACTGGGGTGTCCTGGGCTATTTTGGGGGTGTCTAGGCCACTGTCCCCTGTCCCCTGCCCATTGCCCCCTGCCCACTGCCCCCTGCCCATTGCCCCCTGCCCGCCAGGACGTTGGCTACCAGCACGGCAAGGTGGTGTTCGAGGGCTGGAGCCGTGGGGACGTCATTGAGAAGATGGTCCAGGACCGGCGCTCGGCCGACTTCTACGAGAGCAAACGCATGGACGTGAGCCTGGGGACACCTGGGGACATGGAAGGGATGTGGAGGGTGGTGGCTCACTGGGGACCTGCCCTGGGCCACCCCGGGAGGGGCCACCCCAGCCTTGTCACTGTTCTTTGAAGGGTGTCACCTCTTGAGTGACCTTCCTGTTCCTGCCACCCTGTTCCTGTCACCCTCCCTGCCACCCTTCGTGCCCCTGGTCCCTCTCCTGTCCCTCGCTTTGTCCCCTGCCCCGTTGGTGCCTTCCGTGTGCCCCTCCTGTCCCCTGCAGGTGCTCAGGTGTCCCCTCACGTGTCCCCCATGGTGTCCCCTCAGGTGCTCACCTGTCCCAGTGCTGGTTTCACAGACCTGGCTGAGATCGTGTCGCGCATCGAGCCCGCCCAGTCCTACCTGTCCGACGGCTACGGCGACGGTGACAGCGGGGACAGGGAGGGGACAGGGAGGGGACAGCGGGGGGACAGCGGGGGGACAGGGACGGGACAGCGAGGGTACAGAGTGGGGACAGGGAGGGGACACCCCGGGGGGGTGGATTTGGGGCTGGGGGTGGAGATCTGAGGCTTGGGGGCTGGGATTTGGGGCTGGGATTTGGGTCTGGGGGCTCACCCCACACCCCCCCCCTTGCCCAGAGGAGTCCGATTACCTGACCGAGTACGAGGACGAGGGCCCGGAGTCACTGCGGGGCGAGGAGGACGTGGCTGAGTGGGGCAGCGCCGAGGCCGTGAGTGACCCCAAAACCCAGGGGGACCCCAGAGAACAGGGGGGACCCCAAAAGCCGGGGGGGGGGACCCCAAAAGCCGGGGGGGACCCCAGAGAACAGGGAGGATCCCAAAGAACAGGGGGGACCCCAAAATGGGCAGGGGAGGAACTCCAGAACGGGGGGTTGGGGGTGCCAAGGGGGTCTGGGCCCAGGTGTGGGGGTGGCACCATGGGCATCCCAGGAATGGGGTTTGGTGGTTCGGGGGTCCCAAGGGGGTCCGGTGGCCTTGGGGACAACCTGGACCCTGCAGGTGCTGTGTCCTGACCCCACCCCATTGTCTAAAAAATGTCCCCATGTCCCCAGCATGTCCCCAGTGTCTCCCCAATGTCCCCCCTGTCCCGTGTGTCCCCAGTGTCCTCACAGTGTCCCCCCTGTCCTCTATGTGTCCCCAGTGTGTCCCCCATGTGTCCCCACTGTCCCCTGTGTGTCTCCAGTGTCTCCCCCAGTGTCCTCACAGTGTCCCCAATGTCCCCCCAGGAGGAGGAGAAGTCCCTTCGGCACCGCCCGAGCACGGCCGGGACCCCCCCGCCCCCCCCCGCGGACCCCGACGGCTTCTGAGGGACCCACGGTGGCACTGCCCCTCCCCCCCCCACACCGGGGGTCCCCAATGTCCCCTCCCCTCCCCCCCCC
>JANIJU010000025.1:148981-163487 GCA_025504685.1 Leucosticte australis
TGAAATACGGGGGGAAACTGGGGGGAAACCTGGGAAAGTTTGGGGAAAATGGGAGAACTGGGGGGAAATGGGAAAATCTGGGGAAAATCTGGGGGAGATCCGGAGGAAATCTGGGGAAAATTCAGGAAAAAATGGGAAAATTTGGGAGATAATGGGAGAATTTAGGGAAAACCAGAGAAATTCAGGGGGAAAAATGGGAGAACCCAGGAAAAATGGGGTTGGACATTGGGGGGAATTCCATGGGGAGCTCCCAGAAATCCAAAGGAACATTTTTCCATAGAAAAAAAGAGGAATTTGGGGGATTTTGGGAAGGAATCCAGGGGATTCAGGGCTTTTTTCTCACGTTGGATTTCTGAGAATTTGGTTTTTCTCCCTAATTTTTATCCCAACTTTCATCTCTGGCCGCTCCTCAAAGGGAAGGGAGGGAGGGAAAAATTCCAATTTTTCTCTGGCAGCGCCTCCTCCTCCTCCCGAAGCCATTCCCGGGTTTCTTCTGCCCGAATTCCGGGAAAAATCCGGCCCTGGATCCCAGGGATGGAGCCCAAAAGCCCCAGGAAAATGGGAATGAGGGGAGCCACCAATCCCAGATTTAATTTGGAATTTTGATCCCAGTTTTAATTTGGGATCCCAAATGATTTTGGGATCCAATCCCAATTTCAATTCCAAATTCAAATTCCCAAATTCTAAGCCCAGCTCCAATGTGGACCCCGAAATTTCAAATTCCCGGGGGTTTTCCATGGATTTTTACCCCATTCCTGAGGTTTTACCCCGCATTTTTAACTCCCCCAATCCCATTTCCCCCCACCGCAGGTTAAAATTAAGGATTTAAAATCCCAATTTTAATCCCAATCCCAAATTCCTGCTTAATTTAGAGAGAAAACCCGGGAATAATTAAAGAGGGAATGAGGACGAATTTTTGGGAATTTCTGGGAATGTGGGATCAGGGAAAAATCCCCGGGAAAATCCTGGATTCCAGCCCGGGAAAATGAAAAAAAAAAAAAAAAGGGAATTTGCCTAAAAAAAAAAACGGGATTGGGAAAAGGGGGAGGTTTGGAGCAGGGAAAAAAACGGGAATAAAGAGGAAAACTCTGGGAAAAACGGGAAAAGGGACCCCGAAATGGGAAAAAATCCCGAAATCCCGGAATTTCTGTGAATTTCGGGATGCGGGAGGGAATTTGGGGAATTCCCAGTGATATTCCCGATGATTTTCCCGGAATTCCCGGTACTCACCGGCTCCCGGGAGCGGCGTTCCCTGCTCCCGGCAGGACGGAGCCTCCTCCGGCTTCATCCCGGCGGCTGCGGGGGAGAGGAAACGTCGGGAAAAGCGGGAAAAAGCGGGGTGGGAGCGGAGGAAAGGACCGGGACCGGGAAGGAACCGGGAAAGCGCCGGGAGAGGAGCGGGAAGAGCCGCGGGGGAGAACCGGGAGGAGACCGGGAACGGAGCGGGGAGGGACCGGGAAAGCACCGGGATGGGAGCGGGACAGAGACCGGGAAGAGAGCGGGACGGGAGCGGGGGAAAACCGGGGGAAAACCGGGTTGGGAGCGAGGGAAAGGACCGGGAAGACCCCGGGATGGGAGCGGGGGAAAAGCGGGGGAAAAGATCCCGGGGCAGGGAGAACCGGGACGCGCCGTCCCCGGTGCCGCTCCCGCGGCTCCTGCCGGCGCTCCCGGGCGGCCGCAGAACCGCCCCGGCACCGCCGCTCACCCCGCCCGCGCCCGTCGCGACTGTCGCGACACGGCGGCCCCGACGGGACTCCCGGCGTCACCGCGGGGAACTCACCGGGACCGCGACGGCGACACCGGGACGGGGATGGCGACAACGACACCGCGATCGCGACAGTGACGGCGACAGCGGGATCGCGACAGTGACACCGGGCCCGGCGCTGCCCCCGCCCGTGCGCGCTCCCGGGGGAGGGGCGGGGGCGCGCACGGGGGAGGGGGGGAGGAAAGGGAGAGGGAGAGAGAATTCCCATTTTTTTGGTAATTCCCTTCCCCCCCCAAAAATGGGAATCCCCAAATAAAAGGGAATTCCCAAACCCAAAAAGTGGGAATTCCAAAAACCCGGGAATTCCATCCCCAAACCCGAAGGAATTGGTGGAAATTGGGGAAATTTGGGGTCCAGAAGGATTTGGGGAAAATCCAGAGGGAACTGGGGATTACGGGGAGGACAAAACTCCCAAATTCCCAAATCCCTGTGAGATCCTAGACCCACCCAGGTCCTGAATCCCCAAACCCACCCAAATCCTGTGGAAATTTCCCCTGCAAATCCAAATAGGGAAAAAAATAGGGAAAAGTTTGGGAAATGATGATTTTTAGGGAAAATTATGGAAAATTGGGAATGGGGCCGAGAAAATTCCCAAATCCCTGGATCTCCAGAGAGTTTTACCTCAAAACCACCAAAATCCTGGGAATCTCCCACCCCTAACAGCCCAAAAATCTGGGAAAACTCCAGAAAAGTTCAGGAAAAATCAGGAAAATCCCAAATTCGCCCAAACCAAAGCAGAAATCTCCTTTTATTCCCCTAAAAAATTCCCTTTTTTTTTGTAATTTCGCGCCGCAGCCCCACGGGGTGGGAAAACCGGGAAAACTGGGAATGGGGATCCTGGATTTTAGTGGGAAAAAGGGGATTTTTGGGGAAGGGGGCGCTCGCAGACGAAGAAGCACTCGAAGGTGCAGTGGACGTCGTTCCACTTCCCGGAGATCCAGAGGTGAGCACAATCCTCGTTATTCCCGCTGTTGTTGGGCTCCCCCTCCTGCCAAAACCTGGGAGAAAAATCGGGATTTGGGATGGGAAGGGGCGTGGCGGCGGAAAGTCCCCAATAAAAATTCCCATTCTGGGGGGGAGTTTCGCGAAAATCCCAAGATTTGGGGAGCGAAATTCCCCAAAAGTCCAATATTTGGAAGATTTCCGGGAGGGAATTCCCAACATTCCAACATTTGGACTCCACAATCCCCAAGTCCCAATTTTTGGCTCACTTTCTGCTGAGAAAGTTCCAAGAAACCCCCAAATTTGTGGGATTTCCAAGGGGAAAAATATCCCAATTTCCCTCAAGATCGTGGGATTTTTATGGGGAAAAAACCCCAATCCCAACTTTGGGGTGGAATCCCGGGATTTGGGGGTGGAATCCTGGGACTTCGGGACCCGGGGCTCACGTGAAGGAGGATTTGTAGTCGGTGCCGTCGACCCATTCCCAGTTTCCCTCGGAATTCTGGTCGGTGAGGCCGATCCAGAAGCGCTCGTTCCGTGCGCGGGACATCAGGAACTGCTGCAGCGGGGGGAAAATCGGGACCACTGGGGTTTTTGGGATTGTTGGGATCAGGATCATTGGGATCAGTGGGAAAAAAGGGAAAATCGGGATAATCCGTACTGGGATCAGGATCAGGATTCGGGCTCAGGATCCGGAGTTTGGATTTGGGATTGGGATTTAGGATTTGCTCCGGCAAGCTGACGACGACAGCGAGGTTTGTGCGGCATTTCAGAATTCCCTTTGGATAGGTTCTTGGGATTTGGGATTCAAGATTTGGGACTGGGGCTCAGGATTTGGGATAAGGATGGGGATTGGGCACAGGATTTGTGATTCGGGATTGGGATCTGGGATTGGGATCAGGGTGGGGATTTGGGCACGGGACTTGGGATTCGGGATTTGGGATTGGGATCAGGATGGGGATTGGGGATGGGGATTTCGAGGATTTGGGATCAGGGTGGGGATTTGGGATTGGGATTTGGGGTCAGGACGGGGATTGGGGATGGGAATTTTGGGGTTGAAGGTCACCTGCTCGGCGAAGCTGCCGACGGCGGCGAGGTCGGCGCGGCGCTCCCGGCACTGCTCCCGCGCCTGCTCCCAGCTCAGCCGCGCCAGCGAGAAATAATAACAATTCCCAGAGAAATATTCCCATTCCCGGGAATCCCCCCCGCACGGGAACACTGCGGGAACAACCCCAGCACGGACGTTGGGGAATTTTACCCGGATTTTGGGATTTGGGAATTCTCTCCCCCTGAATCCCCTGGGTGTTGGGATACTGGGGATACCCGGAGGGAAAAGGGAAAAATTCAGGGAATTTTGGGAATTTCGGGACTTACGGAAGGAATCCCAACTGGAAAAATTCCACTCTGGTTTCTCCTGGTGGAGTTTGGAGGAAATGGAGGAAACTGGGGGGAAAGAAAAGAGGGAAAAATTCCCGAAAAATCGGAATTCTGTTGTTTTTTTTTTTTTTTTAAATTTCCCACCCTTTGTATCCCAGGATTTGGGGGTTTTGGGAATTTCCTGTCCTAGTTCCTGATGGAATTTGAGGGGTCTTTTTGGGATTGGGATGGGAATGAGGGATTTCAGGGAATATGGGAATGAGGGAATTCAGGGATTTTGGATGGAATGAGGGAATGAGGAGGAAATTCCAGGATTTGGGGTGGACAGAGGGGGAGTTCCCCTATGCAGAATTCAGGAATTCGGGGAATTGTGGGATTTGGGATGGGAATTCAGGGAATTACAGGAATTGGAATGGAATCGAGGGAATTGAAGGATTTGGGAACTCAGGGAATTGGGGGAATTGAAGGATTTGGGAACTCAGGGAATTCCGGGATTCGGGGTGGACGGAGCAGGAGTGGTGCCACCAGGGATTCCGGGAATTCTGGGAATGTCGGGGGTGCCGCACCTCTGGCGAGCGCCAGGGCGCTGAGGCCCAGCAGGAGCAGCGAGGAGAGCGCCAGGCTCAGGTACACGGCCGGGAAGGAGCGCAGCCGCGCCGGGAGCGCCGCGCCGCCTGGGAACGGGGCAAAACACAGGGAAATCGGGAAAAACGGGCAGAAACGGGGGTAAGAAATGGGGAAATCGGGGAAAAACGGGGAAATTGGGGGAAACGGGAGAAACGGGGAGAAACGGGGCGAAAACCGGGGAAATTGGGGAAAACAGGGGGGAAATGGGGGAAAAACGGGGGGAAATGGGAAATTTGGGAGAAAATGGGGGAAAATGGGAAATTGGGGATAAAATAGGGGGAAAATGGGAATTTGGGGATAAAATGGGGGGAAAACGGGAAGCTGGGGATAAAATGGGGGGAAACGGGGAGAAACGGGGATATGGGGATAAAATGGGGAGAAATGGGGGAAATGGGGGAAATTGGGGATAAAATAGGAGGAAATGGAGAAAAATGGGAAAGAAATGGGAAAGAAATGGGATAAAAGGGGGAGAAAATGGGAAATGGGATAAAATGGGGAAAAACAGGGAAAATCAGGGAAAAAATGGTTGGGGGGGGGAAATGGGATGAAACTGGGATAAAATGGGAAAAATGGGGAAAACAGGAAAACACAAAAGATCCAGGGGTAATCCAACAAATCTAGGGGAAAATGGAGGGGAAATGAAGAAAAATCCAGGGAAAATGGAGGGAAAATCCAGGGGTAATCCAGAAAAATGGAGGGAAAATGCAGGGCAAATCCTGGGGAAAAAACAGGGGAAAATCCAAGGAAAATCCCTCCCTGCTCTTCCCAGGATTTCCCCCCAGCTTTTCCCGCTCTGTTTGTCCAGGGGTTAATCAATAACCAGGAATGCTCTGAGTTTGCCACCAGGAGGGGAAAATTTGGGAAAAATTCCCGGGATTTGGGTTTCTTTTATTAGGATTCTTTTGGGAATTAATCAGGGATTCATTCCTGATTAATTCCAGGATAATTTTATTTGGAATCATTTGTTCCAATGATTATTTCAGGAATTATTTAAGGAATTCTTTTGGGAGTTATTAAGGAATTATAGGGGAATTATTTAGGGTAT
The DNA here is from genome assembly GCA_025504685.1 of Leucosticte australis. NCBI lineage: Eukaryota > Metazoa > Chordata > Aves > Passeriformes > Fringillidae > Leucosticte > Leucosticte australis. Next base: position 154,738 of record JANIJU010000025.1, read on the forward strand.
TATTTTTTAATCATTTCCCGATTATTTCTGGAATTCTTTTGGGAATTCCCATAATTTCCTCCTGGGATTCCCAGGAATTTGAAGCTCCCGGGAGGGGAATTTTTGGGATTATCGAAATTCCCTGATCAGGGGAGGAAGAGGGAAGGAAAAGCTCTTGGAAAAACCCTTGGAAAAGCAGGAAAAATCCAGGAATTCCACCTGGGAAGAGGCGCAGGTCATCCTGGAGCTCCTCCTCGTCCATCCTGGGAGTTTTGGAGGGATTTTTTTGATTTTCCGGATCAGGGCCCACAGGGGCACTCCGGGGATGATCCTGGTTATGTTCCGGTTCCTCCTTCCCCTCCAGAGGGTTAAAATTTAATCCAAGGAATTTTTGGGGTTGGATTTTGGGGCTTGGATTGGAGCCAATTCCAGAGAGTTGCAGGTTGTTTTGGTTTTTTTCCCCTTCATCCAAGGATTTTTTGGGATTTTTAGTGTTTTTCTATTAATTTTAAAATTGACTTTTAGGGGTTTTTTGGAGGGGGATTTCTGTGGACTTTTGCGGAATTTTCATGGATTTTTTTTTTTTTTTTGTGTGTGGATTTTTGTGAGGCTTTCATTGATTTTTAGGGATTGTTATAATTTTTCTTTATTTTAGGGGAATTTTAAAATATTTTAATGGATTCTTTAGATCTCGATGGGTTATTTTTGGGTTGCAGGGCACTTTTAAATTTTTTTTATTTTTTTGTGGATTTTGTTTTTGTAAATTTTTGTGTGTTTGTGGGGATTTTTTATTTATTTTGAAGATTTTGGACAATGTTTCTTTGAATTTATGGGATTTTGGAGAATTTTTATTTGAATTTTGGTGGCTGCTGGGGAGATTATTTGGGAATTTTCAAGGATTTTCCTCCTCCCTTTGAATCAAAACCACAAAATCCTGGCGCTGCCGCCTCTAAATACGGAAAGAGAGCGAGCCTAGGAAATCTGAACAATCGGGAATTATCCCAAAAAAACCTCGATTTGGGAACAAATCCCGCGATTCCGAGGGCACAGAGACCTGGATTTCATCACCAGGGCCAAATTCCGGACGAATTTTTGCCAAAACTCCCGAGGATTTGGGGTCAGAGCGGTCCAAAACGGCGACAGGGCCCTGAGGGGCGGTGGAAAGGGCGGGAAAAAAAGGGCGGGAAAAAGGCGGGAAGAAGGTGGGGAAAGGGCAGGAAAAAGGCGAGGCCAGGGTGGCTCTGGGCGCCGTTTTTCCCCTGCAAGTCCCTGTTGCCCCAGTGACCCCTCGGAGCCCCCCGTGGAAGCCAAAGACCCCCCCCAGTAACTCCCAGTAGCTCCCAGTAACCCCCAGTACCCACCCGTGGAGGGGCCCGGGCCGCTCCTGCCGCCATCTTGGCCGTTGCTAACAACAAATGCTGTTGCCAGGCAACGCTTCAGTTAACCGGCGTCGGCGTGACGTCACTTCCCACACACAATATGTCATTTCCGGGCTCAGCGCAATGGCGGCCTGGAGGTACCGGGAGCGCTCAGGAAGTACCGGGAGACCTCTGAGGGGTCCCGGGGAGGCTCCGGAGGTCCCAGGGAAGGCTTCGGACCCCTCGCCTCTCTTTCCCCCCCCAAATCCACCAACCCACCCCTCGTTGGCCGTAATTCCTACTGCGGATGAGATCCACGACGGGGATGAACGACCAGGAGCGGCTGCCGTGTCCCCTCGGTGTCTCCCGGTTCTTCCGGTGTTTCCCGTTTTCCTCCCCACCCCCGGTTCTCCCCCTCCCATCCCCTCTGTGACCAAACCGGTGCCACGCTGAGGCTTTTAACCGGCCGCGCGCGTCCTGGAGCGTTGAATTTATTGATAATAAAGCTGCTTTTGGAGTTTCCGGTTATCTCGCGGCTCCGGTGGGACCAGGACGCCCTAACCAGGAATAGTGCAGGTGGCGCTGCGTCTTTGCGTTTCGGTTAACTTTGTCCATGCGTGGCCACCGTCCCTCCTTTTCCTCGCGCATCTCGGCTTCAGCGCGCGCTTGATTGACGGGTGGCTTCGCCAATAGAATTGTCCACTGGAGGGCGCCGCGTCTTTGGTGACCAATGGGATTGCGAGAAGGGCGGGTTTGCCTGCCCCTCCGCGCGCCGGTGTGGGCGGGCCGCGCGGGGTGGGCAGAGGGAAGGGAAGATGGCGGAGGAGGAGAAGCTGCCCGCGGGGTGGGAGAAGCGCATGAGCCGCAGCTCCGGTGAGGGCCTGAGGGCGGGGGGCTACCGGAGAAGGGCGCGGGGAGCGAGCGGCGGGGATGGGGGAGGTGGGAAAGGGGGGGGTGCTGGCCGCCGGGTTGGGCTTTGGAGGCCATGAGGGGGCGTGGGGGGGGGAAGTGCGTGAGGGGAATTTGAGGGGGGGGGGCACCGAATTGAGGGGGGGTCCTGTGGGGGTCATCGCCTCAGGGAGGGGGAGTCACTCTCGTGAGGAAAATTTGGGTGGGGGTCCCCAATTCAGGGCGTTCTGAGGGGGATCTTCATCTCAGGGAAGGGGGGGGGCCCCTCCGTGAATGAATTTGGTGGGGTCGTCAACTCGGTGAGGGGAATTTGAGCGGGAGTCCCCTTCGTGAGGGCAATTTGGGGGGGGTCGTCGCCTCAGGGAAGGAGGGTCCCCCAATTGAGGAGGATTTGGGTGGGGGTCATTCCCCAGCAGGAAGGGGTCAGAACTTGGGCGGTTTTTCGGGGGTCAGAAGTTGATTTTTGGGGTCAGGACGTTGGGGTTTGGGGTCTATAACTTGGGGTTTGGTGAATCGATCACTGATCAATAACCAGTAATTGATCAATATCCCCTAGGAAGGGTGTACTACTTCATTCACCTCATGGTGGGGTCAATCCTGGGGTCTGTAATCTGGTTTTTGTATCTTTAAGCTTTTTTCTCGCTCCCAATCGCTAACCCATCAGTGATCAATAGACAATAATTGATCAATAACTCTGTAGGATGGTTTTACTGCTTCAGGCACTCGATGAACACAAGCCAGTGGTGTCCATCAATGGATTTTTAGGGTCTTTAACCTGGGTTTTGGGTTCTATAACCTCCATTTTCAGCATCAGTCAGTAACCAATCACTGATCAATAACTGATATTTGATCAATAACTCCTTTGGGAGGCTGTACTACTTCAACCACCTGACGAACTCCAGCCAGTAGGGTCAATGTTGGGGCCTGTAAGAGGGGTTTTGGGGCCAATTGCCAGGTTGTGTGATACCAGTCAGTAACCAATAACTGATCAATAACTGATATTTGATCAATAACTCATTTGGGAGGCTGTACTACTTCAACTACCAGATGAACACCAGCCAGCAGGGCCACTGAGCTGTCACTAAGCTGGGATTTGATGTGAATAACCTGGTTTTTTAGCGTAAATCAATGCCTGATCACCAATCGATAAACAATAACCGATCAATAACCCCTCAGGACGGGTGTACTACTTCAACCACCTGGTGAACACGAGTCAGCGGGGTCAGTATTGCGGCCTGTAAGAGGGGTTTTGGTGCAGATAGCCAGGTTTTGTGATACCAATCATCAGTCAATAACTGATCAATAACCAACAGCTGATCAATAATTCCATAGGATGCGTGTACTACTTCAACCACCTGACGAACGCCAGCCAGTGGGGTCAATGTTGGGGCCTGTAAGAGGGGTTTTGGGGCCAATTGCCAGGTTGTGTGATACCAGTCAGTAACCAATAACTGATCAATAACCAATAACCGATCAATACCCCCTCAGGACGGGTGTACTACTTCAACCACCTGACGAACGCCAGCCAGTGGGAGCGGCCGAGCGGGGGCGCGCGGGCGGAGCCGGGCCGCGTGCGCTGCTCGCACCTGCTGGTCAAGCACAACCAGTCGCGGCGGCCGAGCAGCTGGAGGCAGGAGCGCATCACCCGCTCCAAGGAGGAGGCGCTGGAGCTCATCAACGGCGAGTGCCGGGGCATTCCTGGGAATGCCGGGGGGTCCCTGGGAATGCCGGGGGGATCTGGGAATCCTGGGAATGCCAGTAATCCTGGGATTGGAGAGCTTTTCATCTGTGTCTGTCAGTGTATTTGGAGCGCATCAGTGGTGAGTGGGGGAGTCTGGGAATGCTCAGGGAATCTGGAAATGCTAGGGGAAAAAAAGCCTGGGAATAGTGATTTTGGGAAAATAAAAGTGGGAATGGTGATTTTTTTTGGGGAAAAAAACCCACAGGAATGTTGGTTTTGGGGTGGTTTGAGGATGTGTTGGGGCTCTGTCTCCTTTTCCATGGAATTTGCGGCATCCAGGGAATTTCGGGAGTGCTTTTGGTCCCTAAATTTGGGGGTTTTCCCATTTTTTCCAGGTTACATCCAGAAGATCAAATCAGGAGAGGAGGATTTTGAGTCTTTGGCTTCGCAGTTCAGTGACTGCAGCTCGGCCAAGGCTGGAGGCGACCTGGGAGCATTCGGGAGAGGTGAGGGATTCATCCCAAAAAACCCCTCAATTCCAGGGGATTCATCCCCAAAAAACACCCAAATCCCTCAATTTCAGGGGATTCATCCCCAAAAAACCCCCAAATCCCTCAATTCCATGGGATTCATCCCCCAAAAAATCCCAAATCCATTGCTTTTAGGGGATTTATCCCCCCATAAAACCTCAAATCCCCCATAATTCCAACTGGAACAAACTTCTGAAATCAGGTCTGCCCCTTCAAATCCCAGATTTTTCTTTGGGAAATGCCTCAAATCTCAAAACTTTTATGGAATTTTGGGTGGTACTTCCTCTTTTTTTAGGTTCCAAACCTCTCTATATGGTTTTTTTTTCCCTTTATGACACAAAATTCTGTCTGGGATCAATCCAGCAAGACAAACTCCTGGAATGAATCCCGCCCCCCTCTTCAAATCCCAGAGTTTTCCTGGGGAAGTGCCCGGATCCCAAGTTTTTAAATGGAATTTCGGGTTGCAGGGCAGATGCAGAAGCCGTTCGAGGACGCCTCGTTCGCGCTGCGGGCCGGCGAGATGAGCGGCCCCGTGTTCACAGAATCCGGGATCCACATCATCCTCCGCACAGAGTGAAGTGCCTTGGGAGGGCGGGGCCTCCTGGGAATTCCATGGGAACGGGCGGGAATCTCTGGGAGCCCGGGGGAACCCGTGGGGATCTGTGGGAATCTGTGGAAGTCCTCAGGAATCCATGGGGATTCGCGGGAACCCACGGGAATTCATGGAGATCCTGGGGAATCCGTGGAGATCCGTTGGAATCTGTAGAAATCTGTTAACTCCACGGGAAGCCATGGGAATTTTCAGGAATCCACGGGAATCCACAGGAAATCCACAGGAATCCACGGGAATCCTCAGGAAATCCATGGGAATCTATGGAGATCCATGGGAATTCACAGGAATTCATGGAAGTCCATGGAAATCTATGGGAGTCTATGGAAACCCTCAGGAATTCATGGGAATTCACGGAAATCCTCAGGAATTGATGGGAATCTATGGAAATCCTCAGGAATTCATGGAAGTCCATGGGAATCCTCAGGGATCCACAGAAAATCCATGGGAATCCATGGGAATCCCGCCCCGCGCTCCCCACCACGAACTCCAGACCCCACAACTCCTCCATTGTTCCCTCCTGGGCGGGAGCAAAAACAGGGAATTCCCACGGTTCTTTGGGAATGTTGGGTCGGCCAGAGCCGGCTCCCAGCAGTCCCATGGTGGTGGCAGTGACAATGGCAACGATGACGATGGCCAGCAGTGACAGTGACAACAAGGACGATGACAATGACCAACGACAATGACAATGACCAGTGATGGTGACAATGACCATGACCAACAATAGTGATGGTGATGGTGACAATGACCAATGAAGGTGACCATGACCAACAGTGACAATGACCAGTGATGGTGACAATGACCATGGCCAACGATGGTGACAGTGACAATGACTAACAATAGTGATGGTGACAATGACCATGGCCAACCATGGTGACAATGACTGACCAATGATGTTGATGGGTGACCATGACCAACAGTGGTGACGATGACCATGACCAACAATGACAATGACCAGCGATGGTGACCATGACCATGACCAACAGTGGTGACAGTGACAATGCCCAGTGAAGGTGACAATGACCAACGATGGTGATGATGACGATGACCAGCTGTGGCAATGGCCAACAGTGGTGACAGTGGTGATGATGATGACGACAGTGACGTGATGATAATGACACCAATGACGATGCCACCGCTGAAGGTGCCGCGGCCAGTGCCAGGCCAGGCCCCTCCCCCACCCCCTGCATGTTTATTTAACTCATTCCCGCACTTTTCTCCCCAAAAAACGCCCCCGATCCAAAGGCTCCTCTTGATTCAAGCCATTAATTAATTAATTACTCGTTAATTAATAGCAAAGATGAGGCAGCTCCCGTGGTGTCCCTTCACAGCATCCGTCCGGATTATCCGGGGAATTTCCCGGCACCATCGCTTGGACTTCCAAAAAACAGCTGCTGGATTTTTGGGGTAAATTCACAGGAAATTGGGAAAAAGTGGCCAGAGTTCTGTTTTCCCGCCCTTTTGGGGTCACAGGTTTTCAGTTTGGGGTGAAGAAAAGTGTGATTTGGGGAGGTTTTTTCCAAGATTTTTCTGTTGTTGTTTCTGCTTCGTTCAGTGGGAAAAAACCAGGAAAAATCCCAAAAATCCCAGCTTGGATCCATGCAAAAATTCCCAAAAAAAGCTGTAAAGCCCCCGCTCTTTTCCTGCAGAAATAAATCCCCCTCCAATGGAATTTCTGGTAATTCTGGGTCTTTCTTTCTTCCTCTTTTTTTTTTTTTTTTTTTTTTTTTTTTTTTAATAATTTGGAAAAAGGGTAAATTCCAGTTTGGTGGTTTTTTTGTTGGTGTTTTTTTTGTTTGTTTGTTTGTTTGTGTTTTTGTTTGTTTGTTTGTTTTAATGGGACTTGGAGCTTAAAATGGACGGGAAACAGGCTAAAATTGGGAATTTTGGGATTTATTTAATAGGAAAATGGGATTTATTAGTAGGCTGTAATTGGATTTGTTAATAGGGAATAATTTGATTTATTTAATAGGGAATATGGGATTTATTAATGTGAAATATGGGATTAATGGGAAATATGGGATTTCGTGGGAAATCTGAGATTTATCAGTAGGGAATATGGGATTTAATTAATAGGGAATGGATTTATTCAATGGAGAATAAGGAATTTAGTTAACGGGAAATATGGGATTTAGGGGGTGGTTCCAGGGGGTACTGCGGACAACAGGAACCCCCCCAAAACGCCCCCAAATCCCCCTAAAATCCCCCAAATCCTTCCCAAGCTCCCCATAAATCCCCAAAACCCCCAAATTCCCCAAATCCCAAAATTCCCCTTTCAAAAAACCCCAAATACCCTCTAAATTCCCCCAAATTTCCCCCCAAATTCTCCCCAACTCCAAATCCTACAGATCAAAGGGATTTGGGGGGAATTTAGGGGGATTTGGGGTTTTTTGGGGAGGGTGATTTTAGGTTGGGGGGCATGGGGCAGAATTTGGGGGGATTTGGGGTTTTTTAGGGGGATTTGGGTTTTTTTGGGAGGGGGTTTTTGGGGTTTGGGGGGAGTTTGGGGAGGATTTGGGGTTTTTGGGGAGGGGGATTTCAGAGTGGTGGGGCATGGAGCAGAATTTGGGGGAGTTTTGAGGGGATTTCGGGGAGTTTTGGGGGATTTAGGGGGGGTTGTGGAATTTGGGGGCGACTTCGCAGAATTTTGGGGGATTTGGAGAGACGGAAAAAGGGGGGGGGGATGGGAACCACGAGACCACGCCCCACTCCCCAAACTCCACCGCTAAGTCCCCCTAAATCCCCCCAAAATCCTCTGCCCCCTACCCCACCTCCCCCCGGTAACCCCTCCCCAGAATTTCTGGGATATTTTGGGGGTTTTTCGGGGGAATTTTTTTTGGATTTTCTTTTGGGCGGCTCCGAGGCTGCGGCTGCGCGGAGGCTCCGGGGTGGGGAGGGGGGGCGAGGGGGGGGGGGTTGGGAATTATTTGCGAATTTTGGGGGGTCCTGGAGGAGTTTTGGGGGGATTTTGGGGGATCTTGGGGAGTTTGGGTCGGGTCAGGATGCGCTTCCTCCCCCCCCAACCTCGTCCTCCTCCTCCTCCTCCTCCGCGCCAGGCAGGTAAGGGGGAGAATTTCGGGAATTTTGGGGGGGGATTTTTTTTGGATTTGGGTTTTTGGTTTTTTTTTTGGGGGGAGGGGGAGGGGGGCGACGGCGGCGGGAATTTTGGGAATTGCGGGAATTTTGGGAATTGCGGGGATGGCGCTGGGTGTGGCCGTGGGGGAGGGGAGTGGGACACGGGGACAGCGCGGGGGGGAAGGGAAGGGAGGGGGGGAACTGGGGACACTGGGGGGACTGGGAGATACTGGGGGGGACACTGGGGACAATGGGAACACCCCCAGTTTGAACTGGGAGACAACTGGGGACACTGGGGACCTTCCCAGGCACCCCAAGTTTGAACTGGGAGACACTGGGGGGGCTTTAGGGGACAACTGAGGACACTGGGGGAAAGGAGCTCTCCAAAAACTCCAAAATTCCCCCCCCCAAACCCCCAAATTTCCCTAAAAAATCTCAAAAACCCCCAAAATTCCCCCCAAAACCCCCAAAACTTCTCCCCCAAAAAACTCTAAAAATTCAAAAATTCCCCCACAAAAAGCCAAAACCACGCAGGTTGGGAGGATTTTGGGGGTCCTGGGGGATTTTGGGGTTCTGGTCCCTTAAATTTGGGATGTTGGCGGGTTCCC
>JANIJU010000025.1:163887-174903 GCA_025504685.1 Leucosticte australis
CCCCCCCGGGCAACCCCCGCATCGTCCCGGGCATCCCCCGAATTTTGGGGACCCCTCTTTGCCACCCCCGGGACCCCCCCGAAATTCCCCGGGGACCCTCCCGAGCATCCCCCGATTTCTGGGGACCTCCCCCCCAGTTTGGGGAGCCCCCCGAGTTCCTCCCGGAAATCCCAAATTTTAGGCACCCCCCCCAAATTCTCCCTCCAATTCTTCCCCCCCTTCCCAAAATTCTGCCGGAACCCCCCCTGGAATTCCCACCGGCAATTTTGGGATCCCCCCAGATTTTGGGATGATCCCCGGACCTCCCCCCCCTCCCCCGCAATTTTTTGGGGGGGTCCCCGATCCCTTTTTTCCCCTGGAAAATCCAAATTTTGGGGGAATTCTGGGACTGCGGCAGCTCCGGGGGCAAAAGAATTCCCAAAATTGGAACGGGGATGGGTTTTGGGGTTAAAAATCTGGTTTTTAGAGGGTTTTTTTGCAAGGGGGGGGGCTAAAATTTGGGAGCGGAGCTTAGGATATTGCCGTGAATTTTGGGAAGGGGAGGAAAATTTGGGATCAATTTGTATGAAGCCCCCGAAAAATCCCGACTGGAATTTGAGGGGGTGGGAGGGAAGGCCTGGAAAAGGGGGAGGGGGGGATTTGAGGGATTTTTGGTTTTTTTTTTTTTATTTTTTTTGAATTTTGGGATCGCATTCCCAGCTCGTCCCCCCCCCCCACCAGCTGTCAATCAGCGCCGCGGGATAATTAGCGGCCGCCGGACGTTAATTAGCGCCTCATTAACCACCCTTGTCCCTCATTTATCACTGGGAAGCGGCCCCTGGAATAAAAACCAGGAATGGGCAGAATTAATCTCAAAAATCCCGGGAGGTTTTTTGGGTTTTTTGCTTGTTTGCCTTTTTTTTTTTTTTTTTTTTTTTTTTTTTTTTTTTTTTTTTTTTTTTTATTTTTTTCTTTATTTTTTTCCCCCGGGATTTTGGAGGTTGTTGGGGAAAACCGGACTTTAAAAAAATTTTATCCTCCCCTTCCCAAAGGGATGGGATAGAATTTCCCAGCTCAGCCCTGGGGATTTGGCATTTGGGGAGAAAAACTGGAAATTTGGGGAGAAAATATTGGATTCTCACACCACCCCAAAAAAATGGGAAGAGCTCCCTCTTTTTTTATTCCTGGATTTTGGGGTTTCTGGGATGAGAGAGAATCCCTGGATTTTGGGGTCCCTCCTTCCTGAATGTTTGGGACACAGTCCTTGAATTTGGGGTCTCTTCCCTTGGAAATATCCCCTTTTTCCCCCAAGATCCCAAATTCCTCTCCCCAGTTTCCTTCTCATCCCAAATTCTCCCTTTTTCCCCCCCAAATCCCAGATTCTGCCTCCATCCCTGAGAAATTCCCCGTTTGCCCCTTTCCCCCCTTTTTTTCCCCAAAATCCCGCATCCGTGGGAAATTCCCCCTTTTTCCCCAAAATCCCAAATCTCGCCTCAATCCCAGAGAAATTCTCCCTTTTTTCCCCTCTTTTCTCCCCAAAATCCCAAACCCCTCCCAGCGCCTTCCCCTCGGCCAGGCCGCTCTCATTAATTATTCATTAACGCTCCCTCATTAATTATTCATTAACGCTCCCTAATTAAGGATTCATGACGGCTCCAGAGGGTGGGGGAGGGGCTGCGGCTGCTCCCGCTCCCGTTTTTTGCCTGGGAATTTTTTTATTCCCGGATTTTCCATTTTGGGTGGAAAAAGCAGCGATTTTGGGGCAGGCGCCATGTGGGGTAATTCCCGAGGTTTATCCCGGTTTTTTGAGGGGGTTTATTCCGAATTTTTGGGGACATCCTGGAGGGATTTTCCTCTTTTTTTCTTTTTTTTTTTTTTCCTGTGGAGTGTGATGTCAGCGTGGTTGTGACGTCATCTGCCAGGGAATGGGAGGAAAAAGGGGGGAAAAGAAGGAAAAATGGGGGGAAATTGGGGAAGAAAGAGGCGGGAAAGACCAGGGGAAATGGGAGGAAAGAGGGTGAAAAGAGGCAAAAATGGTAATAAACTGAATTTTGGGATCGGGATTCTCTGGGACTTGGGAATTTCCAGATCTTCCTGGGTTTTTTGGGAATTCTGAGATGCCGATCCCGATTTTCCAGACCCTTTTCCAGAGCCCAGACGAGGGCTGGCAGGTTTTCACCTCGGCACAGGCTCCGGACGGGAAATGTCTCTGCACCGCCGTGATTCCCGTGCAGGGATCCTGCTCCCGGGACCTCCGCAGCCTCCAGCTCCGGCAGCTCCTGGAAAAGGTCGCGAATTCCCAAATGATCCAGAACCAATTAATTAATTGACGGGAACGGGTTCATTACTGTGGAATCAGTTAATGAATTAACTTGCAGTGGGTAATGAAGGGGTTAATTGGTGTTGGGAATGTGGGGATTTGGGATTTGGGTGGAAATCCCTGTGGGATTCCAGGGATGAGGATTCTTACAGAGATTCCCATTAATGACCGTGATTAACCCCATTAATTACCCTGATTAACCCCGTTAATGACCCCTCCAGGTGCAGAACATCTCCCAGTCCATGGAAGTCCTGGACCTCCGCACCTTCCGTGACCTGCAGTACGTGCGGAACACGGAGGCACTGATGAAGGGCCTGGACTCGCGGCTCCGCGTGGCCTCTGAGGGCCACAAAGCCCTCAACGCCCGCAGCTTCCAGGTGAGAAATTCCCACTTCTTACCTCAAAAAATCCCGGTGTTCCAGCCCCTTTTTCCCCTGATTTATTCCGTATTTTTCCCTGATTTATTCCTGCTGTATTTCAGTTTTCCCCTTGTTTATTCCTTCCACATTTCAGGATTTTACCTCTGGGACCAGGCCTCAGGATCCTTTTGGGGCTTCCAGAGCTGAAAATCCCAAATTTTTTTCAGAGTTCCCAAACCTGAACACCCCCATTTATCCCAAGGAACAAACAGCTTCCAAAAAAACCCTGAACCCCAGGATTTCAGGACCGATTTTTCCTGGTTTTTTTTTCCCACAGGATCAGAAGGTGAACCCTGGGATTTCAGGACTGATTTTTCCCAAATGTTTTCCCCAGGATCTGAAGGAACAACAAAGTGAACCCTGGGATTTGGGGGGCATTTTTCCCAATTTTTCTTTCTGCAGGATCTAAAGGCGAATCCTGGGATTTTGGGGCTGATTCTTCCCCAGATGTTTTCCTTAGAATCTGAAGGAACAACAAAGTGACCCCTGGGATTTTGGGGCCCATTTTTCCCCAATTTTTTCCCGCAGGATCTGAAGGAGAAGATGCGGGAGCTGCTGCCGCTGCTGCCGGTGCTGGAGCAGTACAAGGCAGACTCGCGGCTCATCGTGCACCTCAAGGACGAGGTCAGGAACCTCTCTGGGATTCTCCTGGCCATCCAGGAGGAGATGGGAGCCTATGACTACGAGGAGCTGCAGCAGCGCGTGCTGCTGCTGGAGGCGCGGCTGCACGCCTGCCTGCAGAAACTGGGTAAAAAAATCCCATTAGAAATCCCAAATTTTGTCTCAAATCCTAAAGAAACATGGTGGAAATCAGCCTAAAAATCCTCTCCAAAATCCTCTCTGAAATCCGCCCCAAAACCACAAAAAATCCTCCTAGAATCTCCCCCAGAATCCCCTCAAAACATCTCTAAAATTGCTCCCAAAATCCACTGCCAAAAACCCCAAAAATCCCCCCCAAATCTGCCCCAAATCCCCTCCTAAAAGTCCCCCAAAACCTCTCCATGATCCCCTCCAAATTTCCCCAAACATCTCTAAAATCCCCCCCAAATCCATCCCAAAATCCCCCAAAATCTTGCCAAAATTTCCCCCCAAAACCTCTCAAAAATCCCCCCGAATTCTGTCCAAAATCCACCCAAAAATCCCCCAAAACACATCCAAAATCCCATTTTCCCTTCACAATCCCATTCCCAGACCCTCCAGGGCTTCCCTGACCCTGCTCTGGCCCCAGTCCCTCTTTCACCCTAGTTCCCATTTTTTCCCTTGTTTCCCAACTCCATGATTTTTCCCATAACTCCTGCTTTTCTAAACCCCTGATTTTTCCCAGAATTCCATTTTTTCCCCCCAATTTTTCCAGGCTGTGGAAAGCTGACAGGGGTCAGCAATCCCATCACCATCCGCGCCTCGGGATCGCGCTTTGGATCCTGGATGACCGACACGATGACACCCAGCACTGACAGCCGGGTGAGGGCCACCCCAAAAAACCAGGATTTTCCCAAAAAATCTCCTGGATCTTAGGGGATTTGGGGACAATCCTGGCACTTTTCGGGCACGGTGATCCCTGAAAATCCATGGATTTGGCACCTGGAAGGGAATCTAAAATCCCTCCCAAAATCTCCCATAACATCCCCCAAAACTTCCTGGGGTCCTCGAATCTTGGATTTGAGGAGGATTTGGGCAAAATCCCAGCAGTTTTCTGGTGAAAAACCATGGATTTGGCACCTGGCTGGGAATCCATGGGGCATTTTTGGGGTCCCCACACCACAGATTTGGGACTTGGGCACAATCCCTGTACTTTTTGGGCACTGTTCCCTGAAAATCCCGGATGGGGGATTTAATCGCGTCTCCAATGGGTTTAGAGCCCACCTCGCTGAGGTTTGGGAACCCACCTTGAAGAGGTTTTTGTTGCACCTTGAGGGGCTTTTGATCCCACCTTGACAGGAGTTTGATCCTACCTTGCCCAGCTTGAAACCTCATTTCTCCCCCATTTCCCCCCCATTTAAACCCCATTTTAACCCCATTTTAACCCCATTTTCCCCCCATTTTAACCCCTTTTCTCCCCTCCAGGTGTGGTACATGGATGGCTACTACAAGGGCCGTCGCGTGCTGGAATTCCGCAGCCTCACCGACTTCGTCTCCGGTCAAAACTTTGTCCAGCACCTCCTGCCTCACCCTTGGGCTGGCACCGGCCACGTGGTCTTCAACGGCTCCTTGTACTACAACAAATTCCAGAGCAACGTTGCCGTCCGCTACCACTTCCGATCCCGCAGCGTCCTGGTGCAGCGCAGCCTTGCCGGAGCTGGGTACAACAACACCTTCCCCTACTCCTGGGGTGGCTTTTCTGACATCGACTTCATGGTGGATGAAAACGGACTTTGGGCCGTCTACACCACCAACCAAAACGCCGGGAATATCGTGGTGAGCCGGGTGGACCCGCACACTTTGGAAGTGCTGCGGAGCTGGGATACAGGATACCCCAAGCGGAGCGCGGGTGAGTCCTTCATGATCTGCGGGATTCTCTACGTCACCAATTCCCACCTGGCCGGCGCCAAGATTTATTTCGCCTATCACACGAACACTTCCAGCTACGAGTACACGGATATCCCCTTCCATAATCAGTATTCCCACATTTCCATGCTGGACTACAACCCGCGGGAGAGGGTGCTCTACACCTGGAATAACGGCCACCAGGTCATCTACAACGTCACGCTCTTCCACGTCATCAACACGGCCGGAGAGCTGTGATGGACATTCCCAAGGGAAGGGAGAATTCCCAGCTTTTTGTTTTCTATGCTTCCACGCTTCCCCTTTACCGTCTGCGGAATTCCGGAGGGATACAATGATGAGGTGGAAATTCCCACTTCTCGGCGTGTCCCAAACTCTAATTCTGCTTTATTCCCATTATTTCGTGCCTATGCTGCATTCCCCTCTTTTTTCCCCTCTTTTTCCCCTTTTTTCTTTTTTCTCCCCCTTTTCCTCCCCTTCTTAAATCTTTTTTCCCTTTCTTGTCCCCTTTCCCCCCCTCTTTCCACCATTTCTCCCTCTTTCCCCCCTTTATTTCCCCATTTTTTTTCCCCAGCTCTTTGGATTGTTTTTTCCCCACATTTTTCTCCCAATTCTGCAATTTTTTCCCTTCCTCCTCCTCCTCGGTTCTTCTGGAATTCCGTTGGATTCATGGCGCATGGAGCTGCTCTGCCTTGGGTTTTTCCGTATTTTTTTTGGGAATTTCTGGGCCAAACTCCATCTTTATTTTGACGGCAAATAAAAAAAAAAAAATCTCTCTGGCCTTTGGTGGGAGTTGATGACTTCCCCCCCCCCCCCCCGCCCTGTTTTAAATTATTTTTAAAATTTATTATTTTAATTTCTCGCTCCCAGGGTTTTTCTGATATCTTCCTGCTTTTTTCCTGCCTGTTTTTCCAAAGAGGAAGAGGCAGAAAAGGGGGAAAAAGGATGGAAAACGGGAAGAGGATAGAAAGGTGGAAAAGAAGAAATGACAGAAGGGATGAAGAAGCTGGGATGATCCAGAGGGGATGGAGGATTTGAGATAGTCCTGAAGGTTTGGGATAATCCCAGGAATGGGCACAGATCCCGCTGGAGATTGGGAATGGGCACGGATCCCGGGAAGGGGCACGGATCCTGCTGGAGATTGGGAATGGGCACGGATCCCAGGAAATGGGCAAGGATCCCGCTGGAGATTGGGAATGGGCACGGATCCCAGTCCTGGCACCAGAGGAGGAATTTTGGGAAGTGAGCCTGAGCTCCTGCTGGCTCTGGGCAGCACCGGGAAAAGGCCCTGAAGGGATTAATTAGGAATTTAATTGGGAATTATGGCCAGCACAGCAGGGATGGATCCAAGGGGCCAGAGCGACGGTGGCGGCACCCGGTGAGAGGGAACAGGGACTGGGACTGGGAATGTGGGAATGGAAAAGGGAATATAGAAATGGAAAGGCCAGATCAGGAATACGAGAACAGGACAGGGAATATGGGGCTGGGAATGTGGGAATGGCAACCAGACAGAGAATTTGGGACAGGGAATGAGACCGGGAATGGGATGGGAGCAGGATGGGGCTGGCAGGGGGTGACACCCTGTGGTGGATTCAGTGTTGGCTAAATTCCCATGGAATCTCTAGAATTATTTACTTGTTCCTTGTTGTGAGATAGGATTAGGAGGAAGTTAAAGTAGGCTTAAAACTTTAAAAGGGTATGAAGAAAACTTTAGTAATAGGACTAAAAGAAGGAATAGTAAGAATCAGAATAAAACTTTAGGAACACTTCTCCTCCCCTCCCCACAACTTTTTTCTTTCCTACTGACAATATACAGAGACAAATTTGGTATTCTCAGTCAGTTTACTTCTGCTAAAATAATATTTCATCAGTTTTCTTAGGGAGAAGAGTCTTTCCATGGCTATGGAGATTTTTCTACAAGGAACAGTTTTCTTGTGGCTTCAATTTTCACCAATAGCATTCATGAAGTCCTTCTCATCTTCCACAGCCTCCACACAGCTGCTTTTTTTTGGCTATTTAACTTATTGGGGTGCCATTTTTAAGGATGAGCTGTTTAAAAGCTTTAATTTGCTTGTTAACATGCCTGTTCTCAAAGCTAGGCAGCAATTGGTTTTGCTAGGCACAGAAGAAGCTCTCAGCAGCTCTTTTCAGAAAAAAAATCATTTAGGTGGGTGGCTTCTTCCCTTCTCTCCAGATGTCCATGCAAAAAACCAACACACACAGGAACCAGTGGGGGGCAACGGGAGCAAAAGTGGGGGCAGGGAGATCGTGGACAGGGGAGCCAGCCTTAGACTGAGTAGCCAGCTGCCTGCTGAAACTCTGCATTGGGCAGGATGCCTCCCTGACCCAAGCTGCCACCAGTGCCAAGTCAGGCTGGTTTGACAGTGCCAAGTACCTCCTGCAATCTGCCATCATGAACCTGGGCGGGTGAGTTTTGTTTTCCAGGGAAAAGGGCCGGCGTTGGTGTTCCGGAGCCTGTGGCTCAGAGGGGTCGGCTGGCTGCTGGAATTCCACACGTCCTAGGATGCCTCCCAGACCCCCCACAGCCACCACCATAAAATCAGGCTGCTTTGAGAGTCCCAAGCACCTCCTGCAAACCTCCTCTGGCTGTCGCCCCTTTTTAAGGGTTTGGATTGAGGGAAAAATCCCTTTTTCCATTACTTGAGAGATTTGAAGTGAGAAGAACTCCTCTTTTCACAATATTTTAGACGATTAAATTCAAGGGCCAAGGCCATCTATTTGCCATTTTATCAGTTTCAGTGGAGGTAACTGCCTCATTTTCTTATTCTAAGGGGTTCACTCGAAGGAAGCTCTGCCTTTTTCAGCATTTTAGGGACATTTTGGCTCTCTTTGGGTAAGAGGAAGGTTTTTGTCATTTATTTCAGAGGATTTTTTTTGCGGGGACCGCCCTTGTTCTTTTTCGCCGCCTTCCCTGCCCGCAGCCCCGGCTGGGGTGGGTGGCGGTGCTGCCGCCGTGTGGGCAGAGCGCGGTACTGCAGCCCTGCACCGGCAGGCAGCCCCGCGGCTGCCATGTTGGGAGTGGCGTATCGCGGATGTCGCGGACTTTCTCTGACCTTCTCAAGGTGGCGGCCAAAACGGCGGGAAAGTCGAAGACCTGCGGTCTGTCTATCCAAACTGCCTGCACGGCACCCCGACGCCGGCGCGGCTCTAGCAGGATTTTCTGTGGCGTTTCATATCTTCCAGATACGGGCTGTGGGCTCAGCGGCGCAGTGGGCGGCTGTATTTCGGCGCGTATCTGAAAGGCATCGGCGAAAATGCCTCTCTCTGATGCGGGGCTTCTTGCTGCCGCCATGTTGGGAGTGGCGTGTCGCCGATGTCGCGGACTCGCTTGACCTTCTCAAGGTGGTGGCAAAAAGGGCGGGAAAAATCGAAGAGCGCCCCTCCCGGAAAGTCTGCTACCTTGTGGACAGAGAGCGGTACTGCAGCCCCCCTCTAGCCAGCGCTACAATCTACTATATAGATTTAAAATATAAAAATATTTAAATGTAGTTTAAAATAAAGTGGGGATTTTTTGTTTTTTTTTAGGTTCTAGGCTGGGGTTTTAAAAAATAATATAAATATAAATAATATAAAAATATAAATCCAACAATACATATATATATTATACATATACCGATACCTGTAAATATCTAATATAAATAAATTAAAGTAATAAAAATATTTAACATATAAATAATACATCCATTGTTATATTAAAAGGCATTCTCTAAAATATATATATCTACACATACAATAAATAAAAATTATAAACGTACATGTGAATATAATTACGCATAACAAAATTATTTTTAAATCTTGAAATATGGTGTAAACAAAGGGGTGTTTGTGTTTCTTATTTGGTTAGAGGCAGGGGTTTTATTTTAAATAATGTAAGTATTATAGAAATGTATATCTAAATATAGAAATATAAAAGAAATAACTAAACTATAAATTTATATTTAAATAGAAATATATGTAAGTAATATGAAGAGCTGTAATATAGAATATACATAATATTATATGGCAATATAAAGTATTAATATAAATGGGTATATGAATATGAAAAATATAAAGATATGTAAATATAGTTTAAAAGAAAGGGCTTTTTTTGGTATTTATTTGGTTAGAGGCAGAGTTTTTATTTTTAAATAATATGAATATAGATATTATTGGCATATATTTCTAAATATAGAAAGATATAAATAAGATAAAAAATTATAGATAGAGAAATATAAAATATAAATAAAAATAAATAATAGGAAGAGATATAATATAGAACACAAATAACACCATACATTAATATACATTTAAAATGTAAATGTGAGTTTAAATATGAAAAATATAATTAAAAAATTAATAAACTTTAAAAGAAAGATGTTCCTTTTGCTTTTTATTTTGGTAGAGGCAGGGGTATAATTTGAAATAATATAAGTGTTACAGAAGTAAAAATCTCAACCAGAAATATATAATCAATAGGTAGAAATATATTAATAAATCTGAGGAATAGATGATATATATAATATAAATTATTATATAAATAGAAAATTATAAATATAAATTTATAAATCAACATTAAACATCAGTATACATTACAAATCGAAATCTGAATATAAATATGAAAAAATATAAAAATAAAATATATTTAAATATTGTTTAAAAGCAAGGGCTGTTTTTTTGGTTTTTTTCCCCAGCCTTGTGGGCAGAGCGCAGTACTGCAGCCCCCCCAGTTTAGCCAAAAATACCCGAGTTTAGCCGAAGAACCGAATATGACTGAGTTGAGACAAACCGTGCCGAGTTCAGCCCAAGAGCCGAACCAAGCCGAATTTAGCCGAGTTCAATGGAACAGAACCAAACATCGCCGCCTTTGGCCTGGTACCACTTGACTCGGGCTGGTTTGAGAGTGCCAAGTGGCTCCTGCAATCTACCATCATGAACATGAGCGGGTGAGTTCTGCTTACATGGGAAAAGGGCCAGCGTTGGTGTTCCAGGGTCTGTGACCCGGAGTGGCCGGCTGCCTCCTGAAAATCGACATTGCGCAGGATGCCTCCCAGACCCAAGGTGGCACCAGTGCCAAGTCAGGCTGGTTTGAGAGTGCCAAGTACCTCCTGCAAACTGACAGCAGGAAGAAGGACTGGTGACTTTTGTTTCCCAAGGAAAAGGGCCAGCAGTGGTGTTCCAGGGCCTGCATCCCGCAATGGCCGGCTGCCTCCTGAAATTCGGCATTGCGCAGGATGGCTCACCAGTGCCAAGTCAGGCTGCTTTGAGAGTGCCAAGTACCCCTTGAAATCTGCCATCATGAACCTGAGCTGGTGAGTTTTGCTTACCTGGGAAAAGGACCAGCGTTGCTTTCCAGGGGCCTGTGTCCCGGAGAAGCTGGCTGGCTCCTGAAATTTGGCATGGCGCAGGATGCCTCCCAGACCCAAGGTGGCACCAGTGCCAAGTTGGGCTGGTTTGCCATTGCCAAGTACGTCCTGCAATCTGCCATCATGAACCTGAGCTGGTGAGTTCTGCTTACCTGGGAAAAGGGCCAGCGATGGTGTTTCAGAGCCTATGGCTTGGAGGGGCCGGCTGGCTCCTAAAAATCCGCATTGCGAAGGATGCCTCCCAGACCCAAGCTGGCACCACTCTCAACTCGGGCTGGTTTGAGAGTGCCAAGTACCTCCTGCAAACTGACACCAAGAACCAGGGCTGGTGACATTTGCTTACCTGGGCAAAGGGCCGGCGTTTGGGTTCCAGGGCCTGTGGCCCAGAGCAGCCGTCTGGCTCCTAAAAATCTGCATTGCGCAGAATGCCTCC
>JANIJU010000025.1:234665-257171 GCA_025504685.1 Leucosticte australis
GGCTTCTGGGGACCCCCCACCTTTGGGGGAACCCCCAGCTCGTGCTGTGGCCATCGGGGGGTCCGGCCTCCGGAACCCCCCAGCTCCTGCTCTGTGCTGAGAATGAAATCTGCAAATGTCCCTCCTCGAGGTGTGACTTGGCTTCACCCCCCATCGCTGTGCTCCGGGTGGGCTCAGGGTGCCCTCCAGGCTGGGAAGAGCCAAAGCAGCCCCAGGGTTTGGGCTTTGGTGCGAGGAGCGCATTGGGGGCCGCAGGGGGTCCCGTGGGAGGCAACTGGGAGGTTCGAGGGGTCCCATAATAGAGGGCTGGAGGTTCCAGGGGTGCCCAGTGAGAAGACAAGGGGGGTTCAGGGTGTGCAGGAGGCTCCCAGTGCCAGAAATCAGCGGCTGCAGAGGGTCCCCGTGCCAGGGAATGGGCGGGTCAGAGGGGTCCTGGTTCAGGAGAAGGGGGTACAGGCAGTCCCGGTGGCAGAGAAGGGAGTGCAGGGGGTCTCCGTGCCCAGGAACAGAGGTTCAGGAGGGTCCCCGTGCCTGGGAATGGGGAGTTCAGGGGGGTCCCGATGCTGGGGGTCCCTCTGTCCCCTTGTTGCATCCCAAGAGCCCCCGGAGCACCCCCAGACCCAGCGCTGGAGCCATCAAGTGACTCTGCTTCAGCCCCACGCAGCAGCCAATGGTAGCCAGGGATGTTCGTGATGTCACCAATCGCTGGGCGGATCCCAGAGGCGCCGTTTGGGAGGCGCGAGAGTGACTAAGGGACACGGCGGGGACAGGGAATCCCTGGAAATTCCTCCAGGACCCCCTGGGATCATCACTGGATCACCCAGGTCCCCGTCCATCCCTTTCCTGGGGTCCCTCATTCCTGGGGTCCCTCATTCCCGGGGTCCCTCATTCCCGGGGTCCCTCATTCCCAGGGTCTCCCGTTCCAGGTGTGACACTGTTGAGTCAGGGTTGGAAAGAAAGACTTCAGCCTTCAGGTGAATCAGAAGGCAAAAGAATAATTCCGTTATTAGCAAGAAGTTGAAAGCTTTATAGTCTCACTCGCTAAGCTGGGACTTGATTGGTCTCAAAGTGAAAACATCTCACATTATTGGTGACTATGAATAGCACACTCTAGAGAACCATGACTGTAAACAATGGTTACAGAAAGAGAGATAATAATTGTTTTAACTCCTTCCTCTAAGATTCCCAGGCTCAGCCTGAGAGAAATTATCTCTGTTCTTTCTTCAACTAAACTAAGAATATCCACAATTCCCCCTTTTTGTTTACAGGAGGAGGCAGTGTTTGTAATCTCCTGTGGGATCCCTTGCAGGAAAGAGAACAAACTCAGCTCCAGAGGTTTATCAGCTATCAATCAAAACCTCAACCAGACATTGCCTCAGAACAATCAAAGAGATCTCTAACTTATACTTACACTATAAATTTTCTACCATTACATTTTTTTATAAACTTAACTATTAATAACAAAACATTGCTAGTTCTCTTGTAACACGGGCAGTCTAACTCATCAGCACCCATTTCCTAGTGTGAGTAGATGCCCACATGACAGAGAAGAAGCTATTAATAAACACGTGCACAAAATCAGATCAGCCAGATTTGACAACATGAGTGACATCTGTTTGCCACAGCTGCAAAGCCTTTAGGCCTCTGGGGTTTATCCCAGCCAGTAAGGTTCAGCAGGTCAAGCCTTGGTTGGCATTCATTGAAATTGCTTTTGCAGCCTGTGTGCACTTTTTGGTAGAAGAATCATGCAAGGCTTTTGGCCCATGCCAGTCATGTCCTGAATGAACAACCCAAGTGATATAAATGAACTCAGGTCTGAATTGCATCCCCAAAGTTTTCAAACAATTGAGTGTGTCTACCACATAAACAGAATTTGACCAAATTCAGACACTTAAGAAAATTCTGGAAAGCCATGGCAACAGCCTTTAATACAACCAGAATACAACCAGGCCATGCTTAACTTGAGACATTCCAGTGCTCTGAGCCATCTATGAAGATAATGCCCGTTTTTTTTGGTTTTTTTTTCTTCAGAAAGGCCAGCAGCAGAGGGTCTTCGGACTCAGCAGTGGTGGGTGGGGCGGGGGCCCTGCTCCTGGTGGGCAGGCCAAGGCACCCAGACCCAGCGGCCGGGGCGGTGGACCTGGCCCCGATCGGAAGGCCAAGAAGCCAAGGGCCAAGGGGGCCAGGAGTGGTGGCCCTGGCCCTGGCCATGGCGGGCTGCAGTGATTTCTCCGTTGAGCCCAGACGTGTCTGGTCTGTTGTTTTCCCTCAACCCCACCATGCCAAAACAAGGGGAAGGATAGGAGGAGTAGCTGAAGGGATGGGCTCCCTGACAGAACGCCACCTCCTCCTCCCCACATTCTCTCCAGGACCACTGGTCCATGTTGGCATATGGGAAGGAGAGGTTTTTCTGGGAATATGAAATTCCACCCTGTATTTGGGGTTCTTGGCACCACCCCCATCTGCCCAGGACAAGTGGGTGTTCCGCACTCCTTCCTGCACCTCCCTCCCCCACGATACAAGTGATTGTTGCCCAGCTCTCTGATTCGTGCTGCCACCCCCATCCCCCTGGGGCAGGAGGCTGTCTCTCCCACCCCTCAGGTGCAAGCTGGGGGGGCAGAGTGCCCTGAGCCCCAGTGGGAGCTCTACAGAGTGAGGGCACCCCCCATCCAACAGAGAGTTGGTCCCAGGAAAACACTGGTCCCCAGAAAAGCACTGAGTTTCAAAATTCTCAGTTTTTCGGCACCAGCAGTCAATTGTTGAGCAGTGCCTCTGCTGCAGAATGGGCTGGTGTCTCCTTTCGCTGTCCCAGCCTCCGCCTCAGGGGAGCATGGCTTGGGACTATCCGAGGAAGGCAGAAGGAGACTGGGCTGGTTTCAGGCTCTGACACAGACGGTGAAGCGCAGAACAGAGCTGCTGCAGGGGCAGGTTGCAAAGCAGAGATTGCAGCGTTTGCTGGTGCCGCGGCGGCAGCCACCGCAGATCGCAGGGGTTCTTCCCCCATGGCGTGGTGTGCCGCCAGTGTCTGTGAAATGTGCAGCAGCCCAGGGGGGCTGGCCCCCAGCACTACTGCGGCCAGGGGCTCAGCTGCGGACTCCGCAGATGGAGAGCAGCAACTGGCGCTGGCACAGGGGAGCTGGTCGGCATGGTGGTGGCAGGCACGTGAAAAAGTGCCATGGTGGTTTCTCTCAGTCCCTGGGGGGGCAGCACTGGCGGTGTCGCTGCCGCTGCTGAAGCGGGTCATGGAGCCAGGGGCAGTTGGCTCAGGGCTGGTCGAAACAAAGAAACATCGGCTGCCCTGTCTGAAGCAGCATTGGGTGCTGCTGGCAGCTGCAGCAGGGCGGCCCAGGGTGGGGACGAGCCCACAAGTCCCTGGGAGGCAGGGAATGCTGGAAATGCCAGTGAGTACAACTGCACTCCAGCGGCCCTGCTCGGTGCGGGGTGAGTCAGAGCTGGTGGAAATGGAGCAGGATGATCCGCCACAGTTGATCGGGACACAGTTTCCAGAGCCATTGCAGGTGAAAAACCTGTCAGCTTTGTAATTTTCCTGTTCCCTGGGGTCTTACGCTGAAGGGCTTTAGAAACACATCCCCAGGGAATGACCAGTGCAGTGATGGCAGTTAGCAAACAATCACTGAAGGATTCCCAAGTCTCCAAATTGGATGCAGCGCCTACATCTGCTGTGAACCCCTGATCTCTGGCCCAGGCCAGCAGATCGCAGAGGGCTTCCTCAGAGACAGCGAGTCTCAGAGGAATTATCAGATTCCTGAAAGGCAGAGACAATAGTTTGTTCATCTCTGGAAAGTTGTTTCCCCATTTTTAAGGAAAACCCATCCCTCAGCAGGTGTCCACTTCAAGAGACAGTCTGCTGTGTTGGGAAAAGCCATCCCCCACTCAGTTCTTGGCCTTCCAGGGCCAATGCCCACGGTCTGAATGGGACCAGTCCTCTCAGGAAGACACAGGGCACAGTCAGTGTTACCTCATTCAAGAGGGCAAATGGCGTCCGATTTCACAAGGGGTCTCCAGATCCTTCCGTATTGAGCCTTGGCTGCGAACTCAGCCGGACCCTTCACGGTCTTGTGCCTTCAGACTAGGCTGCACCAGACATCGGAGTCCACCTGACTGATCGACCTCCTGTGATTCACGTCGGGGTTACCAGATGACGCTGTTGAGTCTGGGATGGAAAGAAAGACTTCAGCCTTCAGGTGAATCAGAAGGCAAAAGAATAATTCCGTTATTAGCAAGAAGTTGAAAGCTTTATAGTCTCACTCGCTAAGCTGGGACCTGATTGGTCTCAAAGTGACTGCATGACTGCAAACAATGGTTACAGAAAGAGAGATAATAATTGTTTTAATTCTTTCCTCTAAGATTCCCAGGCTCAGCCTGAGAGAAATTATCTCTGTTCTTTCCTCAGCTGAACTGAGAATATCCACACCAGCGCACCCAGCTTTTCCCATCACTGACTCTGGGAAATCCCATGTGCCAAGGACCTGAAATCCCAGACTTGGCACCAAAGCAGAGACACAAAACTTCCTGCAGAGTCCAAGCCCAAAATCCTGCGGCTGCTTTGGCTGTTCCCAGCCTGGAGAACACCCTGAGATCATCCGGAGCACAGAGATGAAGGACAAGGACACCCCGAGCCCCTCAGAGCCCCAGGATGAGGTGGGGGCTGAGGACACCAAGGTCCTCAGGCCTGGAGGTGTTTGAGGAGATGCTGCAGTGCCCCCCTAACCCCACTGGTGTAGCAGAGTGATGTCATAGTTTGTCTCCGGTGTTCCTGTCCTTTCCCAGGTGTCAATCACTTCCCCCTCTCCCCACCCTGACCCCTGCTGGGTGCTGTCTGTCAATCCTGGCATTCCAGGGGGGCATTGAGTTGATTGGCAGAGTTCAAAAGATGCCCAGCATTCCTGGGGGTCCATTGGCCCACCCAGGTGTCCCTTGCACCTGAGACCTGCCCACCCTGTACCTGGTTGGTGGGTTCCTTACCCCTTCCCTCCCTCTCTCCCGGGGTTAAAAGAGCCAGTGACCACACAGTTCAGGATTCTGTTAGTAGTTGTTATGGGATTCAGAAGCCTGCCATCTGAATAAACTCTGGATCGAAACTCTAGCAGAATCCACTCTTTTCCTTCACCTCACCTTAAAGCGTCTGCGACAGAGGTAAACCAGGGCTTGTGTGTGTCTGAACTTGTCTCAAGGTCAGCTGCAGCATCCAGCTTAGCCAGAGGTGTCTCTGAGGTGAAACCACGGCAGTGCCGCCTTTCGGTCAAGCAGCAAAGGCTAGACAAGCCCAGGCAAGCCCTATCTGGACATATATTGGATTTTATTTCAATATTTTGGCGCGTAGCGTGGGGCTGCTTAGATCCTGCAGCCCGAGAAGACGCAGATACTTCAAGGCAGCTTAACGTCCCTGGAAGAGCTTTCACTGCAAGAGCTCTCCAGCAGAGACTTTGGGACTCATTCCCACAGAAGCCTCATGGCTGTTCTGCGCCTCTTGAAAGTGCAGCTCCTTTTTGGTGAGCAATTTTCGAGGGGGAGAATAGGGCAGCCCCTATTGCCCGAGGGGTCCTATTCAGGTGAAGAGAAAAACCCTACCTGACCAGCACCGACAGCGCCGTTTTGGGTGAGTATATCTGCTCCATAGGGGGGCAGAAGCTCAAAACCAGTCTCTGCTGTGAGATCTGATCTTTTTCAGTATTATTCAGAGCATATATAGGCTGCGCAGCCCTGGATTGTGAGAGTGATAATGTGTTAGGCATAGCCAAGGGGCGCGGCGCCGCCGATTTTAGAATCCGCGCGGTACTGGCTCAGAGGCGTGGGCGGGCTCTCCCTTCCCCTCCCCATCGCGGCACAGGCTCGGCGTTTGGGTTTTCCTGCATCAGCAGGGGTGCTCTCTGCTCGGCTTTTGGGTTTTTTCGGCGCGGAGCGGCTCCAGCCTCGGTCTGCCACGCAGCGCCGGGGAGGGGAGCTCTGTCTATCCTCTAGCACAGCATGGTTGTGCTAGAGGATAGACAGAGATAGGCTGGTTCTGATTCCCTGCTGCTGCCAGCGGCACTTTTAAAATCTGCAAGGACTGCTGCGCTGTTTAGGGCTAAAGGTCTGCGTGTCTCCGCTTCTTAACCATTTTTGAAATCGGTAGCTATTTGGTTTTGTTTTCAGTCGGCGGGAGTCATGTTTTGCCTTTTACATCTAAAATGGGCTCCAAGTTAAGCTTAGCACAAAAAGGAGTGTATTATCAAATTGTTGGAATTTTAGTTAATGGAAATGTAACCTTTTCAAAGGGAAAATTGGAACAGTTTATACGCTGGCTTTTTCTACACTTCTCACAAATTTCTCCTGAACAAGTCCACAATATCCAATTATGGGACAAAGTTGGGCTTGAATTGATAACCTTGGGCAACTCTGGGGACATGTCCTCAGCTAAATTTGTGTTTTGGAGTTTACAAGTCCGATCAGCCTTACTCAAACAAAAAGAAGTGGAGGAAAAGCCACATAATAAGAATTCTATCACTGCTCTCCCTGTTTCTCCCCCCACTAACTCTGAACCCTCTACCCCAAAACTTAGTATTTTAAAGAGAGCAGACTCTACTCATTCCCAGGGAAGCCAGCTCCCTGAGCACTTTAAAATGCCTGAGTTCCCTTTGTAGTATATGATAGAGATAATTCATGCTTTGTAACTGTATAAAAATTATAAGATCCAACCATGCCTCTCACCTCCATGGCCAGAAGCAGAGCCTTCTTTCTATTCAAAGATTTCCCAGACTTGCCCAGATAAAATCATGCCTATTAATGAATGAATGAGTCCTTCTCGGGCAATAAGCGGCCATTTCCCAAGAATGTCCAGAACATTCAAAGAACTGCACCTGGAAGAGATTACATCGAGGACCGCGACCAATTGAAAAGAAGACTATCTCGAGGAGCTCAGACAGCCATCCAAACCTATGGACTAACTTTTGTACGGGTCTGAATCTGTATAGTCCCCGTTATACATATGTAGGGACTTACAGAAATCTTAGGTCATTTCTGCTCCAGGCGGAATAAACTGTATATAACCTGGCTACCTGGAGCAGTTGGTGTGACACTCTGGGGAGATGCTGACACTATGTCAGTTTGAACCAGGTTCACCCAGCATCAAAGTCTGGGGTTGACGCTGTCTTGGCTGTGGCAGTTTTATAATATTCTATTTAGTTGTCGATCTAATAAATTTATAAATTTTTTTTATGAATTTGACTGCCGATTTGATCATTTACAACACAGCCAAATCACGAACTCCTGCTTTCTACAGGAAAACACATGAAACATTCCCTAAAATATAGAACTGAAATGTACAAGAAAGGAAGTGCTCACAAAATGTCACCAAACTACTTCCAAACCACCCAAATCCATGAAATGTACTCAGACGATTAATTTAAACAGCAGAATGTGATGGGCTCCTTATCTTTGCTTTGCAAAGAACAAAAAGTACAGTATGTCTGCGGTGGTGCAGCAGGAGCTGCCGAGGCCATTGCCTTCCCGGGAGTGTCTTACTCCGGAAAGGGACAGATAGCTCAGGGTGCAGCAGACACTTGTGCTGCCAATGGTGACTGCAGGTCAACAGAAAAAGCAGGCAGGAGGGTTCTTTGTTTGGAGTTGCAGTGGTAGTTCATTAGCTAACACACTGAATGAGTCCAGGCACAGAAGAACCAAGAACAAAGGACAGTTCAGGGTTTTATATGGGACTGGGGGGTGGGGCAGAGCATCGGGTCTGAGGGCCAATGGGTAAACGGAGCAGGGGTGGTACAAAGGCGGGGTTACAAGGGGACAACAAACAGGGATTCAGGAGAGGAGCTGTAAGGAATGGGGACCAATAGGGTAAGCGGAAATGAGGAACATTCTGGAACTGGGGAGGAGAACAGGGATGATGTAACTGTGATCATTACATAATGGGGCAAGGAACTATGGGAGAGCACCTTTTGGGTCACCCTATCCTGGAGCTATCTTCCCAGGGCATCCCAATCTTGGCAACTCCTTCGTTATCCTGGGATACAACATCTCCCACTTTTTTAGTTATTATTAAAAATACTTCTCCCACAGTTCTCCTGATGAACTTAATAAAACATGAAAATATAAGTAAAGTAATAATAATGATAACTAAAACCCATAACAAACTTCTTCTTATGGATGATGCCCACCCTGGAATGCCCCAATGTTCAAATAGATTGTCCATCCAGTCTGCTGTCTTTTTCTCCTTTTTGATCTCCTTCACTAAGTCTTGAATCTTCCTGATGGTAGATTGGATGGACTGGCTGTGGGATGTTAAATTAAAACAAAGAAGTTCCTCTAAGTCCTCGCATCCATGGCCATGGGCTAGCAGGAGGAAGTCCATGACTGCTCCGTTTTGGAGGGTTGCGTGCCTGGTTATCTCTTTGTCGTTTAGCAGATCGCTCAAAGCAGCAGACATTGTGTTGGCCTGCTTGCTAAGCCAGCACCCCAGGTGAGAAATCTCACCGAGGGCCTTAGTTGCAGCTACCCAAGGTAATAATACTGAAGCCACAACCCTCCTGGATTTGTCCCAGTCATAAATTTTTGAATCACAATTTCTATTGAATTCTGTATATTCTCTCTTTTGATGTGCCAATTGGTTCTGTTTCCTCCAATCTTTACTTAGGGTGAAATTTGGGGTGAGGGAAGCAAGCTGGCCAAGGGAGCACGGCCCTCCTGGGAGGCAGGATGGAATGCCATGCCAAGCTCAATCTCTGCAGATAAGGAATACTTCTCGGGGAAGCACCTCAGGTTGGAATGAGGACCAAGATGGTGTTTTGGCAGTGCAGCTGCACCAATTTCTCTCATAAACTCTGTTGACAGGTGTCACTCTTTTTAGATAGCTGTAAGAGCTTCCTGCCAATCTTCTATAATCAAAATGGATACATTGTGAAGCTAGGGAGGACCCCAACAGGTCCAGTTCTTGGGGTTCCTCTGGTGCATGTGGTAGTGCCCTCATCCACCTGTCCCAGCTGTCCCCTGAGTTGAGTCCCCTACCTGTGAGTGGGCCCTTGTCTGCTCTGAGTGGTATTCCCACCAGGCACTTTGATAGAGGATCTTCCACACTGCCCATGGCTATGCAAGAACTGTCCTGTTGAAGGGACTTTGCTAGAGGACCCAAAAGTTTTGTTTGGATTGTTGGATGACCCACACAGTGGTGGTTGTGGCGAGGATCACCCAGGACAGTCAAATGTTGAGGATGAGGGGCATTCTGATGCCTCTTCAGGTGGTGGGGCTGTGACCTTGAAGGGATAATCAGTAAATTTGCTGAGGACACTAAATTGGGAGGAGCTGTCGACTGTCTGGAGGGCAGAGAGGCTCTGCAGAGACACCTCCCAAATAGAGATGGGCAATCACCAATGGTATGGAGTTTAACAAGGGAAGGGTCAGATTCTGCCCCTGGGGTGGGCACCCCTGGCTTGGTGTACGGACAGGGGAAGGAGAGGATGGAGAGCAGCTGCGAGGAGGGATCTGGGGGTCCCGGCCAAGGGCAAGTTGAACATGAGTCAGCAGTTCCCTGGCAATCCAAAGTGCCACCATTTCCTGGGGGAACCAGGCCCAGCATCAGCAGCTGGGCCAGGGAGGGGATTGTCACACTCTGCACTGGGGTGTGGAGGCCCTAGAGCCTACTGGGGAGAGGGCAACAGTGATCCCCTGGAGAGATGCACTGTAGGCTCTGGGCATTTCTCAGTTCAGGGTGAGGAAAGAAGCTTCCCCCATGGTGCTCTGCAGCACTATGTTAGTTTGTCCCAGTTCTGTCCTCCCCATTGGCCTTCCCTTCCTCTTTTACCCTTATATGTTCATATTCTAGTGAGTTCTCCCTTCCCTGTCTTCCCATTGGTTTGTGCAACCCCACCCATCCACCCTGGCATTTCCTATTAGTCCCTTCCCTGTCTACCACCCCTAGGGCCTCAGATCATTGGATCCCTGAGGCTCTTCTTCACCCCCCTCTTTCCCTGTATTTACACCCTGGACCCTCCTTTGTCTTAGTCTTTGGCCCCCGGACTCCTTCAGAGTTGGACCCTAATAAACCCTTGTTGGAACTCCGTGCCTGGACCCTCCTGTGTCTTCACTGCCGAACTGCTCTGTGTGTGTCTGTGTCTGTGTCTGTGTGCCTGTGTGCCTGTGTGTCTGTGTGTCTGTGTGTCTGTGTGTCTGTGTGTCTGTGTGCTGGTGCCCTCATGGCTCCTACCCGTTGGTGCAAGACGGTCTCAGGGAATGTTGCATCCACCACCACTGTAGACAAGTGGCGCCCGAACAGGGACCTTCGCCTGGTACCCCTGAAGAGCATCTCCAGTGTCACTGGACATTAAGTCACCTTCAGGTCAGACACTACCCCAAAGCAACCTCTGAGTTTTATCAGGGCACACTGAGGGGAGAGAGCGGCAACCCTCCCAGAGTCACGGACTACAGGATTGCTCTCCTCGACAGATCCCCACAAGATCCTTTGTTGACCCACCATTAGTTGAGTATGTTACAGTCAGGGTCACCCTTTTGTTTTCTCATTTTAAATCTTGTGGGTGGGAAGACTGCAGAATGGGCACAAGACTCACCATTCTGCAGCGGGAGATTTATATCCAAATTAAATTAACCCTTGTTGCTTGGGGAATTCGTTTTTCAAAGGGGAATTTGAAAGCTTTTGTTAATTTTCTTTTCAAATATTTTCCTAATGTTGTGAGGGAATCAGTTTTATCACTTGAATTTT
Source organism: Leucosticte australis (assembly GCA_025504685.1). Lineage (NCBI taxonomy): Eukaryota > Metazoa > Chordata > Aves > Passeriformes > Fringillidae > Leucosticte > Leucosticte australis. The sequence goes on from JANIJU010000025.1 coordinate 245,389, forward strand.
GGGATAATGTTGGGGTAATGTATTTGTTTTACAAATGGAGGAAAATTTTAAGGTTGGGAAGTTTTAAATTTTTTTTGTTTTATTTATGATTCAGTTAAAAAATCAGGGAAAAGTTTGGGAGAAGTTACAGGTTTAGATCTCCAGTTGTCTCCCCAGCTGCTGTGTTCTTCCCCTCGCATCCCTGCTCCCTCATCCCCTAAGGGGAGGTCGAGCGATGGAACCCGCCAAGAGGCGCAGGAATGCCACCAACTTTCTGCCATCTCTCAACCTCTCCTGTCCTCTCAGGATGGTGCTGGCCACGCCATCCTGAGCCCTAACCTAACCCTCCTTCCCATGCCATCTTACCCACTTCCCCTGTCCAGTTTTATTAGCCAAGATGGTGTCAGCCCTCTGAGGAGACCCACCATCTTAGGCCAAGTGACACCAAATTTCGCCTTACCACTGCAAAATGGCGCCCAGGACCCTCCTTCTCCTTTTTCTGTTCCTGCTCCTACATCATCGGGCTCCTCTCCTGCGATGCATTCCCCTCCACTCATTGTGTCGATGGTTGCCCCGGCATCAGGATGCCCCCTTTCCATCAGTACCACCCTTCCCAACACGGGTCCTGGCCCTCCCCTTGTGGTTTCCACCCCTTCCGCTTCAAGTTCAACCTATAGTGGCCATGACACTTCCAGTTCCCATGTCACCGGAACCAGAGGTAGCCATGAAGGTGACCAGAAGGCAGCCACAACACTGGGCTGCACTGGTTAACTGGAAGCACTGCTCCTCTGCCAAAAGACCTCCCTCCTCTGAGGAGGACAGTGATTCCTTGGACTTGAACACCGAGCCTGAGGATCACTGGGCAGAGGTGTGGAAGACACTGTAACAATTCCATTCCTTACTGGCTGCTTGTAAGGGGGACCTCAGCAGGGGCTTCCCCAGCCATGGGAGGGGACAGAACAAGGTATGGGTGCCTCCTGGGCCCCTGTCACCCATGGGGGGCATAGCAGTGATGGGGGACAGGTGTCCTGGTCATGCCACCAGGGGTGCCAGGATGGGGCACAGGTGGCAATGGAGTTGCCACAAAGGGTGTGGTGACACAAGGGTACAGGTGGCTATGGAAATGCCACCGTGGGTGTCATGACACAAGAGGACAGGAAGCCGTGGAGGTGCTACCATGGGTGTGGTGACACTAAGGGGCACACGGCCATGGAGGTGCCACCATGATCGTGATGGTGCCAGGGGATACATGTCCATAGGGTGGCAACGTCGGTGGGTGTGGCAGTGTGACAGTGACAGGCCATGCATGGGGCCTGCCCTGCAGCCGTGCCCAGTGCTGGCGCCCTAGGACCCCCCGCCCCTTTCAGGGTTGCCTCCAGGGGTGGCAGCAGTTGCAGTGCACCACTTGTGGTCTTCAGTTGGGCGGGGAGCTCAGGGGAAGCCAGGGGGGCTTCCACCTCCATCAGTTGGGGAGGGGCAGGAGTAGAGTTTGGGGGCTCAGAGCGGTGAATTTGAGGATGGTGAGATGGGGAGAGTAATTTTGGGCGGTCCTGGGGCTGGATTTGGGGGTGGTGGGATAGAGGGAGTAATTTTGGGGCTGGATTTGGGCATGGTGGGGGGGGGGCATCCCCACCTTAGGGGTCCCCAGTATTTGGGGTTCCAAATCTAACATCCAGGTGTCCTAATTTTTTGGGGTGCCCACTCCAAGGGTCCCAATTTTTTGGGTTCTCCTACCCATCTAGGGGGTCCCCACCCAGTGGGGACCCATGCCAGCCCTTCACAGTCCCCCCACCACCCGCCAGGGACAGGGTGACATGGCGACGTGGTGGCAGGCAGACAGATGCCTTGCCACCCCTGTGTCCAGGGTGCAGGCAGGACCGGAGTTGTTTAGTTTGCACCTCTGCCGCACTTCCCCTTCCTCCCCCACACTCTAGAGACCCCTCTCACTCTCCCTTTGTCATCCCCTCAGCAGGAAGGGGGGTGGGGGGACTTGGTGGCACCACAGGACCCCCTCTCTGTGACATCCCTGAAGTGGCACCTGTGCTTTTTGTCACCACCACCACCTGCCAGTTTGCCACCAGAGGGAGGGGTGGCCCACATTCTACAGGAGGGGGGTTGACTGCATTTTTGGGGTCTCCCTCACCACTTCCACCCCCCAAGGATGCTGTGCGACCCTGCACTCCCCCCACCCTCCTCCTCCTCCTCCTCCTCCTCCTTCACCTCTGCCCCAGGAGGTGATGCTGCTGCTCCCACTGGGGACATGCCAGTGACACTGGGGGGACAGCGTGGGTCACCCCTCAAAGGGACTGCAGGGTCACAATGGCTCCTGGAGTCCCCCTGATGTGACAGCTGGGGACCCAGGATGCTGCAATGACGATTTGAGGGGTGGGTGCTCATTTTGAGGTCTCCAGGGTGGGTCCCAAAGTCCCCTCCCATCACCACAAAGTCACCTCACTTGCCCGTGCCTCAGTTTCCCCGTCGCTCTGCAGGGATCACCCAGAGCTGATGTTCTGGAATTGGGTTTATTTTGAGAGATTTTGGGTTGGGGGCTACTGGGATGGGCTGGTGGGACAGTGGGATGGGCCAGGGTGTGGCCAGGCTGATGGTCATCTGGGCTTGGGGCTGGCGAGGCTGGGGGGCTGCTGGGCCAGGGGCTGTCCAGACCAGAGTCCAGGTGGAATCCATGGCTCTGGTGTCCATCTGGACCAGGGTCCATCCAGAGTGGAATCCATGGCTCTGGGTGCCCATCTGGACCAGTGTCCATCCGGAGTGGGATCCATGGCTCTGGTGTCCATCCAGACCAGGGTCCATCCAGAGTGGGATCCATGGCTCTGGTGCCCATCCGGACCAGTGTCCATCCAGAGTGGGATCCATGGCTCTGGTGCCCATCTGGACTGGGTCCATCCAGAGTGGGATCCATGGCTGTGGTATCCATCTGGACCAGGGTCTAACCTCTCCTGCCCCTGTCCATTCCAGGCTCCCCAGCCAGGGCCACTCCTCACTGCAGAGTGGAGAAGACGCATGGTCAGTGCCAAGATGACCCCAAACCCTCTCCTACCAACCCAATCAGGCCACCCACCCTTGGAAGCCCTGGTGCCACTGGTATCCCCTGGAAGCCAGGCAAGCTCTGGATGTCCTGAACAAGGAGATCCACATTCCTGGGCTGGGGACTCGAGGGCATCCAGGATGGTGAGCACCGAGTCCATGTCGCATGGGGGGACAGTTGGGGGACACAGGTGGGGAAAAGCCTGGGGGGACAGGGGGAGGAGGGTCAGAGGGGTAAGGGGTGGAGAGGGGGTTGAAGGGGGGGATCCACCCAACAATGTGCCAAAAGCAAGGGGAGGGCTCCCAAATTTGGGAGAAAGAATGGAAAAGAGAGAAAGGATCCAAAATAGGGGGGAACAGACCCTTAAATTGGGGGGAAGTGACCCAAAACAGGGAAAGGACCCAAATGACAGAGAAAGGATCCAAAATAGGGAGGAAAAGACACAAAATAGGGAGAAGGGACACAAAAGAAAGGGAAAGGATCCAAACCAGGGGGAAATGTCCCAAAGTGGGGGGAAAGGACCCAAAATCAGAGGACAAAGGGTGTCACGGGATGTCATCTGGTGTCACAGGGTGTCATAGGGTTGTTGTGGCATGTCCCTACCTGTGCTGGGGCAGGTGCAGATGCTCAGCACCAGAAGCAGCCATGGGAACATCCTGAGGGACACGAAGACACCTTGAAGGATGCGGGGACACCCTGTGAAACATGGGCCAGGACCTCAGGGACTTTGGCACCCCCAGGGGTGGGGGACAGGGACAGGGACACACGGAAGGGTACAGGGACACACAGGGGAGATGGGGACAGAGAGTCACAGGGAGGACACTGACACTCAGAGGGGTGACAGGGCCACACGGCGCAGGACAGGGACACACAGAGGGGTCACAGGGAGTCACGGTGGGGAATGAGGACAAACCGAGCAGAGGGCATGTGTAGCAGACATGGGGCCAGCTACAGCCCCATGGAGAAATGCTTAGAGATAAGAAAATGCTAAGTCATAGGAATTGAACCAGAAGTCTTCACTCCAGTCCTCCAGGCCTGTTTATCTCTCTGTGACCCCATAGGCTAGTTTCCCTAACCCTTACAATTGGTCAGTTTCCAAGTTCCCCTAACCCTATAAAAGGGGCTGCCTTGGCCCATTTTGTTTGAAGAGCTGTATTCGGACCCTTCGCAAATCTCTCAAAATAAACCATCGTGGAAAAGTCGATGCTTGCCTTCTCTCTCTCTCCCCTTGGCAAACTAAGAGCTCAAACCATAAAAGAGCTGATATCACTAAGAGCTGACAATCACTGAGCTTGCTAAGGTGGCCAGAGCTGTGCAGTAGTTCGGGCTCGGGCACCCAGCCCCCAGAGGGCTGAGATATCTGGCCCTAATACTGCTTGCCTGGGGCGCTCTGACCCTACGGGGAATCAGCTATCCGGCTAAGAAGCAAGCCCCTGTGGCTTTTTTACAGGCATGTGATGCCACCGGGACACACATCAGAGGGCAATGTGGCCACAACTGTGGGGAAACTGCCATTAGGATACCTCTGGTGACACCCAGCATGGGGCCACGTGGGCCCCCAGGTGACACTGACCCGTGCCCTATCCCCAGGGGCAGTCGGGGTCCGCTGAGTGCAGGGGTCCTGGGAAACACTGGTGCCAGTCAATCGCTTCTGGGACACTTGTCACCAGCTGAACAAGGTCCCCATCGTGCCCTAATGAGTGGTGACATTTGGCTGGGACACTGCAGTGGTGACAGAGGCAGTGCTTGGCCATGGCCAAGATGAAGGTGCTGGTAGCACTGTGGTGGCACTGATGCTGTCCTAATTCATGTCCCCATCCACGTTTCCTATGTTCTCACATGTCCCCATCTATGCCTTAGTTCAATGTCTTTATTTTTACTCCAGTTTCAGGGCTTTCAAAGGGATGAACAGAAACCTTTTTGTTTCAAGGCCAAAAAAAAGAAAAGATTTATGTGTCCCTGCCGGCAGAGCAATCACATCCTTGAGTGGGTGGGAAGAACCTTTTTTGGAGAGGTTTCTACCCCGCTGCCTCCAAAATCAGGGGTTTTACTGCAGTTCCTCCCCACTTGGCTGTGGAAGATGCCCGTGGGCCAGAGAAAATTAAAATGATGGATTTATGTTGGAGAAGACCTCCAAGGCCATCCAGTGTTCCTTGATGACATCAGAAGATGCAAAAAGTGAGTTTTTTCTGGGGTCAGAAGTCGACAAATCTGCCTTCCACAACAGATTTCTGATGTTGGGCTGTGGATGTTTCCAGGTGCCCACAGGGAGCCAGGAAGATGTGGGACCCCAAAATTGAGCTGGGAGGGCGGTGGGACCACCAAACAGGAAGAAGCCAATTTTGTTACTGCAATATGTAAAGTGGTTTATTGACATGCAAAAGACTCTATGAATATGCAACAGGCTGATGTAAGAGGAGACAAGGACCATGGAGCAAAGTTTATTATGGCCACCAAGACACCCCCCTGTTGTCTTCAGGGACACTCCTTAATTAATCTGGTCTTAATTACATCAGCCTGTTGCATGTTCATAGACTCTCATGCAAATCCATAAACTAATTTACATATTTCAGGGATTATTTTACATGGCCCCTCCTTGGGGGTGTCTCCCCATTTCACAAGCCTCCCATGGAAAGGAAAATGTAAACCCCACTCCATCTGAATACTACTACTAATAATAAAAATAATAACAACAAAATTTATAATAATAATAAATTTTGAAATTAAGGGGCTCACAGGCAAAGATTTGGGAGTAGAAATACCAGTTCTTTATTAGGAAAAATTGAAAATACAAATGCAATAGTACAAATTCAAAAGAAAACAGTGACAGAGTCAGAATCCTCAGGGAATCCAGAGGGAAAAGGGCTGATCCTCTGGGAATCCAGTGGGAAAAGGGCTGATCCTCTGGGAATCCAGTGGGAAAAGGCTGCTTCTGGAGTTCCTAACCTGAGATTCTATCCAGGTAGGAATGCTTGGCTCCTCCCCCTGGGTGGAGCATCTCCCAATGGGATGATGTCGTTTTATCAACCATGCAGTGACACTCAATGGCCCATTACCTGAAGATAATTAATAATTATTGGCCCATTATCAGAAGATATCTCCTGCAAGAAGGGTTGGCTGTGGAAGAGATAAACTGCCCAATGCACAGAAGATAACTGCCCCACCTCTGACAGATGGCAAACAGAACACACACTTATCTCGCAATCCAGGACCTGTCCTCACTGGCTGCCCCCATTCTCCAGAGTTCATGGTGCCCAGGGAGGCTGCAGCTGCCGGGAACAAACAAGACGAGTCTTGGTTTCAAAGAGCTCCAGAATCCATTTCTGACCCCCAATAGACAGGGCAAAGGCAGAGCCAAGGGGTTTCTATAGGGTATCCAAGGGGTGGAGTTGGGGTTTGGGTAAATGGAGTTCTTAGCAACACAAGAAGGGTGAGATCAAATTCCTGCCTCTTAGCAACAGGGGCACTCCACACAGAATGTGTCCCCAAATTCTAAATTCCCCATCAACTACCTGTGAAATGGTGGGACTTCAGATATATTTGATCAATTCCCTTCATTTAAACCTGTTTGGGCTTTTTTTAAGGGATGAAAATAGAGCAGAGGAAAATTAACACCAAACCAATAGGAGAAGCAGCCAGGTGTGTTCCCAGCATGGATCACAGGGAATGTGGGTGACCAGGGCTGTGCCCAAAGTGCCTCCTCCAGTGGGGGATGGAGCTGGAGCAGTGCACGAAGCTCTTCCCGCACTCGGGGCACTCGCAGGGCTTCCCTTACCGGTGGCTCCGTTGGTGTCAGGTCAAGGCAGAGCTGCTGGAGAAGCTCTTCCCACACTGGGGACACTCGTAGGGCCTCTCTCCAGTGTGGATGCGCCGGTGGGTGATAAGGGTGGAGTTGCTCTTGAAGCCCTTCCCACAGTTGGGGCAGCGGAAGGGCCTCTCCTCTGTGTGAATGCGCTGGTGTATAAGGAGACAGGAGCTGGTCTGAAACCTCTTTCTGCATTTATCACACTCGTAGGGCCTCTCCCGTGTGGGTCCTCTGGTGGTAGATCAGGTGGGACTTTGACATGAAGCTCTTCCCACACTCCCCACACGCAAAGGGCCGTTCCCCCGTGTGGATCCTCTGGTGGATAATCAGTCCAGAGTTCGATCTGAAGCTCTTCCCACACTCCCCACACGCAAAGGGCCATTCCCCCGTGTGGATCCTCTGGTGGACAATGAGTTCAGAGTTCGATCTGAAGCTCCTCTCACACTGCCCACATTTACACTTGTTGGGCCTGCTTTTCCACCCTGTGTGGATTCCCATGTGGCGGTTCAGGTGGCACCTCCTTTGGAAGCTGTTCCCACATTCCCCACACTCAAAAGGCCGTTCCCCAGTGTGGTTTCTCTGGTGGATGGTCAGTTCAGAGCTCGTCCTGAAGCCCTTCCCACACTCTGCACACTCGTAGGGCCATTCCCCAGTGTGGGTTCTCAGGTGGGCAATCAGGGTGGAATGCTGGGCAAAGCTCTTCCCACACTCAGGACACTCATAAGGCCTCGCCCCGCTGTGGATGCGCAGGTGGGTGATGAGGCTGGATTTGTTCCTGAAGGCCTTTGAGCAGTTGGGGCAGTGGAAAGGTCTCTCCTCTATGTGAATGCGTTTATGCCTGACAAGACAGAACCTGGTCTGAAACCTCTTCCTGCATTTATCACATTCGTAGGGCCGTTCTCCAGTGTGGATTCCCATGTGGCGGATCAGGGAGGATCTATGGTTGAAGCTCTTCCCACATTCCGAGCACTTGTGGGGCTTCTCCCCATCAAGGAGCTGCTCATCGACCCCCAGCTCCGAGCTCTGGCTCGATCTCCAGCTGCCTCCCTGGCTCAGGGTGGGTCTTTCCTTCTCGGATCCCTGCGATCTGCATTTGCAGCCCCTCCTCGTGCGGGATCTCTGGGGCTTTTCCTCCGCATTGGCTTCCTGCGCCGTGGAGCCGCTCAAAACGACCTCTTCCACCAGGTTCTGCCCCGGGGATTTGTCCTCCCTGGACTCCATGCTCAGCTCCTGCTCTGGGGGAGGAAGGACAAGGAGAGAATGGAATTTGCCTCCATGCCATAGGCAAGGGGAAGGAGATCCCCCTAGGCTGTCCTGCAGCTGGGGGCTGTGCTGGGCTGGGAGATGGAGCAGGAGAGAGGGGGAAAGGGGCACTGACTTCCTCCTTACCTGCCTGGGGCTTCAGGGCTACCTTCTATTCCTCTTCCATCAGGACAAGGTTTGGGATGGGAAATCCTGGTTTGGGGTGAAAACAAGGGCTTAGTGCGTTGGGTTTGATGGTCCCGCTGCCCAAGACGTCAGCACAGTAGGAGAAGTCAGTGTCCTTTTCAGCCTCGGTGGTCCGGAGCCCGCTCATCCCCAGCCTTCCCAACCCCTCCAGCCAGCCGGTTTGTCCTCCGGCTCTGGGATCGCCCCTCTGCGCTCTCCCCGCTCCAGGGCTCCCGCGTTCCCCCGCCTCCAGCACTCCCGGGGATCCCCAAACCCGGTATCTCCCTCTCCCCGCCGGTACCGGGCGACCGCTACGTGGGATCCCGCCCCCAAGATCCCTGTAGGGACATTTCTGGCTTGGATTTGGGGTCCAGCAAGATCCAAACATCCCCTGCCCCATAAAAAAAACCCTCCCGGAGACGCCCCCCGATGGATTTGGGGCGAGCTCGCTCTCCCCGCTCACCTGCGGGTTCCGAGGGGCGATGCAGCAGGAGCCGGGGGAGCTTCTGCCTGAGCAGGGAAACCGCGTGGTGCCGGTGCTGCTCCTCCCCCTCCTCCTCCTCCGACCCTCCTCTTCCTCCCGCTCCTCCTCCGCTCCCAGCCCGACCCGGGCAGTGCCGACACCCAAATAAGCTGCGCTCTGCCCTGGGAGGATTCCAAAGCGGCCCCCTCCCGCGCGGTGCTGGGAGCGATACTGGGAGCACCGGGAGGGATCCTGACATCAGCGGGAAGGAATTGGGAGCGCTTTCCCTGCCAGTCTCGCTCTTACTGGGAGCGCTGGGAGGGAACTGGGAGCAAACAGCGCCCGGACGCGGCTGCAGCCGGCGATGGGCGTGGCCAAACAGAAGGGCGTGTTTATGCAAATACAGGAGTGACCGCGCTCTGGGATTGGTGGGCAGGAGCAGGGCGGGGTTTGCTCGATCATTTGAGCCGGGGGGGGGGGGGCCGGAGCGATGGCGGCGGCGTCCGGTGAGAGGGGACAGAGAGCGGGGATGGGGATAGGGACCGGGAATGGGACTGGGACTGGGAATGGGACCGGGAATGGGGAAAAGAACCGGGACTGGGGACAGGGAATAGGGACATGCACCGGGAATAGGACCGGGAATGGGAGGGGGAATACAGGAGACAGACTGGGAGTAGGATCCAGAATCGATATATGGGAACGGGACCAGGAATATATAAATGAAAATGCCGGACCCGCAGTGGGACCGGGAATACGAGAACGGGATCAAGACAGGGAATATGGGATGGGAATATGGGAACAGCAACCAGACATGGAATACAAGACAGGGACAGGGAATGAGACTGGGAATGGAATCCGGAGGTGGATGAGAGCAGGATGGGCCCAGGAGTGGAGTGACACGAGAACGGGTGGGGAGCAAGGGGGGTGATAGCAGGGACAGAGGCATCCTGGACAGGGGAGGCTGGGACGTGGGATGGGGGAACACAGGGACAGTACCATTCAAAAAGAAATGAAAAGAAAACCTAGGACACGGGGAGCCAGCAGGATGTGGAGCCCCCAGGCAGGTGTCTTCCCAACACGGATCACCGGCACCACAGATCACCAGGGCTCTGCCCAATAAAGGTCACTGTGGATCATCCAGCACAGATCTGCCCGTGGGGAATGGAGCTGGAGCAACACATGAAGTTCTTCCCACCCTTCCCACTCAGGGCTTCCCCTTAGTGATGGCTCCATTGCTGTCAGTCAAGTGAGAGCTCCTGGAGAAGCTCTTCCCACTCTGGGGACACTCGTAGGGCCGTTCCCTGGTGTGGATTATCTGGTGTTTGATCAGGCAGGAGCTTTGGCTGAAGCTCTTCCCACAATGCCCACACTCATAGGGCCGTTCCCCGGTGTGTTTCCTCTTATGGGCAATCAAATTGGAGCACAAACTGAAGCTCTTCCCACACTCAGGTCACTCGTAGGGCCTCTGCCAGGTGTGGATGTGCAGGTGGCTGACAAGTTGGCAGTTGTCCCTGAAGCCCTTCCCACAGTCAGGAAATCAGAAGGGCTTCTCCTCTGTGTGAATGTGCTGATGCTGGAGGAGACGGGAGCTGGTCTGAATGCTCTTCCTGCACTGATCACACTCGTAGGGCCTCTCCCCACTGTGGATTCCCATGTGGCAGGTGGGAGGGAGCTCATCCTGAAGCTCTTCCCACATTCTGAGCACTTGTGGGGCTTCTCCCCATCGTGAAGCCGTTCATGGACCCCCAACAAGCTCCGTCCACCTCTCCGGCCCAGGGTGGGTCTTTCCTCCTCAGATCCCCGTGATCTGCAGCCCCTCCTCATGCAGGATCTCTGGGGTGTTTCCTCCCCATTGGATTCCTGCGCTGTGGAGCTGCTCAAAACAGCCTCTTCCACCAGGTTCTGTCGCGGGGATTTGTCCTCCCTGGACTCCATCCTCAGCTTCTGCTCTGAGGATGGAGTCCAGAGGAGGACAAATCCCCGCGACAGTCCAAGGGAGGGAGGACAAGGAGAGGATGGGATTTGCCTCCGTGCCACAGGGAAGGGAAGGAGATCCCCCCAGTGCATCCCCGTCAGGACGGTGCTGGCAGTAGGGTTGTCCTGCAGCCGGGGGCCGTGCTGGGCTGGGATATGGAGCAGGAAAGAGGGGGATATGGGGCGAGCTCCCCCTCTCCGCTCACCTGCGGGTTCCGGGAGGGGCGATGCCGGTGGAAGAGGGTGAGCTCGGGCGGGGGAACGGCGCGGTGTTGGCGCTGCTCCTTCTTTCGCTCCTCCTTTTCCTCTTTCGTATCTCTTCTTCCTGCTCCTCCTGTTCCTACCGCTCCTCACTTTCCCTTTCCTTTTTCTCCTCCTCTGTCCCTCCTCTTCCTCCCGCTCCTCCTCCGCTCCCAGCCCGGCCCGGGCAGTGGCGAAAACGAAAAGCAGCCGCGCTCTGCCTGGAGGGGTTCCGAAACAGCCCCCCCGCAGCACTGGGAGGGATACTGGGAGCACCGGGAACGATAGTGAGAATACCAGGACAGATTCTGAGATCAGCGGGAAGGAATTGGGAGCGCTCTCCCTGCTAGTCCCGCTCTTACTGGGAGCGCTGGGAGGGAACTGGGAGCGAACAGCGCCCGGACGCGGCTGCAGCCGGCGCTGGGAGGGGCCAAGATGAAGGGCGTGGTTATGCAAATACATGAGCGACCGCGTACTGGGATTGGTGGGCGGGAGCAGGGCGGGGTTTGCTCGGTGACGTCTCCGCCGGGGGATCCGGAGCGATGGCGGCTGTGTCCGGTGAGAGGGGACAGGGAGCGGGAATGGGACGGAGGAAAGGGACAGGGACTAGGGACAGAGACTGGGAATGGGGACCGGGACCGGGAATGGCACCAGGAATGAGGACAGGGAACAGAAATGGCACCGGGAATGAGGACAGGGACCGAGAATGGCACCGGGAAGGGGATAGGGACCAGGAATAGGACCAGCGATGGGGACAGGATCCTCAAATAGAGACAAGGACCAGGGAGGGGAATATGGGAACGGGACGGGAACATGGAAACAGCAACTGCAGAGGGAATATGGGATGG
>JANIJU010000025.1:257978-287321 GCA_025504685.1 Leucosticte australis
CTGCATGTATTGAGGGTCCTCCTCTCCACAGTCCCCACCCTCTCTAGGCTGTCACGTGAATCTCTAGGGTCCCCCCTCTCTGCTCTTCTGACCTTGGGCTTGTGGGGCTCCCCCTACTCTGTGCTGCTGGGGGTTCCCTGCAGCCCCTGGGGGGTTCCCTAGCTCCCCCTCTCTGGGCTCCCACTTAGCGATGCCGGGGCTCTTGGGGTCCCAGTGCTCCCCAGCCTGACTCTGCTCCAGGCTGTGGAAAGCTCCAGGGCTTCCCGCTCGCCTGGATGTTCCCCTCTCCAGGCTGAATCCTGGGCGTCTCCCTCTCTCTGGGCTGCACACTTCAGTGTCCCAGTGTTCTCCCCTCTCCTGCCCTCCCCCGCGATAAGCTCCCGGGACATCCCCAGAATCTTTCCAAAGGGGATGGAAAAATACCCTCCCACAGAGCCCCCACGATATTTGGGCGGGCTCCCCCTCCATGGTCACCTGAGATATGGGGGGGAAATGCCCCGGGGCTGGGAGGGCTGCAGACACAGCGAGGGCTGGACGGCGTGCTCCCCCCCACTTTCACTTCCTTCTCCTCCTCTTCTTCCTCTATCCCAGCTCTTCCTCTCACTCCTCCTCTTCCTGTTCCTCCTCCACGCCGCCTCCTCCTCTTATTCCCTCCAGCCCTTGTCCCGCTGCTTCTCCATCACCGCTTCACCATCCCATTCCTCCAGCCCCGTTCCCGCAGCCCTCGCAGCCCACGGCAGGAGTGGGGATGGAGCTGGGGCAGGTCGGGATGGGCAGCGCGGGGCTCTCGGCTGCTTCCACCTGCTGGGGGTGGGGGGAACCCAGCCTGGGGAAAAGGAGAGACAAACTGGGAAAACTGGGGGCTGCACATCCAAACTGGGCCTTGCTGGGGACCCTGCCTGGGCACTGCCAGCCCTTGGGGCTCCTCTCGGGAGATCCAGGAGGGGGAAATGCAGATAGGGCTGGGGGATCCCAGGAGTGGCATCACTGGGAGAGACTGGGCTGTACTGGGATCATACTGGGATCATTTTGGGAGGGAGTAGGAGCCTGCAGGGGCATTGAGACCGTGTTGGGGGCAAATGGGATATACTGGGAATGACTGGGATGCTTCTGAGAGTACCTGGGATCATGCTAGGAGCAACTGGGAGGAACTGGGCGTGACTAGCTGCATGCTGGGGGTGATTGGAAGCAACTGGGCTTATACTGGGATCAACTGGCATCATACTGGAGGTAACGATTCATACTGGCAGTGAGTGTGACTATGCTGAGGCTGACTGAGAGTGGCTTTGAGAAACAGGATCATACTGGAAAGAACTGGGAGTGATTGGGAATATGCTGGAAGGAACTGGGGTACACAGGGAGATACTGGGAGAGACTGGAATGAAAATGAGGGTGAAAGAGAGCAACTGGAACCATGTGAGGCCCATACTGGCAGTGACTGGGAGCACACTTGGATCATATTGGGAGTGACTGGACTAATATAGGGAGTGTAGTATGTAGTAGAGATAATTCATGCAGTGTATTTATATAAAATATTGTGAGATCCAAGATATGTCTTTGACCACCCTGGCTGGGAGCAGAGTCTTATTTCTATTCTGCTGGTTCCCGGACATCGTTAAGACCGTTAATGTAAGAATTAAACCTTTCTGGACCATGAGCACCAATTTCCCAAGAATGTCTGAGCCGTTCACGAGAACTTGCACTTGGAGAAATTGCATTACCAGCTCAAGCACCGGCAATACTCCGTTACATGTGAAAGAAAGCTATTCTGAAGAAGTCCAGACAGCCATCCGAACCTCTGGAGCGGCTTTTGTACGCTTCTGCATCTGTATAGTCCCAGTTATACATGTGAAGGGACACAAAAGAACCTTCCGTCATTTCTGCCTCAGGCCGAATAAACGGGATCTAAGCCAGCTGCATGAAGCAGTCGGGGTGAACCGCTAAAGAGACGCTGGCACTCTGTCAGTCAGATCCAGGTTCACCCAGCGCCGACTTCGGGGGTTGACGCTGCCTTGGCTGTAGTGGTTTTTCGAAATTCTATTTTGTTGTCGAACTAATAAATCTTTGTTAATTTTTTTTTATAAATTTGGTTGCCGATCTGAGTCACTCAGGAGTACCTGAGTGACTGGGAATACACCATGCACATCATCCCCCATACTGGGGGTGACTGGGAGTAACTGGGAGCATGCTGGGAGCAAATGGCATTATACTGGGACTGACTGGGTTGATCTAGGTGGGGGCAGCTGGGACCATACTGGGAGAGATTGAAAGCAACTAGGATTATTCTGGGACCATACTGGGAGTGCTGGTATATGACTAGGATCATACTGGAGGTTACTGGGCTCATATTGGTGTTGAAAGGGAGCAATTGGGATCACACTTTGGACTCCTGGGAGCAGCAGAGAGAAACTGGGATCATGCTGCAAATAAATTGGAGTAACTGGGAAGGACTGGATGCATGCTGGAAGCAACTGGGATGTTGTGGGCATGACTGGGATCATACTGGGATAGCTAACAGCTTCTTAGGGCCACTGGGAATGTCTGGGAATGACTACAGACATGCTGAGGGCAACTGAGATATACTGAGAGTGTCTGTAACCATACTGGGGTGACTGGAAGCCAGTGGGAACAGCTGGGCCCATGCTGAGTAAGACTGGGATCCTACTGAGGGTGACTGGAATCCTACTGGGATTGACCGGGAGTGGCTGTGAGCAAGTGGAATCATGCTGAAAGCAACCAGGAGAAAGTGGGAGTGACTGGGAGCATGCTGGGGGTGACTGGGATCAACTGGGAGAGACAGGGAGTCACAGAAGCTACTGGGGTCATGCTGGCATTGACAGGGAGCAACTGGGATCACACTGGGGGCCACTGGCATCGTAATGGGAGTGACTGAGATGAGACTGTGAGTGACTGAGATCATACTGGCAGTGGCTACAATCATACTGGGACTATAGTGGGTGTCAATGGACCCTGACTGGGGGTTACTGGGAGCTACCAGGCCTATGCTGGGAGTCAGCTGCGCACACACTGGGAGGAACTGGGAATGATAGGATGCATGCTGGTGACAACTGGGATGTACTGGGAGTGAATGGGGGCAACTGAAACACGCTGAGGTAACTGGGAGTTCTTGGGAATGATTACGAGTTCATGGCAACTGGGATATACTGGGAGTGTCTGTAAGCATACTGGAGTGACTGTGAACACCTGGGGTGACTGGGATTAACTGGGATTTACAGAGCCTCCACTGGGGACCACTGGGAGTGATCCCCTTGTTCCCCCCCAGCCCTCCCTCGGGAACTGTTGCATCTCCCAACCTTCGCTGCTAGGATCTGCCCGGAGCAGCACTATGGCTCCAGGGCTGGGGCTGGGGGTGCTCCTGGGGGTCGGGGGGAGTGGGACCCCAGCACCGGGACCCTGAACCACCATTCCTGGCACTGGGACACCTCTGCTCCCCTTATCCTGCACAGGGACCCCCCTGGATCCCCCATTTCCCAGACATCAGGACTCCCTGGTTGCCTTTTCCCAGCCATCCCATGGCTCCCAGCCTCCAGACTTCCCATGTGCCTGACTCTGGGACACTCTGGAGTACCTTGGACCCCCATTCCTGCCTTTCTCAGCCCCCAGCCCCACCTTTCTACAAAACCAGAGACCCCCCGAACTCCCCGTTCCCAAATATTCCAGGTTTCCCCACCCTGTTACTCCCCTTTTCTGGGAAACCCTGGACTCCCCTTTCCTGGGCTCAAGGACCCCCTGGAACTCCTTTCTATCTCTCCCAGTCCCTGCCCCCCCATCTCCTTGACTCTGAGACCCCTCTGCCCCCCCATTCCTGAGAACTGAGACACCCTTTTACCCCTTTGCATGGCACTGAGACCCCCCTGCACCCCCTTATCCAGCACCAACACAACGTTTCCCGGCAACCGCCTCTCCCAGCCCCCAGCCCCACCCTTTTCCCTGACCTGGGACCCCTGGGCCCCCATTCCTGCATTTCCTAGCCCCCAGCCCCTCCTTTCCTCACACAGAGGAAACCTGGCACCCCTTTTCCTGGGCACAGGACAGCCCATCCCAGGTCTCCCAGTCCCTGCACCCCCTTTCCTTGACTCTGAGTCCCTGAACCTCCTTCTCAGCTCTCCCAGTTCCTTGACCAGTTGAGTCCCCTGGATCCCCAGACTCTCACTTTCAGACCCCAGCTCCCCCAAATCTCGGTGTCCCCCCAGTTCTGCACTCCCTGCAGTGCCTGAAAGTGGCGCTGTCGGAGCCCGGCACGGGGGTCCCCCAGGCCTTGATTGTGGGGGACGTGGACGGGACCCCCTGGGAGTGCTGGGGCAGCGAGCGGGGCTGGAGAGAGCGGGGATGGTGGGGGGAGCTGAGCTGAGATATTGGGATAGCCAGAGCTGGGATGTTGGGATAGCCAGAGCTGGGATATTGGGATAGCCAGAGCTGGGATATCGGGATAGCCAGAGCTGGGATATTGGGATAGCCAGGGCTGGGTTATTGGGATAGCCAGGGCTGGGATATTGGGATAGCCAGGGCTGGGATATTGGGATAGCCACGGCTGGGATTATGGGGATAGTCAGCCCTGGGATATTGGGATAGCCAGGGCTGGGTTATTGGGATAGACAGGGCTGGGATTATGGGGATAGCCAGCCCTGGGATATTGGGATAGCCAGGGCTGGGTTATTGGGATAGCCAGGGCTGGGATATTGGGATATCCAGCCCTGGGATATTGGGATAGACAGGGCTGGGATATTGGGATAGCCAGGGCTGGGATATTGGGATAGACAGGGCTGGGATATTGGGATAGACAGCCCTGGGATATTGGGATAGACAGGGCTGGGATATTGGGATAGACAGGGCTGGGATATTGGGATAGTCCCGGCTGGGATATTGGGATAGACAGGGCTGGGATATTGGGATAGCCAGCCCTGGGATATTGGGATAGCCAGGGCTGGGATATTGGGATAGTCTGGGCTGGGATATTGGGATAGCCAGCCCTGGGATGTTGGGATAGCCAGAGCTGGGATATTGGGATAGCCAGATGAGGGATATTGGGATAGCCAGGGCTGGGATATTGGGATAGCCTGGGCTGGGATATCAGGATATCCAGCCCCGCCCAAGGACAGGACACGGCCCGTGGCCGACAGTGCCCTGGAGACGGGGCCAGTACAACCAGAGCGGGGGGGACTGGGGGAAGCCAGGGGCTGAGCTGGGATCTGTGTGGGAATGGAGGACTCTGAGGGGCTGGGATGGGATCTGTGGGGCTGAGGGAATGTCTGGGAGTGGGATAGGACCTGTGGAGCTGGTAGGAGAATCCAAGGAGCTCCAAGGGGCTCTGTGGGGCTGGGACACGACTCCCTGGGTCCGTTCTCTCCTCGTTCCCAGGTCTCCACACGCTGCAGGTGGTTTCCAGCTGTGACCTCCTGTCCTATGGAATGTCCATGGATCCCGCTGTATGGCTACGAGGGGTGGGATTTAATCTCCTTCCAGCTGGGATCCAGGAGCTTTGCAGTGTCTGACGGTGCCACCTGGATCAGCCAGAGGTGCTGGGAATCCAAAGGGGTCACGGTGGAACAGATGAAGCATTACCTGGGACACACCTGTGTGGAAGAGCTCCCAAATTGAGCTCTATGGTTGGAGGCTCTGGAGCACAAATGTGGGTGTGGGAGGGGAATTCCTATGGGAATGGGGGATTCAGGAATGGGAGACTTGGAATGCAGGAATTCCCATGGAATTTCCATGGCCGAATCTCACTCTCATCCCAGTCAGGTGAGAATTCCATGGATGGATCTCCCCCCAAGCCATTGCCATGGGAATTCCATGGGGAGATGATTTGAATTGATGACCAATGCAATGCCAGCAGTGCAATGAGACCTAATCCCTGCTGGAATTCCATGGGACATCAATCCTAATCCTTTGCCC
Organism: Leucosticte australis; assembly: GCA_025504685.1. Classification (NCBI taxonomy): domain Eukaryota; kingdom Metazoa; phylum Chordata; class Aves; order Passeriformes; family Fringillidae; genus Leucosticte; species Leucosticte australis. Next base: position 263,895 of record JANIJU010000025.1, read on the forward strand.
AGGCCGGCTCTGCTGTGCCCATGGCAGTGCCAGGGGAGTGCCCTGTCTCTGCCCTGAGCCCAGCACGAGCCTTTCCTTGGCTGTTCTGTGCCCTGCCCAGGGCAGGAGGGCACTGCCAGAGTGGCTTTGGTGGCCCCGGGCACCCGGCCGGGCTGCAGCCACTGCAGGGGAATGTTCCAGAGCAAAGCTTAAAGCAAAGAACAGTTTCTGGAGGGGATTCTGTCCCTGGGCCTGTGCTGGGAGCCCAAGGGCAACAGCCCAGGCACAACAGCCTGAAGTGCAGGAGCTCAGTGTCCCTCGGCCAGGCCGTGTTCCCTGGCTGTGCCATGTCCCTCAGCTGTCCCCTGTCCCTCAGCTCTGTAGGGCCAGGGGCGGCAGCAGGACCTGGGGCAACCCTCGGGAGAAAATCCTGAGCCCCAGCTGGGCCAGTTCTCCCCAGGTCACTCTCAGTCACCCCACTATGATCCCAGCATGGTCCCAGGGCTTTCCGTTCACCCCTAGTATAGTTCCAGCCACTCCCAGCATGGTCCCAGTCACCCCCAGATACTCACAGTATTATTCCAGTAACTTCCTTTATGGTTCCTCTGTGATCCCAGTCACTCCCCGTCTGTCCCAGTATATCCCAGGTCCCCCAGTGTGTCTCCACTCACTCGCAGTAGCTTCCAGCATGATTCCAGTTTCTCATAGACACCCCAGTCACCTCCAGTGTGATTCCTATAATTCCCTGTATATCCTAGTTGCCCTCAGCCTGCTCCTAGTCACTTCCAGTATGATCCCAGTATGACCTCAGTTGCTCTCAGTTGCCCCTAGCATAGATGCAGTCATTCCAAGTATGATCCCCGTAGGATCCCAATCTCCCTGAGCATGGTCCCAGTCAATCCCAGTTGCCCCCAGTGGAGACCCAGTCACTACCAGTCAATCTCAGTTGGTCCCACTATGATCCCTGTTGCCCAAGCTCTGGTCCTGCTGGTTCCCAGTGTGCCCTGATCCTGCTCCCAGTGGGTCCCAGTCCTGGTGTGTCCCGGTGTATCCCAGTGTATCCCAGTGTATCCCGGTGTATCCCATTGTATCCCGTTGTGTCCTGGTGTATCCAAGTGTATCCCAGTGTGTCTCAGTGTATCCCGGTGTCCCAGTCCATGCCAGTGCCTTCCCAGCAGCCGCCGCAGAGTTTGAGCGCAGCTCCAGCGAGTTCAGCATGGCCGTGGAGGGTCCCGGGAGATCCCAGGAGGGGATCCCGGGGAATTCCCTGGAATTCCCCTGCGCTCCCTCGGGCACTTTCGCTCGCTCGTTCCCCACTCTGCGCCGCCGCAATCTGCCCAGCGACTGATGACGTCACAGACTCCTCGGTATACCATTGGTGGGCAGGAAGGGGAAGCGCAAATGACGGCTCTGGGGGCGGGGGCGGGGCCGTAGCGGGGCAGCGGATTGGCTCCAGCGCTGGGGCTGGGAGCGCTCCTGGAGGGGCTCGTGGGGGGCCGCTGAGAGGTGAGGGGGACCCTTGACACCCGGAATCCCCCGAACCGCAATTTCTGGGCACTGGGAACCCCCTGAACTTCCATTTCCTAGTACTAGAACAACATCCACCCCCATTCCTGTATACCGTGACCTCCCTGAATCCCCTTCCCCAGCACCAGAACCCCCCCATGTTCCTTATCTCCTGGGATCTCCCTGAATCCCCCTGAACCACCATTCCTGGGTACTATGACTCACTGCACCCCACTACCCAGTGCCAGGACCCCCTGTTACTCATTATCAGGCACGAGTACATCCCTGAACCTCCATTTCTGGGTACCAGCACCTCTCTGAACCTCCATTTGCAGGCACCGGGACCCCTCTGACCCCCATTTCCAGGAAGGAGTTTTCCCTGAACCCACATTTCCTGTACAGGAAACGCCCTAATCCACTATTTCTTCGCCACAGGACACCCCTGGAACTCAATTTCCAGGCCAGGGATCCCCCAGTCCCCTCCGTTCCCTGACAACACGACCACTTATCTTGGTTTGAAAAGACAGGTGTCTGCTGAGGAAGGCAGGAGCCTCCCCTGAAATGGAAAATGGAAATCCCTCCGCTCCAAATTGTTATAATTTTGAAATTAAGGGGCTCTCAGGCAAATATATGGGAGCAGGAATAATAGCTCTTTATTAGGGAAGAAAATTAAAAAAAATAAAAGAAACAATGCAGTAATACAAAACAACACTGACAGAGTCAAAATACAACCTGACACCCTGTGGGGTCAGGGTGTTGCTAGCAGCCCAATTGAAATGGTGGCTGCAGTCCTCCTGGAATAACAGATGTGGTTCTGTTGAAGCAGTAATCCTGTAGAAGGGTGTTGTCTTTCTCTGAAGATCCAGTGGTGGTGTAGATGGGCCTGGTCTTCCTCTGGGAATCCAGTGGGAAAGGGCTGCTCCTCTGGGAATCCAGTGGAAAAGGCTGATTGTGGTCGTCCATATCTCAGATTATATCCAGTTAGGAATGCTTGGCTCCTCTCCCTGGGCAGAGCTTCACACAGTGGGATGATGTAGGTTTATCAGTCAGGCATTGAGACTCAATGGCTCGTTAACAGAAGATATTTTCCATGGGGAAGATTGCTTGTGGAAGACATAAAGAAAACTGCCCAATTCACAGAAGATAACTGCCCCACCTCTAACAGATAGGAATAGAATACACACCCCCATTTCCAACCTAAGACATCACTTGATCCCCCATTCCTGGCACTGGGACCTTCTTTTACCACCATATCCAGGTCTGAATCCCCTCTCCCCCTGCACATCCATCCCTGGCACTAAGACTGCCCTGACCCCCCTCATCTTGCACCAATACCCCGTCCCCCACAGATAAGGGAAGGGAGAGGTCACTCAGGGATCGCCATCACGGCCACAACAGCCCCAACATGGGAAAATTAATTGGATTTGGGACTGAGTGAATCCTTCACGGACTTCACTTTATTCCCGACTCCCTCCCTGCACTGCCCAGCGGGGCAGGGAGAGGGGATGGGAGTCATGGTCAGTTCCTGCCACTGTTTCTGCCTCAGGGACAAGAATTCCTTCCCTGGTCCAGCGGGGGGTCCCTTCCAGGGGGGGTCTGTGAAAAACACCAATCACTTGTTTTTAAAATTTTAAAAGTTTAATAGTAATAAAATGGTTATAAAAATAGTAATATAATTAGAGTAAAAAAAACTTGGACAGTTAGGGTTAGGACAATACGAGACAATAAAAACAAAGAGTTACAGACATTTTGGGTGCCTCTTTCTGGGCAAAATAAGCCTAAAAAAGGACGCACGTTAACAAAGGATTAATCCTTAAAAGCAATAGCCTGTTGCATATTCATGCATCTCATGCATGATGCATAAATTCCATTCAAACAGAGGATTCTGTCTGGTCAGTGTCAACTTCTTCCTCTGGATCCTGACAGCATCTTCAGGGCTGAGCGAGGTAGGAAGAAGTTAGTTTCTTCTGATAAGGGAGCAATAAATTCTTTTTCTCTGAAAGATTTAGGTGTCCTGTGGCTGCTATTGTGGTGTGAGTACCTCATTCCTCTCTTTTAAAAAAGTATCTTGCGTAGCATAGTTTCTATTTTAACATTATGTTATAACATAAAACTATATTTAACACACTACCTAAGAAAATTAATATGGCATAACTTTTTAACATAATACATATAATATTCATTTTAATATTTGCGATAAGCCAATCATAAAATACACATTTTTCACAGTAGTCTAAAGTAGTTCGTTGTACTGTTCAACTTTCTTGGCAGCTGGTTGTCCTAGGGTGACGTTATGATGCTTGTATCCCCATTCATGTGTTCTGTTTATGCTGGATATTATGTTCTGTACCTTCAAGACTGGCTCTGAAGAGCCAGTTTTGTTTTGGTTTCTTATCAGCTGGTGCCCCACAGCTGGCAGGACAGAGATGGGGCAGTACATAGTGCAGCTTTTGCTTTTTGCCTGTCTTTTCACTTTGCTCTCACTCTTGCTTCTGCTTTGCTCCTGCTTAGCTCTTGCTTTTTGCTTCTGCTCATCAGTTAGTTTAGCTAAACAGTCCAAATTTCTTCCTGGACTGTTTCTCCTTTCCTTTTTGGACCTATTCGAACCTGCTCTAGACTGGGACCTGGCAAACACCGAGAGTTTGCACCTTGTGGCTGCAGCAGCTGCCCCAGGGCTGGAGGGACTGATAACAGCGACCACCCCAGGAGAGACTTTCTGAATTTGTCATCTTTTTCAGAGTGGTGAAAGAGTGGTGTCATCCGGTATTGTTCATTTTGTGTGCTGGGGGGTGCTGTGCCTGTTAAATAAACAGGTTCTTTCCACCTCTCTCTGAGGAATTCTTCCCGAACCAGTTGGGGGTTCTTTCTGGAGGGGCCCCCTTTTTGGGGATTCTCTCCCAAATTTGCCCTAAACCAGCACAACATCTTACAAGTAACAACAACACCAGCTGCAAAGATTAGAAATTGGCTTTAGTTCTTTCTCTGAGTGTTCTCAAAACTCCCCAGGACAATGCCTGGGAAATTTTATCTGACTTTCTCTCTGACCAGGCTGTCAATATCCACATCCGTGGGAGACACTGACCCTTGCCCTGCCCCCAGGGGCGGTTGGAATTCCCTGAGTGCAGTGGCCCTGGGACACCCTGGTGTCAGTCACTCACTTCTAGGCCACTTGTCACCAGCTGAACAAGTTCCCCATCCTGCCATGGTGGTGGGACAGCCATTCAGCTTGGACACTGCAGTGGTGACAGTGGGGACATGGTGGCAGGAAACTGCACCAGGCAGTGCTTGGCCATGGCCAAGTTGAAGGCACTGGTAGCACTGTGGTGGCACAGGTGGTGGCACTGATGCTGTCCTAATGCATGTTCCCTTCTATGTTTCCCATGTTCTCACACGTCCCCATCTATACCTTAATTCAAGGTCTTTATTTTTACCTCAGTTTCAGGGCTTTCAAAGGGATGAACAGAAACTTTTTTGTTTCAAGGCCAAAAAGGATTTACATGGCCCTGCCAGCAGAGCATCCACGTGCTTGGGTGGGTGGGAAGAACCTTTTTGGAGGGGTTTCCACCTAACTGTCTTCAAAACCAGGGGTTTTGCCCCAGTCCGTCCCCATTGGGCTGTGGAAGATGCCTGTGGACCACAGAGAATTCAACTGATAGATTTATGTTGGAGATCTCCAAGGCCATTCAATGTTGCTTGATGCCACCAGAAGATGCAAAGAGTGAGATTTTTCTGGGGCCAGAAGTTGACAAATCCGCTCTCCACAATGGATTTCTGATGTTGGGCTGTGGATGTGTGCAGGTGCCGATGGGGAGCCCAGGAGGATGTGGAGCCCCCCAGCCAGGGGTCTTCTCAACACGGATCACTGGCACCACGGATCACCAGCAGCACAGATCACCGGGGATCACTGGGGATCATCCAGCATGGATCCTGCCATGGGGGATGGAGCTGGAGCAGTGCACGAAGCTCTTCCCGCACTCCTGGCACTCACAGGGCTTCCCTTAGTGGTGGCTCCGTTGGTGTCTGGTCAAGGCAGAGCTGCTGGAGAAGCTCTTCCCACACTCAGAACACTCGTAGGGCCTCTCTCCAGTGTGGATGCGCCGGTGGCTGATGAGATTGCAGTTGCGGGTGAAGCCCTTCCCGCAGTCAGGGCAGCGGAAGGGCCTCTCATCTGTGTGAAGCTGCTGGTGCAGAATGAGACTGGAGCTGATTGGAAATGTCTTCTTGCATTGATCACACTCGTAGGGCCTCTCCCCGCTGTGGGTCCTCTGATGGTAGATCAGGTGGGACTTTGACATGAAGCTCTTCCCACACTCCCCACACTCGAAGGGCCGTTCTCCCGTGTGGCTCCGCTGGTGGACAATCAGTTCAGACCTTGACCTCAAGCTCTTCCCACACTGCCCACACTTGAAGGGCCATTGCCCTGTGTGGATTCCTATGTGGCGGGTCAGGTGGCAACTCTTTTGGAAGCTCTGCCCACACTCCTCACACTCATAGGGACGTTCCCCGGTGTGATTTCTCTGGTGGATGGTTAGTTCAGAGCTTGTCCTGAAGCTCTTCCCACACTCCCCACATATGTAGGGCCGTTCCCCAGTGTGGATTCTCTGATGGCGGATCAGCTCGGATCTGAACTTGAAGCTCTTCCCACATTCTGAGCACTTGTGGGGCTTCTCCTCATCATGAAGCTGCTCATGGACCTCCAGCTCCGAGTGCCAGCTGCCTCCCCAGCCCAGGGTGGGTCTTTCCTCCTCAGATCCCCATGTTCTGTGTTTGAAGCCCCTCCCCGTGCCCAGTCTCCGGGGCTTTTCCTCCACATTGGATTTCTGTGCCGTGGAGCTGCTCAAAATGGCTTCTTCCACCAGGTTCTGCCGCGGGGATTTGCCCTCCCTGCTCTCCATCCTCAGCTCCTGCTCTGGGGGAGGAAGGACAAGGACAGGATGGGATTTGCCTCTGTGCCACAGGGAAGGGCAAGGAGATCCCCCCAGTGTGTCCCCAGGAGGACGGCATCAGCAGCAGGGTTGTCCTGCAGCCGGGGGCTGTGCTGGGCTGGGAGATGGAGCAGGAGAGAGGCGGAAAGGGACACTGACTTCCTCCTCACCTGCCTGGGGCTCCTGGGCCATCTTCCTCTTCCTCGCAGCCTCCTCCTTCTGCATTGGACCAAGGTTTGGGAATGGGAAATCCTGATTTGGAGGTGTAATATGTAATGTAAAGTAATTCATGCTTAGAGGGAAAATGTATAAAAATAAAATTGTAAACATCCAACGAGCCTCTAACTACTGACAACCTAGAGAGAGATTACCTCACTGAAGTTGTGAAACTCCTGGTGGCAGCAAGACAAGAATGCCTCATTAACAAATAAAAGTGGCTGGTGCGGGAGATGGGCTTCCCCGGAACAATGGAACCACCAGGGAGCACCCAAGGACAGACGATCAGTTTTTGATAAGTCATCAATCAAGATAACCGAAGTCGTCAAAAACATACATCTGAATACACAACTTCTTCTGACATGATCAGGGCCCATCACCCAAGAAACAGCAATTGTCCAGCCCTGCACAGTAAAAAGAAACTTCATACATATGCGGGGTGACAAAAGAAATCGGGGCACCTCTGCCTCAGGCATAAAAAACTGTGTAAAACAGCCCCGCGGGAGATGGCATTTGTGAACAGAGGGAGATAAGGTGCGATAGAGGTCAGATATAGGTTCACCCAGCGCCGATCCAGGGCTCGACGTTGTCTCTTTGACTGTGGCTTTTTGAGGACTGTGGAGGAGTTAGTGCAGGAATGGTTAGAGAGCAAAGGGCACTCTCAGATTGATTTAATAGAGTTAGACAGTATGTAAGGGAAAGGTAGCTTGAAGGGCAAAGTGCCCTTCAGAGGCAGAAGTCTTGGCAAGTAACGAAAACAGGACGTGGTATCAAGCACTAACTTAAAGGAGTTTCCTGCTAGCTTAAGGGAGTTTCCTGCAACTTAACCACAAAAATCTGATATATGCCACAAAATGCGTAAAACGAAAATAAACCAATTAGGAGCTAAGCTTTTGCAATATGTATGAAGCAATTCTAACGATCCAATTAGGAGCTGAACTTTTGCAATATGTATGAGCTAATTATATGAAGTGTATTTAATCACAAGCTATGATCGAATAAACGAGTCTCACTGACGACCACCTGGTGTCCGTGTCTCCCTTCTCCGGCAGAGGACCGTATTTCTGGTCGCGAAAACAGAATCTTTCGCATTTGTTAATTTGGCTTTCTCGTTGACCATTTATAACAGGGGGAAAACAAGGGTTCATGGAGCCGCTGCCCAAGGGCAGCTGGAAAAGTCAGCGTCCCTTTCAGCCTCGAGGGACCCGGAGCCCGCTCATCCCCTGGCTCCCCCACCCCCTCCAGGCAGCCGGTTTGTCCCCCGGCTCCGGGATCGCCCCTCTGCGCTTTCCCCGCTCCGGGGCTCCCGCGTTCCTCCCCGACTCTCCTGGGAACCCCCAAACCCGATATCCTCTCCTCCCTGCCGGTACCGGGCGATCGCAAAGTGGGACTCCCCCAAGATCCCTGCAGGGGCATTTCCGGCCCAGCTTAGGGGGTCCTGCAAGACCCAAACATCCCCTGTCCCACAAAAAAAAAACCCTCCCGGAGCCCCCCCTCCCCCGCCGATGCATTTGGGGGGAGCTCCCCCTCTCCGGCTCACCTGCGGGTTCCGGGGGGGCGATGCAGCAGGAGCCGGGGGATCTGCGGCCGTAGCGTGCGGGCCAGGGAACCCCGTGGTGTTGGAGATGCTCATCTTCCTTCTCTTGTTCCTCTCTCCCTCCTCTTCCTCCCGCTCCTCCTCCTCTCCCAGCCCGGCCCAGGCAGGGCCGACACCCAAATGCAGCCGCGCTGTGCCGTGGGGGTGTTCCGAAACAACCGCGCCACGCGCGGCACCGGGAGGGATACTGGGAGCACTGGAAACGATGGTGAGAGTACCGGGACAGACATTGAGAGCAGCGGGAAGGAATTGGGAGCGCTTTCCCTGCCAGTCCCGCTCTTACTGGGAGCGCTGGGAGGGAACTGGGAGCAAACAGCGCCCGGACGCGGCTGCAGCCGGCGCTGGGAGGGGCCAAGATGAAGGGTGTGGTTATGCAAATAGAGGAGTGATCGCGCGCTGCGATTGGTGGGCGGGAGCAGGGCGGGGTTCGCTCAGTCACGTGAGGGCCGGGGGGGGGAACCGGAGCGATGGCGGCGGTGTCCGGTGAGAGGGGACAGGGAGCGGGAATGGGGACAGGGAATGGGAATGGGGATAGGAACGGGGAATGGGGACAGGGAGCGGGAATGGGGACAGGGACCAGGAATGGGGACAGGAACGGGGGATGGGACCGGAGATGAGGAAAGGGACTGTGAATGAGACCTGGGATGGGAACATGGGAACGGGACAGGGAACATGGAAACAGCAACTGCAGAGAGAATATGGGATGGGTATTCGTGCTCCAAAGTGTCCAAGTGAGACCCAGCAGGGGCTGTGAGCCCTGCAGCTGGGCCTCCCCTGCGCTGCTGCGGCCCAGGGCCCAAAGGCGGGAGCTGCAGCCGTGCTCCGGTCTCAAGAACAGGAGGCTCCTCCAGGCCCATGGCCCCTCCATGGCCCCAGCATGAGGGAGGGCCCGAGGCACAGCGGCTGCTGGCAGGAGGGGCTGCTCCGGCCAGCTGGGGCCTCTGAGAAATGCCCAAAGCCTTGTGCTCTCTGCAGCTGGCCAAGGACAGCAGCAGGGCTGAACGGTCTGTGTGGCACAGCCAGCCCGAGCTGTGGAGCCCTCAGGGCCCCATGCGAGAGGCGGCCCTCAGGAATGGGACTGGGAATACAGAACTGGGACCAATACTGGGATCGGGATGTCGCCGTTATGGTGTGGCGACCTGGTTCGGGAGGTCTGGCACAGTGACCCAAAGCCCAGGGCCACTCGGTCCAATGCTACATACACCAATATGGTGGACAGCAAATGGCGTTTATTGAGGGGGGTCTCAGGGGTATTTATGGCTTGGGCAGTCTGTGTCACTTCCTTCTGCTCACGTCTGGCTGGGTGTGGCCAGGTACGGAGCAAAGGTCAGACTGCAAGGTGAGGGGGGGGCTTCCTATCTACCCGTACAGCCCGAGATCTTCCGCACGCAGATCCCTAGCTCTCCACATTTCTCCCCACCTCATGATTAGTAAAAATCTTATAAAGTTATAAAATGTAAAGGTTACAAAATTTCATGGGTTAGTAGAATTAGTGTAAAATTGTAAGTGTGTTAGTAACTGGCAAGCCTTAAAGTAATTGTCGGCGCTCAAGAAACAAAATGTTAGCCGTTTCCAAACACCTTTTAACAAATAGCACCAGTTTGTTTAATATGCAAGGCCTGAAGATTAGGGTTAGTAAGATTATAGTGACTGGGCCTATTAGGGTAGAAATCAGGGTGGTGAGCCATGGAGACTGGTTGAACCACGACTCGAACCAGCCCTGTTGAGCTTCTCTGTCCATTTTTCTTAGGTTTAGCCGGTTTCTCAGTTCGGCCATGGAGTCTCTGACGACTCCGGTGTGGTCTGCATAAAAGCAGCATTCCTCTTTCAAGGCAGCACACAGACCCCCTTGCTGCATGAACTAGAGGTCCAGTCCTCTCCTATTTTGGAGGACAACCTCTGAGAGTGAGGAAAGGGATTTTTCCAGGGAAGAGATGGATTTCTCGATCCTTTGCAAGTCCTCGTCAACTGTCATCTGCAGTTGTGCCAGTCCTTGATGTTGTGTTGCAAGGGCCGAGATGCCTGTGGCAGCGCCCGTAGCTCCTAAACCGAGGAGCATTGCGATGGTGAGGCCTGTTATCACCTCTCATTTGTAGAGCTGGTTGGGTTCCTCGAACAAGTGGTACACCTCTTCTTCCTGGCGATACAGGACTCTGGGGACAATTAGAACTTGGGCACAAAAGTCAGTAGAATGATCGAATTTGTCAAGGAGTACACATGGGCTTACCCCGGATCGGTGACAGACCCACATTCCCGATGCAGCTGGGATCACCCACTGGAACTCCCCTCCCTTAAGTCTGACGAATTCCTTGCAGACGTTGCCCATCTGCTTTGCCAAGGTTGCATTGCCAAAGCATTTGCCTTGGCCCGTAACCTGACTTAGGGTAGTGCCTCTCTGGGGGGTGTCCCATCTGCATTGGCGTGGATTGTTTGACTTTGAAAGGATGAATGGGAGATCGAAGGCAACACCTTCGTAAAAAGGGGGTTGTGCATCATAGCATAACCAGCATGATTCTGTGAAGTTCGGGTTGGATTGGTTTAACGATAAGAAGGTAGCATTTAACACGCTTAAGAACGGATTGGAGAGGGTTGGTTTGGTTAAGAGATCGGATGGGGAGGCTAGTTTTGACCTCTGCATTTCACGGCTAGAACTACCATTAGCTGCGATCCCCTCCCTGGGTCTACTCATTACTAGAACCGGATTGGGTCCGACTGATTGGGATATTGAAGCTGGGAGTCTGATGATTTGTATGTTCGCCCAGATGCTGCGGCCAGAGAGATGAGCATACGCTGTCCACACTTTGCCTGTGGCCCAGGCATCATGGGTCGGCTGCAGGATTGTCATTATATAGCCTGTGCAGGTGTGCTGTTTCAAGCCTCCGGGCATAAGCGCATACCCATCCATGTCATATTTTGGTTCAATACAGCCGTGTGGAGTGTACTTAATTTGCAGGAACTTATCAGGCTGTTGAGGTGTCCATCTATTGCTTATCACAATAGTTTCACACCCCCAATGTCCACAATATCCATACCCTGGGTAATTACAATAACTTTTTCCTGGGTTGGAAGCAGGGCACCAGTACATCCCAAATACTGTTGTCTCCTGAAATCTGGGGTGCCCTGTATGCATGGGAAAAATGTCTTTTAACCTGAACTCGAGAGATGGGGTGTCGGCTGTAACAATTTCTTTGATGACCCCCTCACCTGAGAGATGGCATAGAGCCCACCTGAATGGCTGGTGGGGGTAATGTTTTGTGTCTGCTTGTCCTCCGCCTACTAACCCTAGAAACAAGATTACACAGAGATACTGTTGCTGCTTTGATTTTGATGGTGTGAGCTTCTCAGGTGATGTCAGGTTGCTCGATGATCTCTCTCTCTTTCCCGGTAGTGGGGCATATGAGTTTCAGGGACGTCTAATGATCTAGTCCTGCAAACAAAGTCTCACAATTCTCATGAGTTTTCCTTTGAAGGTCTGGTTTAATAGATTTGAGTGGACACTATTTAATGTCCCCGTCTTTTTTAACGGCCGCATATCCCCGGCCCGTGAGCACTAATCTCTAACCCTGTTCCCACTCCCCTAGTTCATTTTTGATTACCACCCGTGGGCCTTCCCTGATGCCTGGATCTGCATTCCTTAGCTAAATGCCCCTTCTTTCCACATGCCCAGCATGGTCCCCTAGGTCTCCCCTGGCGTGGTGGAGCAGCTGCTGGTGGGCGTCCTGATTGGGGGCAGTTTATTGCCACGTGCCCAGCCTGGCCACACTTAAAGCATGCCATGACACTCGTTATTGCAGTGTAAACTGCTGCTTGAATGAGAGCTAGGTGTTCTTCCTTTGCAACGTGTCTGATCATGGCAGCTATATTAGACCCCTGCGGCAGTGATCTTAAAATGTCCTTGGTGGCTGAGTTGCATTGTTGGCGTAGGCACTCTGCCAGCACAGGACCCTTTGCCTCTGAGGGTAATGTCGAGGAATCCAAGGCAGCCTGTAAACGATCCACAAACTGAGTGAAGCTTTCACTCTCACTCTGCTTTATTGTGGACCAAGGCGGCGGTTTGGCTATTACTTTGGAAGCAACACGGATGGCTTCTCGGGCAGCACGGGTTGTTGTCATAACCTCATGTGCTCGCAAGCCCTCAGCCTGTGCCTGAGGGGTGACCATTGTAGGGTCTGTGCCCATTAGCCTCTGTATGCTGGAGCCGTGCAGTGGATGGTCTGCCCCTGTTACCAGGGCCAGCTGCTTAATACAGTTATCCTCCCATTCCTGTTTAAAAACGATCATCCCTGCCCCATCAAAAATCATTCTGCAAATCTGCTTAATATAAAAAGGTAACATGTCATCCCCTCCAAAAACGCTGTCAATGAGTGTGGAAACAATGGCAGAATTAATCCCCCTATCTGCGATTACTTTAATAATTGCCTGCACGTCTTTCGGGTTTAGCGGGGAATAGGTCCTTTGATTCCCGCCGGCTCCCCCCACCGGAACCGGAAACACCAGTTTCGCCGATGGAGTCCATTCAGCACACGCTATTTTTATTTTCCGCCAGTCTGTAAGCGGGGTTTGATCTTTCTCCGATATCCCCTTTACCCCTGCAGGAGCGCTGTGGCTAGTGACCTTATATGCCGCTGCTCTCCTTCTGTTAAAACCCGAATCCGAGTCGGAACTCCCCGATCCCCTCTCGAGCTCAGAGCTCGAGTCCGAGTCCGAGCCGGAAGTCGACTGGCCGGACGTTTCCGGGCTGCTCTGCCTTTTTCCCGGGCTCCGACCCCGCCCCTTCTTGCAGGGGTCGGACCGTTCCCTCCCCCTGGGGTCCCCCCGCCTCCTGCTGGGGGAGGTCCTTGCCCCATAAAGACCTAATGTGAACTGAGCGCTCTGATTGGTCATACGCTCCTCCGCGGGGGCCTCCCCGTCCCCCCGCTCGCCCGCGCATGCGTTGTTAAGCAAGCTGACTGCATTTCCGCCCTCCGCGTCTTCCTTTTCGCCCTGAACACGCGCTCCGGCGCCATTTTCAAACGCATACGGAGGTAGTGCGCTTTTATCCACCCCTTCGAGGTCCGGCAATTTCGCCGCCTCCCTCGCCTCCTCCGCGAGCCCCTGCCAAAACGACCGCGCGTGTTCCCCCCCCTCTGATGGTAAGCCGGTCTGCCGGGGGGAATCCGGCGTTCGCGGTTTCACGCCGCCGATCTGATCTAAGTCCTCCGCGGTCTGCGTTGCCGCGTCCAACCCCAACTGCGGCGTGGCTAATAACCAAGCCTGCGCGGCTTTCCAGGTTTCCTGCTCTTCTCTAGCTTTTTGCAGAGCCTGCAGAACTCTGCCCCATGACTTAAGAGCCTTCCCTGAGCCTGAGGACATAGTTTCCTCAGCTAAAACCTTAGTACAAGTATCCCATATCTCCGAATGGAGAATATCCACTGGGCTGTCTATCGCCCCCAGCTTTATAAGTCTCGGTATAGCAAGACATAAATCTTTTAGCTTACAATCTATGCCCCATTGAGCATGCATCTGAGTTACGACCTTCGCGATTGCTTCCATGTCCCTCGCTGGTCCGGGGGCGTCCCCCCCGCTGCACTAGGCCAGCTGTGCAGCCGCCGGTCCCCTGTCCAGGCGATGCCCGAACTCCGGGCGCTGCAAATCCCGGGTTTCGGCACCAGATGTCGCCGTTACGGCGTGGCGACCTGCTCCGGGAGGTCCGGCACGGTGACCCAAAGCCCAGGGCCACTCGGTCCAATGCTACATACACCAATATGGTGGACAGCAAATGGCGTTTATTGAGGGGGGGGGTCTCAGGGGTATTTATGGCTTGGGCAGTCTGTGTCACTTCCTTCTGCTCATGTCCGGCTGGGTGTGGCCAGGTACGGAGCAAATGTCAGACTGCAAGGTGAGGGGGGGCGCTTCTTATCTACCCGTACAGCCCGAGATCTTCCGCACGCAGATCCCTAGCTCTCCACATCGGGAATGGGCACAGGGACAGGAAATACAGGACTGGGTACAAGGATGTGAATGGGGCCAGGGGCCAGGTCTAGTACCAGGAATATGGGAGAGGGATCTGTAATGGAATCGGGAATGGGAATATGGGAACGGGATAGGGAATACAGGAATGGAAATCTGAGAGGAGCATTGGGACCAGGAATAGCAACAGGACAGGGAATATGGGACAGAAACAGGAATGGGATTCACGCTGGGATGGGAGCACAACGGGTCCCAGAGTGGAGTGACATGGGAACGGGTTGGCGAGAGGGGGGTGAAAACAGGGAGAGAGGGATCCCGCACAGGGGACACCAGGAACTGGGACGGAGGGACATGGGGACAGTCCTGGGCTAGGGGCTCCTTGATCACCTGCCCCAGAACCTCCACCGGGGTCTCCCAGTGCAGCTGGACCTGCTCAGCTGGGGGTGCCCAAAGCCCTGAGCAACCCCTACGTCCCTCCCAGGAACCCTCAGCTCCCTCGAACCCAGCATCCACCACATCCCTTGGAAGATTCCCCCATGTCCCCATCCCTGCCTTAGTTCAACATCTTTCTTTTTACCCAGTTTTTGGGTTTTTTGAAAGGACAAAGAGAAATTAAAAGAAAATCAATGGCACAGGGAGCCAGGAAGAATTGGAGCCCCCCAGCCAGGTTGTCTTCCCAACACGGATCACCGGCACCACGGATCACTGGGGCTCTGCCCACCAGCGGTCACCAGGGATCATCCAGCACGGATCCTCCCATGGGGGATGGAGCTGGAGCAGCACACAAAGCTCTTCCCACACTCAGGGCACTTGCAGGGCTTCCCTTTGTGGTGCCTCCGTTGGTGTTGGGTCAAGGCTGAGCCCTGGGAGAAGCTCTTCCCACACTCAGGACACTTGGAGGGCTTGTGGCATCACAAGGAGCAGGGCTGGATGTCAGGCACCCACCAAAGCTGCTCTCTCACTCCCCTCCAGAGAGGGAGAGGAGAGAGAAAATAGAATGAAGGCTTCATGGGTTGAGTTAAGGGCTGGGACAGATCTCTCAGCAAATGCCATCTTTGGCAAAACAGTTCAAAATTAGAGACATTAATTGAATTTATTACTATCGAACCGAGCAGGATAGTGAGAAGTAAAATAAAGCTTTAAAAACGCCTTCTGCCCATCCCTTTCTCCTTCCCAGCTCTACCTCCTCCCCCAGTGGGTGTAGGGTGACAGGCATTGGGGGTTCTGGTCAGTTCATCACCTGGTTTTCCTGCTGCTCGGGGAGAGGAGTCATTCCCCTGCTGCACCATGGGGTCCCTCCTGGAGACACTTCTCCATGAATTTCTCCAAGGTGAATTCATCTCATGGACAGCAGCTCTTCACAAACTGCTGCAGTGTGCCTCACTCTCCCACGGGCTCACAAGTCCTGCCAGGACCCTGCTCCAGCTCAGGTTTCTCATGGGGTCACAGCCCCTGCTCAGGCACCCCCTGCTCCAGCACGGGCTCCTCAGGTGCTGCAGGTGCATCTCTGCTCTCCGTGCCCTCCATGGGCTGCAGGGGCCCAGCTGCCTCACCACGGACTGCACCAGGGAATCTCATGGCAATCAGCTCCAGCCCCTGGAGCAGCTCCTGCCCCTCCTCCTGCCCTACCCTGCCCTGGGGGTGTGCAGAGTTGTTCCTCTCACATGTTCTCACCCTGGTCACAGTTACAACTACACGATAACGGATTTTCTTTTTCTTAAATCTCTTATCCCAAAGGCATTTCTACCTTTTCCAACTGGCCCAGCCTTGGCCAGTGGCTGGTCCGTCCTGGAGCCAGCTGGCATTGCCTCTGTGGGACACGGAGGAGCAGGTGCTTCCATCATCCTCTCACAGAAGGTGCTCCTAGAGCCCCCTCTGGCCATGCAAACCTAGTATAAGTATGGTAGGATTTTATTACCATTATTCAATCTTATTATTGCTATTATCTCTATTTTTGCTATTAATATTACAGTTATTATTAGTACTTTTTAGTCCTTTTGACTTTATATTAAGAGTGTTTGTAGTAGAACTTGAAACAAGAGTCCTTATTGCAAGTAGAAGTAATAATTTTGGCAGCTGCTTGCCCTGCCCTGTTCTGTGTCATTGCTCTGTGTGAAGCTGCTGCTGCCAGGGCTCCCTATTTCCCTGGTTTGGGAAATTCGATGCATTGCTCACATGTCAGAAAGAGAGGGCTCATTCCAATCAAATGCATTGCCTGAGCTCTTCTAGTCCCAGTGTTGGAACCTTGTTTTGTAATATTGTTGACTTTCTCAGCTTCTGTTAATATTTGAGGTTTTAAAACAAAACGTTCTCAGATGTGATTTTACAAGATTCTGTAGTCAGCTTTCAGTTTGCTCTTGGATTTCTTAATGGTGGTCGGAACTGAACACAGCATTTTGGGTGGTGTGAAAAAAACGTTCACTCTCCTGTGAAAATTTTAAAAGTTTAATAAAGGGCAATAGAAGACAGGGACCATGGAGCAAAGGGTATTAGAGCCGGGTGCATCTTGGCACTCAGCCAGGCACACCCTGTTATCTTCGGGGATACCCCTGAAATACCTTTTTTGTTACATCAGCCTGTTGCATATTTATAGATCCTTATGCATAGTAAACTTTTTTCCCCAAACTAGTTTACATGTTCCAAGAATAGTTTAGTGTGGATCCTCCTTTGGTCCACCTTTTTAGAGCCTGCATATTCCTTCGTTGTGGTTTTAGTCCTTTCTTTATCACCTCCAGTTTTGGGGTCTTGATCCACACTGTCTTCATACGGTGAGTGCTGATATTTGACATATCTGTAGCAGGTGTCCTCATCCTATGTTCATTGGTTGTTATCCCATCCAAGCAGGCATTTTAACACAAGCATGGCTATTTCACTTCTATGTCTAAGCTTAATTAACAACAGAAATAAAAACTATATAACAAAGTTACTTTAACATTTCACAGATAAAATCCATTTTTTATTTGCAATATTATAATATGCATCTATAACAGGTGGGAAGCCTTCACTCAGAGACAGGATTGTCTCAGCAGCAGCTGGTAACAGAGATAACAAAGATTCCATGAATATTCTGCCTCGTTGCAGAACCTCCAGTGGCTGGCTTAAGCAAGCTGCACTGGGAGCTGCAGGTTGTGCCAGGGGTGGGCAATGGCCTGAGCCCATGGCAAGGGGCCAGCAATGGACACTGACCCTTTGCTGAGCAGGGGCTCGGGGCCCTGGGGTTCCCCTGGGATTCTGGGGGAGCCAGGAGCAGCGAGAGAGCCTGGGAAATAATACATCAGCACCAGTGAATCATGATTTTAAAAATTTAAGATTTTAGCTGAGGGTTAGAACCAATTCATATTGAAGTTAGATACACCAATGATAGGTTAATGATTATTAGATGCTTAAGCTAAAGCTATTTGTTATATTATGAGCTCATTTGTTGAAGGAAGTGGAGCAAGTGAACCATTATAGGAACATATTGAAACCAATAGAACAATGCCCAGCACCTGGACTCTGTGTCAATCCCATCAGGAAGCATGGAGCCTTGGATCATGCCAGAGGGTCACAGAGACCCGACAAAGATCTTCCTGACTTCATCCCTGGGTCCAATTCGAGATCACCAACCCGATTCAAGAGAAGGATTGTGCACACATGAAGGACTAATAACCTCATTTTAATACAAAGCGGGGATGGGAGGTGCTGGGGTTCTGCATATGGATTATTTTTGGGAAATAAATAGAAGACAAAAATCCTTGTGTGGTGCAGTCACCCATTTCAGGGACCACCCCACCCCGCCCGTGCTGCCCGCAGGCATAATAAACATACCACTTTCTAACTTTGACTAGTTAAGAGAGTCTTTGCCCACGATTTTTGGTTTTACAGATTGACCGAGGCAGGCAAGGGCGGGCAGGGGACACAGCCCAGGGGGACCCGCAGAGCCTCCCTGGTCCAAATCCCCACCTGCAACAGCGGGGAAGCTCCCAGAATATTCGGGGCAGGGAGGAACCGCAGGCAGGTGTTCCAAGTGCCTCCTTTGGGGCAGGATTGTGTCCCGATGTGGGGGAATTCCCGTGGGCTGGGCGGGCTGGGGCCACTGCGGAGCCGCCGCCTTTCCCCGGGAACCCCTGGGCAGAGCTCTCTGCTCGGGCCCAAGGGCCTCAGCGGCTCCGGGACAGAATTTTGGGTGGTTCCAGTGTTGGCTGCTAGCAGAGCCCTGACACTGGGCCGGGGGATGCGGGGGACCCTCCTGCGGTGGTGGTTGGGTGGCCTGGGTCAGGTGCTGCATCGTCAGCCCGGAGCCACGTGGGGATCGCCCGGTACCGGCAGGGGTGGGGGTTGGGAGAGCTGAGAGGGCGGTACCGGAGCTGGGGGACCCTCTGCAGCCAGCAGGGTCAGAGATCCCGATAGGGGGACCCCCGGGAGCCTGGAAAGTGGAGCCTGGATAGGGGGAGCCCTCTCCAGCCTGGAGATGTTGGGACTATGGACAAGGGAGACCCATGGGTACCCTGGGGCCCTGAAACAGGGACCCCACGCAGGCAGTACCCCTGAGCCCCTCTGACACCCACCTGGAGAGCCCAGAAAAGGGAATTGCCAGGGGCCTCTGCAGCCCAGAGAGAGGGGATACCAATACACACTGGAGCTGCAGAAGTCCAGACAGGAGGGACCCCCTGAACCCCAAAGTGCAGAGACCAGAGTGGGGGAACTCCTGTGTGTATGGTTGTTTGGTGAATCTTGGTGGTTTGGGTTTTTTTGAGGGTGGCTGAATCTTGGTGGTCTAGAGGTTTTTATGGACACCAGACACCTGGTGACTTCTAGAGATGGAATTGGGCAGGAGGAATACTCAAGCTAACACACTCACACCTTGTTTTTCCCCTAAAAAAGAAATTTCAGTTCCCAAAGTTTGACCAGACAGAGAAGAAGACCATGAGGAGGAAGAAGAAGATGCCCTGGGACCCCCAAGCAGGTGAAGAGGAAGTCACTGCCCCTCTCCCCCTCTCTCCTGCTCCATCTCCCAGCCCAGCATGGACCCTGGCTGCAGGACAACCCCACTGCCAATGCTGTCCTGCCGGGGGTGGATTGGAGAAATCTCTTTCCCTGTGGCATGAAAATAAATCTCCTTCTCTCCTTCTTTCCTTCTGTCTTTCTAGTTTTATTTTCTTCCTTTTTCTTGTTCTTTCCTCTTCTTTTCCCTCCTCCCCCATACAAGGAGCTGAGGATGGAGGCCAGGGAGGACAAATCCCCACAGCAGAACCTCGTGGAAGAGGCCATTTTAAGAGGCTCAACAGTGCAGGAATTCAGTGGGGACAAAAAGCCCCAGGGATCCCACATGAAGAGGGGCTCCAAACCCAGCCCAGGGAGCCCCAAGGAGGAAAGACCCACCCTGTGCTGAGAAAGAGGCTGGAGATCCAGATGCAGCTCAGAGCTGGTGGTTCCTGAGCACCTTCATGGCAGGGAGAAGCCCTACAAGTGCTTGGACTGTGGGAAGAGCTTCAGTCAGTGCTCCAGCCTCTTCACCCACCTTTGCATGCACCTGGATAGGATCCCCTTTGAGCAGGGCCAGATTTGAGCCAGAATATTGGGACTCCCAGAGCCAGGCAGGCGAGTGCACCGAGCACATCCCACTGACCTGGAGCTGCTGCAAGTCCGGTACAGGCAGAGCAGGGGTGAGTAGGGGGAGCCAGGGGCTGGGGAGATCCACAGGAATAGGAGGTATTTGTGGGGCTGGGATGGGAGTTGTGCTCCTGCTCCTCACCATCCTGTGCTTCCCAGAGCCCAATCACTCCCAGTAGGATCTCTGTATGATCCCAGGAGAGCCCAGTCACTTCCAGTAGGAGCCCAGAGCTCATGGAACACCTGGAGGACCCACCCAGAGGAGGGTCCCTACAAGTTCTCTGGCTGCAGGAGGACCCCCAAGGAACAGAGGTCCCACCAGAGCCACCACCCGAAGTTGGAGGTGGTGACAGCTCTGCAGCCTGGGGCCCTGGGACCACCAGGGGGGCCCCCAAATCTCCACCCCAGCAAGTGGCTCACACAGCCCCTTATCATGTACCCAAAATCTTGGGATTCCTCATCCTCTGCAGTCCCCTCTCCAACATGTGAGGGCCTCTGAGAAGAGCCCAAAGGGATGGAAGTGCCTAAAACGCTGCTGCGGTGCCCAAACTGCTCCTAGCTGTGGATGTTCCTGGTCAGTGCTATGGGGAGATGGGAGGGGGATTAGGGAACGCTGAGAAGATGGAGAGGGGGTTTTGGTGGCTCTTAGGGGCATTTGTGATGCTGGCAGGGGGTTTAGGGGGCTTTGGAGAGGTCTGTGGGGGAGTTTTGGAAGTTCTGGAAGGGCTGTGCAGCTTGGAGAGAATTTGGGTGGGTCTTAGGAGAGATGGAAAAGAGTTTTGATGGATCTTATGGCCATTCATAGTGCATGGAATGGTTTGGGGGGTGGGGGGCAGCCAGGATCTGTGGGGTGGTTTGAGGGGGCTGAGAGTGGCTGTGGGGTTAGGAGGGGGTTTTAGGGCAGTCATGACCCCCCAGACCCCCAGAGCTGCTACCATACCCTGCCCACAAGGTGCTGCTGGGGGACAGGGGCTCCATGTAGGCCATGTAGGGTTTTGTCTTCCTGGCATCCTAGGAGGGATGGGGGATCCCCCCGGCCATGTGTGACCCTCCCCCCCATGCCGGTGTCACCCCCTTTTCCCTCCCCACAGGGCTCCTGACCCAGCTCCTGCTCCCCCTGGGAGGGAATTTGGGGAGGGGGCAGAGGGGGCGCACAGCCCCCAGCAGGGAATGACCCCGGCCCAACCCCTTTGTTCAGCACCAAGCTGGGCCTGGGGCCACAGGAGGAAGAGGCTGATGGGAAGCAGATCCTGCAACTGGGACAGTGCTTGGGGTCAGGGCAAGGTCCTGCCCTGCACACCTGGCTCAGGTGTGACCCTGCCCCGGGACATTCCCATCCCCACGGATCCTTTGCCCAAAATCCCACTCTTGGGATCCCTCACCTGTCTCTGCAGTCCCTGCTCCAACATCTCCAGGCCTTTGGGAAGAGCCCTGATGCCAACAGAACTTAGATCAAAGTTACAAAGTGATGATATAGCTTGAGTTATAAGATACCAGTATAACCTGATATATCTGCATAAGCTGATATCAATAGAACCTAAATCAAGACTTTTTATATATCTATATAACTTAATACCTAGACAACCTGAATCATAACTTTTATATCTATATAACGTGATGTAAATAACTTTCTATACAATGCAATGGCTAGTACAGGGTTAACTAGTTGCTTAATGCTGAATTGACAAAAAAAGAAGAAAAAAACTCACCAGGTGGATAGTTTCAGAGGAAGATAGGGATAGTATTAATGAGAAATTGTGCAAAGCCAATTAGCCACAAAAGAAAGAATTTAGGCCGGTTAGGACCAGACACACCAAGGAACACCGTAACTGCACATGCTCCAAAGACAAAATTGAAAACTTTAGATGTGAAGAAGACCTTGGAAGGCTTTATCACAAGCCCCTGATGACCCCCACATTGGAGAGGTGCGAGGGCGGTGCAGAAGAACTATCTAATAACCATGAGATCATACTATGTAAATGAGTTCTGGCATGTAAGTGACGATGTAGTAGTGACAAAGTGATACTGAGCAACACTTACTGTATGAATATACTCCAGCACGTGACAAAGGTGGGTGAGTTAGGTGCAGAAAACCCCTCACCACCAGCTCTGCAGTGAACAAATACCTGCTCTATAGACACCACTCTGTGGGGATTTGTTTCCAGCCTATCTTTCATGCATCAGCCCAAAGGGATGGAATTTCCCACCCAGGGTCCCCAGTAAGCCCCAGTTTGGACGTGCAGCCCCCAGTTTTCCCAGTTTGCCTCTCCTCTTCCCCGGGCCGGGTTCCCCCTGCCCTCAGCGGCTGGGAGCAGCCGAGAGCCCCGCGCTGCCCATCCCGACCTGTCCCGGCTCCATCCCCACTCCTGCCGCGGGCTGCGAGGGCTGCGGGAATGGGGCAGGAGGCAGGAGGGAGGGAGGGAGGAAGAGGCGGAGCAGCAGAAGGAAGGAGGAGGACGGGAGGAGGTAACGCGCCCCTCCAGCGCTCTTTGATCTCGCAGCCTCACCGGGAGCATCGCCCCCATCCCACAGGTGCCCGGGGAGGGGGACCTCGGCCCAAATCTGCCGGGGAGTGCCTGGGTTTGGGGATTTTGGGGGGGATGTTTGGAGCTGGCAGGGCTCCAAAGCCGAGCTGCAGATGGTCCTTGGGGGGACATTGGGGGTCCCCGGGAGGTGTTTTTGGGGGGTCCCGGTGTGAGTGGCAGCAGAGCCCCGGTGGGGGGCAGGGGGATGCGGGTCCCCCTGCGGTGGGGGTTGGGCTCTGCCGGGGCCACGTGGGGACCGCGCAGGAGCGGCGGCACTGGCCCAGTAAGCCCCAGTTTGGATGTGCAGCCCCCAGTTTTCCCAGTTTGCCTCTCCTTTTCCCTGGGCCGGGTTCCCCCTGCCCTCAGCGGCTGGGAGCAGCCGAGCCCCAGGCTGCCCATCCCGACCTGTCCTGGCTCCATCCCCGCTCCCGCCGCGAACTGCAAGGGCTCTGGGAATGGGGCAGGAGGCGGGAGGGAGGGAGGAAGAGGCGGAGTGGCAGAAGGAAGCAGGAGGACGGGAGGAGGTAACACGCCCCTCCAGCGCTCTTTGATCTCGCAGCCTCACCGGGACCATCACCCCCATCCCGCAGGTGCCCGGGGAGGGGGAGCTCGGCCCAAATCTGCCGGGGGGTGCCTGGGTTTGGGGATTTTGGGGGGGGGGATGTTTGGAGCTGGCAGGGCTCCAAAGCCGAGCCGCAGATGGCCCTCGGGGGGACATCGGGGGTCCCTGGGAGGTGCTTTTGGGGGGTCCCGGTGTGAGTGGCGGCAGAGCCCCGGCAAAGGGAGGGGGGATGCAGGTCCCCCCATGGTGGGGGTTGGGCTCTGCCGGGGCCACGTGGGGACCGCGCGGGAGCGGCGGCACCGGCGGGGGGACACTGGTTTGGGGGAGCCCCGGGAGAGCCGCAGCTTCCCTGAGCGGCAGCCCAGAGAGAGAGCCCCAGAACCCCAAAATGGGTACCCCGAGGTAGGGGACCCTTGGGATTCCTGGGACCCCGGCAGGGGTTGCTGGGGCTGGAGTGGGGCGATGCTCGCGAAAGGGGTTTGGGGCTCCCAAGTCCTGGAAATGGCTGCTCCCAGTATGAGCCCAGTCACTCCCAGTATGATCCTGGTCACATTAACTCACTCCCTGCATGATCCC
>JANIJU010000025.1:287331-310491 GCA_025504685.1 Leucosticte australis
CTCCCAGTATGATCCTGGTCACATTAACTCACTCCCTGCATGATCCCTGTTGCTCCCAGTATGAGCCCAGTCTCTCCCAGTCGTTCCCTATTATATGCAATTTCCCCCCCAGCATGGTCCCAGTTGCCCCCAGTTCCTCCCACTTTCATTCAGTGTGTTCCCAATTCTCCTAGTTGCCGGTAATGTAGTCCCAGTCACTCTCAGTATGATCTCTGTCTTTCCCAGCAGGGCCCCAGTCACACACACTTGTCCCCAGTTGCCCCCAGCATGGTCCCGGTTCCCCCCAGCACCTTACCAGTCATTCCCAGTCTGGTCCCAGTCACCACCCACATGATCTCAGATACTCCCAGTATATCCCAGTTGTTCTGAACATTCTTGTAGTCATTCCCAGGCACTGCCCTCAGCACCCTCGGGGCATGAGAAAGTGTCTCCCTGCAGTCGGTTGTGTCGGGGTTGCTCCCCCGGTGTCTGCCGACTCGGGCTTGGCTGGGGTTTCCTGAGAAGGCTCCCAGAGGGACAGAGACATGGGGAAACTTCTCTGCCCTAGCTAGCTAAAAACTAACTAGAAGCCAAGGAGAGCTCTGTCCCACTGTCTGTCTGTGCTGCAGACAACACAGTCCAAGGACCGGAATGTGCAGGAATGAGTGCAGTGTCTGAAAACTGCACATTTCTTTCCCCCCCTGGCCCCCCTCCCTTCGCTCTCAGAACCAATCTTAAAGGTGCACAACTTCTTACTGGACTAAACGGATGAATGGTGATACAATTCAGCATCATAAAGTCACCCCACGACACCCAGTCACTCCCAGTATGATGCCAGTGGCCCCTAGTGTGATCCCAGTTCCCTGTTAATGCCAGCATGACCCCAGAAGCCTCCAGTATGATCATAGTGACTCCCTGTCTCTCCCAGTATATCCTAGTCACTCCCACTTCCTCCCAGTTCTATTCAGCATGATTCCAGTTGCTCACAGCCAATCCTAGTCAGTCCCAGTATGATTCCAGTCACCCTCAGTGTGATCTCAGTATGATCCCAGTTGCTGCCAAAATAGTTCTAGTTCTTCCCAGTTCCTACCCATATGATCCCAGTTGTCCCTACAATAGTCCCAGTCCCTCTCTGCATGGTCCCACTCACTCCTAGTTGTCCCCAGCATGATTCCAGCTGTTCCCAGTGTGGTTTCAGTCCCCCCAGTATGGTTACAGACACTCCCAGTATATCCCAGTTGCCTCAGTAAGGTTCTAAGTACCTCAGAATGACCCCAGTCTTTCCCAGTTACTCCCAGTTGCCTCCAGCATGATCCCAGTTTCTGGCAGTTGCCAAAGTATAGTCCCCGTTGCTCCCAGTATGATCCCAGTTGTGGTCTCAGTTCTCTCAGCATAGTTCCAGTACCTTCCAGTTGATCCCAATTGCTCCCAATGTGTCCACAATTTTGTCCCAACATGGGCCCAGTAGCTCCCAGTAATCCCCAGTCAGGTTCCATTCACACCCATTGTAATCCCAGTAGCTCCCAGGGTGGTCTCAACAGGACCCATAGTCACTGCCAGTATAGTTGCAGTCACTCCCAC
Source organism: Leucosticte australis (assembly GCA_025504685.1). Lineage (NCBI taxonomy): Eukaryota > Metazoa > Chordata > Aves > Passeriformes > Fringillidae > Leucosticte > Leucosticte australis. The sequence goes on from JANIJU010000025.1 coordinate 288,892, forward strand.
TAGAATCCCAGTCACTCCCAGTATGTTTACTGTCACCCCCAGTACGATCCCAGTCACTCCCAGATACTCCCAGTATTATTCCAGTCATGCCCGTAGTGATTCTCTGTCACTCTCAGTATGGTTCCAGTCAAAGCGAGCACCTTTCCAGTCACTCCCAGTTTGATTCCAGTAGGATCCTAGTCACTCTCAGATATTCCCAGTACAATTCCAGTCACTCCCAGTATTATTCCAGCCAGTTCTAGCAGGATCCCTAGCATAGACATAGCTGCTCCCATTATCATGGGAGTGTGGTTCCAGTTGCTCCCATTTACCCCCAGTGTGGTTTTAGTCTCTCCCAGTATATCCCAGTGGCTGCCAGCATGTTCCCAGTTACTCACAGTTGTCCTCAGTTGCTTCCAGCCTGATCCCAGCTGCATACAGTCACTCCCAGTTACCCTCAGTGCAGTCCCAGTTGCTGCCAGTATGGTCCCAGTGTCCCTGATCATGCCCAGCTGCTCCCACTGTGTTCCCAGTGTGATTCCAGTTGCCCCCAGCATGGTTCCAGTTGCTCCCTATTCCTCCCAGAGTGATTCCAGTTGCACCCAGTTGCCCCTAGTATAGTCCCAGTCACTCCCCATATGATCCCAGTCCCTCCCAGCATGGTCCCAGTCATGTCCTGTTGTCCCCAGTGAAGACCCAGTCGCTCCCACTCGCTCCCAGTTGTCCCCAGCATGGTCCCAGTTCTCCCCTGCATGGTCCCAGCTGTTCCCAGTGTGGTTCCAGTCACTCCGGTATGGTCACAGACACTCCCAGTATACCCCAGTTGCCCTCAGCATGCTCGTAGTTATTCCCAGTCACTCCCAGGTCCTCCAGTAAGGTTCCAGTTACCCCAGTACAGCCCAGTCTCTCCCAGTGATGCCACTCCTGGGATCCCCCAGCCCTATCTGCATTCCCCCCTCCTGGATCTCCTGAGAGGAGCCCCAAAGGGCTGGCAGTCCCCACCAAGGGTCCGCAGCAAGGCCCAATTTGGATGTGCAGCCCCCAGTTTTCCCAGTTTGTCTCTCATTTTCCCCAGGCTGGGTTCCCCCCACCCCCAGCAGGTGGGAGCAGCCGAGAGCCCCGCGCTGCCCATCCCGACCTGTCCCGGCTCCATCCCCGCTCCTGCCGCGGGCTGCGAGGGCTGTGGGATCGGGGCACCGAGGGTGTCGCTGCTGCTGGGGGAGGAGGAGGAGGGATGAAGAAGCATCAGAAGGGATGGAAATATGAGAAGGAGGTGGGTTTAAGTAGGAGAAAGAGGAGGAGAGATGGAAGAAGAGGAGCAGGAGGAAGAGGAAGAGGAGGAACAAAGCAGGATCAAGGAAAGTAGAAGAAGCCAAGAGGTTGAGCATTCTCTGAATTCAGTCCCTCCACCCTTGGGAGCATCAGCCCCTCCCCGCCCCCCGCAGGTGACTGGGAAGGTGGAGCTCAGCCCAGATATCCTGGGGGTTCCTTGGGTTTGGTTTTTTTGGGGGGGAAACGTTTGGGAATTAAGAACTCCAAAGCTGGGTGGAAGATGGCCCATGCCATGGGGGGACATTGGGGGGTCCTGGTGGCGGCTGCTGGCAGAGGCAGCCTGGAGTAGAAGACCCCTCTGTCCCCCAGGAGCCCAAAGTGGGGAGCCCAGAGAGGGGGGAGTGCTGTGATTTGCAAGACCCTCAACAGCCTGGAGAGGGGCACGGGGGTGCTCCTTGGACCCCCTGCACCACAAAGCAGAGAATAAGGAGAGAAGGGATCCTGGGACCCCAAAAACCCAGAGCATCCCTAAGTTGGGAGACTAAAGAGGGGGAGGTGACTGCCCCTTTCCCCCTCTCTGCTGCTCCATCTCCCAGGTCAGCATGGCCCCCAGCTCCAGGACAACCCCGCTGCCAATGCCGTCCTGCCAGGAATGCATTGGGGGTATCACTGCAATGGGTCCCTGGATGGGTAATAATTAGCATTGACTCCATGATTCACAGAAGGCTGATCAATCTCTTTATTATATATATCTCATTATTAAGAAACCCATTGCTTTTATAGGCAGTTATGATACACCTGGACCTAAGTGGTCCTCCAATCCAAACACCATCGCCATTGGCTAATTAAGGAACAACCCTTTGGTACACAAATCTCCATAACACATTCCACATGCTCACAATAACAGGTGCAGCAAGCTAAGATAAGAATTGGTTCTCATTCTTTTCTCTGATCTTCTTGCAGCCTTCCCCAGAAAGGCCTGGGAAAGTTATGTGTTGCTTTCTGTGGCCAGAGAGCTGCTGCCACACTGGGGGGATCTCCATCCACCCATCCTCTCCTTGTCCTTCCTCCCCCAGACCAAGAGCTGAGGATGGAGACCAGGGAGGACAAATCCCTGCAGCAGAATCTTGTGGAAGAGGCTGATTTGAGCAGCTCCACAGCACAGGAATCCAACGGGGAGGAAAAGCCCTGGAGATCCCACACAAGGAGGAGCTCCAAACACAGATCACAGGACTTTGAGGAGGAAAGACCCACCCTGGGCCTGGGTGGTGGCAGGAGCTTCAGCTGGGTCTCCAACCTGGTAGTCCATCAGCAGCTTCACACCAGGGAGCGGCCCTACAAGTGCTTGGTGTATGGGAGGAGCTTCAGCCACACTTCCAATCTCTTCCTCCACCATTGTGTGCCCAAGGGCGAGAGGCCATACAAGTGCCTGGAATGTGGGAAGAGCTTCAGGTGGAGCTCCAGCCTCATCAAGCACCAGCACCTGCACACCGGGGAATTGCCCTATGAATGTGGGGAATGTGGGAAGAGCTTCAGCCAGAACTCATTACTAGTCGAGCACCAGAGGATCCATACCATGCCCAGCATTCCCCACCTGGACCCCACCTGGGAGCCAAATTTAGGGAGGGGGGAGGTTTCAGCACCTGCCCACTGCTGGGGATGGGGCAGCTGGGGGCAGCTGGGGCTGTACTGGTAGCACTAGTGGTACTTGGAGCCACCCTGACCGTGGGTGCGGAGCTGTCAGGTGAGTAGAGGGGGGTGGGAAGAGGAGCCAGGGTATGGTGGGAAAGGTAGGGAGAGGAGGGGAAATGGGTGGGTGGGACCCACAAAATGAGTGGGAGGGGTATAGGGAGTGGGGACCCCCCCCTTCCCCCAAAGCAGGAATGAAAAGAGGGCTGAGTACTGGTGGATGACAGCAAAGGGGTGGGAGAGGTTAGAAAAGTGGGGAAAAGGAAGAATGGCATCCTAAAACTGAGTGGGCAGGGGCTGGGCATTGGGGGGGATTTTGTGAAAAGGGTTGGGAAAGGGGTGAAAAGTGGCATCTAGTGTTGAGACGGATGAAAGTTTGACAAGAAAATCTCACGGATATGTGTGCTTGGCAGATTTTTGAATGTAGAATCTGAAGAAGGAATAGAGATGAAAGCAAGTTTTGATATAGAAGAAAAGAATTGCTGAGCCAGTCTTGCTGGATAACCAAGGAGGCAAAGGGTGTGTTAGTTAGAGGGGGGTTTTATGGCTTAGAGCAAAGGATAAACCCATCTCAAACAGATGTTTTTACCAAGCAAAAAGATTCCACAGGCAAACAAGACTGCTGATGTTGCAAGTAGAAAAAAGGTCTCAGAATTTTCCACTGCAAGAAAACTGAAAAACATCTTCTAGCTTTAACTTTGAGTGATTGGAGAATAGTAGCATGAATATGGTAATTATAGTAGTTATGATAGGCTATAGATAATAGTTAAGGTATACATTGGTTCTTCTGTATTAAGTTGCTCAGCAAAGTATATAATGCATTGTAACCAAAATGAAAGGGTCTTCAGGCGTGTCTGCAGCTGGAGCTGACAGCTGTAGGCACAGGCTCTGTTGCCCAGGACCCAGGACTGCTGCAACGTCTTGGGTGTAATAAACTGCATTATGAAGAGATGCCTGGAGTCCCGCATCCCTCATTACGGCTCTTACAAACAGTTTTAGACAAAGACATAAGAAAAGGTAATTCTAGGATAGGTATAAACACAAATAAAATGTTGACTAATGTGATATTTATTAATGTGATGTTATTTATTGTGATTTATTTATTTAATGTGATGTTTTTTAAGCATCTTAAAGATTGGGCAACTCCCTGAAGCTCAAAGCATGAAACCAGTCAATTGAGAGGCCCTTGAATGACCAGAGAGCATCTGGAGGAGGAAATCTGGGAGAAATGGGAAGTACATAGATCCAGCTGGTCTAGTGGAGAGATGTCCTTAGACATGTCCATTTAAACAGGAGAGCTGGAAACACCTGAAGGAAAAAGGAGATGAAATAATAGACAGAATATTGGTGATTCAAGTAGAGGGGAAGATCAGTATTTCTTCTCCTGCCACCAATAGAAGAATTTAGTAGATCCAGGAAATTTCTGTTCCTGGTGGGAAAACTTTGCCATTTCTTAAAAATACTCCAATAACCTGGTTGATGAAGATGTGCTTGTATATTATGAAATGTACAAGTATTAAAACCTGTGCTCCCTTTCCAGAAAGACATCAGCTGTGTGCCCATGAACAGGCAGTGCCACTTGTAGGGCCCCAGTGCCCTGAGGTGCTGAGCTGGGACTGACATCTTTCAAAGAGGAGCTGAGGGAGAGCAGAGAACCTTGCAAGCTGATGTGTCTGCTGAAATGAAATCCCCCCTCCCCATCCTGCAGCAGCCCTGCATTTCCCTGCTCCAGCCTTGGTCTCCAGCACAGCCATGGAGGCTCTTTGGGCTCTGGACTGTTCCTGCAGCCCCCAAGGGCAGCTGAGCTCTGCCTTTGGCACAGTCAGCCCTGGCCAGCGCAGGCCATGCTCAGCAATTGCCTGTGTGTGTCTGGCCTTGCTGTCAGCCCCGGCAGCGGCTGCGTGGCCCCTTGGTGGCCCTGTGCTGGCCCAGCCATGGTGGCCCAGCCCCTGTGCAGGCCCAGCCCAGGCCAGGAGCATTGCGGCTGGGAACGGCCCCTGGGCCGTGGTGCCCACAGTAGCCTTGGGGCTCTGTGCCCCATGGCCTCCCTGCTGGGCAGCCTCTGCCAGCTCCTGCAGAGCCCGTGGCACCTGTGGGCCTGCACAGACAGCCCTGCCCCGGGCTCTGCCAGCCTCTGGGCCAGCAGAGAGGCAGCCAGGGCTGGCCATGGCCGGGAACAGGCCCTGAGCCCCGCAGGAGGATGGAGCTGGGCCACAGCCAAACTCAGCCCAGGGCAGAGCTGGGCTCAGCAGCCAGGGCTGCCAGGGGCTGGGCACAGAGGCTGGCACTGACAAATGTGCTGGGCCCCCTCCCTGCTCTGTCCATGCCCCCAAGGGCACAGAGCAGCCTCCTCTCTGGGCCACTTGCCTGTTTTCAATGGCTGGCACAGGCGCTGGCCCTGCCCCACAAGGCCTGGCCTGAGTCCTGCCCCTGCACGCTCAGCCAGGCTGAGATGGACACTGATGGTGTCTGGGCCAGGCTCTCGGAACCCAGCCCAGCTCCCTGCAAGCTCTCCCAGCTGCCCTGAGCTCTGGGCAGCACCAAGGGCCTCTCCCCAGCCCAGCCCAGCCGGCTCTGGCCCCACATCTCTGCTCAGGCCAGGCTGCTCTGGGCCCCTCCAAAGGGCACAGCAGCAGCTGGAGCTCAGAGAGGACTCAGCCTCACCCATGGGGGAGCTCCTGCTGGGTCAGGAGCCCTGTGGGAAGGGAAAAGGGGGTGACACCGAAATGTGAGGGGGGTCACACATGCTCAGGGACTACGCACACAGCCCCCTGGGACCCCTGCCCCCACCTTCTCCCGCAGCTGCAGGAGGATGAACCCCAGCATGGAGACCAACTATGATTTCTACACTTACAATGCCTTGGGTAAGTCCATCTCACATAAAGATCAGTGCTGTTATGAGTAAGGTGTGGAGGTTGGCTCATGCAAATGAGGAGGAGTGGTTGAGTGAGGTGGAGAGAGGTTCTGTTAGGGTTGGTGGTTCTTTTGACATGTACTTTTGTTGTTCCAGTGTGGTTTTGAACCCTCTTCTGTTCTCCCTTCAATCCTCCCCCACCCTGTGTGGTGGCTGCCTGGCACCTCCAGCTGACAGGACTGTTGGGGCATATGGGGGAGGGCGTGTGCTTGCCCCTTGTGGGAGGCGGCAGGGAATGGGGGACACTTGTTGCTGGGAGGCCTGGATTGGTTTAGAGTAGAAGCTCACTGTCTAACATAGATGATAGGTATTGGAAAGTAATTGTAAATATTGTTGTCATGAGCTTGGCGCAATGCCAGTGCCCCCATGAAAATGCCTTCTCCCTGGTGTCTGCTGTGAGATGTGATCAGAAATAGAGCAAAGCAGGCTCCAGCTTAGGAATAAAAGGGAAAAAAAAACTTTATTAACTTACAACTATAAAAGAAAACACACAGAACTCAGGATGAAAACCTTCCAAAAACATTCCTCCTTCCCCCCCCCACCAAATTTCCAATACATTCACCCCTCAGATCACCAACTCTCATTCCATCACCACCCTTCAGATAATCAATTCTCAGTTCATCAAGGAGAGAGGAGTCCCTCTTGTACCATAGGCTTCCCCTGGAAACACAATTGAAAACTCTTGTGTTTTTATGTCACACGTGGCACTGCCTGGAGATCATTTTGCTATTGTGACATCTTCCTTCCATGCCCAGTGCTCTCACCACTGCACATGGACCAGAGCTGCTTCTAGGGTTTTCCTTTTTAAAGGGTGCTTTGCCCAGTTCCAAAAAGAGCACAGTCTCTCACTTTTGGGACACCTGTCCCCCCCAAATTTCATCCCCTGGGGCCGACGGGTCTCGAGAACAGAGATCATTTTCTTCTTCTTCTCTGAAGACGGAGGGCACCACCACCACCCTCCTCACCCGTCGTCTCTGTTCACACACTCCTTCACATCACATCACTGCACTCTCTTGGCTCCAAGGTATTGCTTACCCCCTAAATGCAGTCTCTGTGTCACAGGAAAAAAAATGGTTCTGACTTTTCTGGCCATACAAGAAAAGTTTAGCCAAAGGCCATTCCATCACCTCCTACCACCTAAGATTCTTTTCAGCTTCTCTCATGGCCCATTTCTTCTTATCTCATCTCTGTCTCTCTTCTCATTCAACTCCAGGAGGAATCAGCATTTGCGAAGTTTCCAGCATTCAAGAAAAGGGTTAAAAGTCTCAGGCTCTGCCTGTCCAGAACTCCCAGCCGGGCACCTCACCACAACCCCTCCCCTCTCCTTCACTCCAGCCGTGCTATCAAATTTCAAGGCGGCACAGGCACAGACACCAGCTCTCCCTCTCTCTCTCCTGGGGGGGCTGCCTGAAGCCTCTCAGGGTTCCTCCACCCTTCCATCTTGCAGGGTCCTTCACCTCCCTTCTCTGTCCCAGGCCCGGCCTACCTCAGTCAGGTCTCGTGGCTTCCCCTCCCTTGCCCAGCTCGGAGCCGGGCAGAGGAGGTCTGATCTCTCCTTCACGGATGGAACTCAAAAGAACTTTGCCCTGGGCGTTCTCAGCTTTTAACCCCCCTGTGTTCTCAGAGGTGTATCCATGTCCTCAGTGGCCATACCAGGTGCCAATATTCAAATCTGAGCACCTATTGGTTTGACCACAGAATCCCAAAAAACTCAATTCCTCTCAAACCACAACATGGGGACACTGGAGGGGCCATTGGGACTTAGGGACAGTGTGCACAGTGGGGATGGCAGCACAAAGGGCTGGGACAGCAGGGAGGGGCCACAGGGACATGGGGACATTTTGAAAGGGACACTGGAGTGTCCTGGGACAAAGCATGGAACCATCACCATGGTGAGAAAGGAGCTGATGGCAGTGGTGGCCTTTGTCCCCAGGCATGGGGTGACACTCTTTTGGGGTGAAACATGGCAGCATCACTGTTGTGGGACAGGGGCTGATGGCAGTGGTGGCCTTTGTCCCCAAGCTGTGACACTGTTTTGGGACAAAACACACCAGTGTCACCATGATGGGACAGGTCATGACAGAGGTGGCCTTTGTCCTCAGCTGATCTTGTTTGGGCTCAGCAACCAGCTGGTGGTGGCCTTCAAGGAGGACAACATAGTGGCTTTCAAGCACCTGTTCCTCAAGGGCTACGAGGACAGCACCGATGACACCCAGGCCATCTACACCCGCGGGGACCTCCTGGAGCACCTGGCCTTTGTCCTCAAGAAGGTGGCATGGGGACACTGGGAAGGGTTGGGGACATTGGGAGTGGTGGGGGACACTGGGACCTCCTGGAGCATGTGGCCTATGCCCTTGAGAAGGTGGCACAGGGACACCGGGGTGGCTGGGGACACCAGGAGGGATTTGGGACATCGAGACCTCCTGGAGCACCTAGTCTACGCCCTCGAGAAGGTGGCATGGGGACACTGGAAGGGGTTGAGGACATCAGGAGGGCTGGGGACACCAGGCGAAGTTTGGGGACATGGGGATTATTTGGGGCCATCAAGGTGCCACCACCAGTGCTGCTGTCCCTGTCCCCGCAGTACCTGGCTGTCCCCAACAAGACTTTTGGCCACCACACCTATGGGTGGGGAAACGGAAATGTTTCTGGGACACAGAGATGTTTTGGGGCCATGGGGATGTTTTGGGGTCATGGAGATGTTTTGGGGCTGTTGGGTGGTTTAGGGCCACCAAGGTGCCCCAGGGCCACCTCCAGCCTTGGTGTCCCTGTAGTACCTGGCTGTCCCCAATGGGACCCGGGGCGACTACGCCTGTGGTGGCACTGGGGGTGGCAGTGAGGGTGGCACCAGGCTCCAGCTGTGCCAGCGCTTCTTGTGCAGGGTGGACATCAACCCCAGCAACAACACCTTCGACATCGACTCCAGCATGGTCTCTGGTGGGGACACTGGGCTTGTGGTGTGGGGTGTGGGTTTGGAATTTGTGGTGCGGGGAGCTGGATTTGGGGTTTGGGGTTTGGGATTTGAGGTTTGGGGTTTGGGGTTTGGGGCTTGGGGTTTGGGAGTTTTGGTTTGGGGCTTGGGTTTGGGTTGGTCCCAAGGGGTTTGGGGTTTGGTTTTGGGTTTTGGGGTTTAGAGTTTGGGAGTTGGGGTTGAGAATTTGGGATGGTCCCAAGGGGTTTTGAGTTTAGGATTTGACATTTGGGATTTGGGACGGGCCCAGGGTGCTTGGGGTTTAAAGTGCAGGGTTTGGGATGGTCCCAGGGCATTTGGGAGTTGGGATTCAGGGTGGTCCTGGAGCATTCAGAATTGTCCTGGGGCATTTGGGATTCAGGATTTGTGAAGTCCCAGGGGCTTTGGGCTCCCGGCATTCCCTGACCCCAATTCTGATCCCACAGAGATCCTGGGGGTGCACCCCAGGGACACCTGGCTGTCGGTGCTGGATGGCACCAACGGCAACTTCACCCTCCAATTCCACAGGTAAATACCAAAAACCCCCATAAATTCCTGATAATCCCACTTATGGGTGTTTCCCATGCCTAAAATCCTAGTGTGAGGTTTGCATTCACTTTTCCCAAATTTCTGCATGGGATTTTGGGGGGGGAATTTTCCCTTTCCTGTGATGATTTTTTTGGAAATGTTGTGGCCAAGTTTTCCCTTTCCCGTTGGTTTTTTGAGGATTTTGGTGCAGAATTTTTCCTTTTCTAGGTTTTTTTTTGAAGTCTGGGAACTCTTGGGAGGTTTTTAGGTGGATTATTCCATTCCCATTAGTTTTATTGGGATTTTGGTGTGAAAATTTCATTTCTGGGGGATTTTAGCGTGGAATTTTTCCTTTTCCTGGTGTTTTTGGGGGACTTTGAGAACTCACAGGATTTTTTTGGATTTTGGGGCAGATTTCTTCCCTTTCCTGTTGTTCCTTTGGGGATTTTGGGGAGGAATTCTCCTTTTTCATTGGTTTGTTGTGGGATTTTGAGGTAGAATTTTTCCTTTTAGGGATTTTGAGGCAGAATTTTTCCTTTTTTCCATGCCAAAAGCAAGGGGAGGGCTCCCAAATTTGGGAGAAAGAATGGAAAAGAGAGAAAGGATCCAAACAGGGGGGGAAAGGACGCAAAACAGGGGGTAAGGGACCCAAAAAAGGGGGAAATGATCCAAAAGAGGGGGAAAGGACCCAAAATGGGGGAGGGGGGAAACCAGAAATCAGAGGACAAAGGGTATCTGGCATGTCACAGGGTATCAATGGGTGTCATGGCACGTCTGTATCCCTGTGTCCACATTCATGTCCATATCCCCACATGTCCCCAACCATGTCAGTGTCCTCCCGTGCCCCCATCCATGCCTTAGTTCAATGTCTTTATTTTTACCCCAATTTCAGGAGTTTCAAAGGGATGAACAGAAACCTTTTTGTTTCAAGGCCAAACCAAAATTATGTCCCTGCCAACAGAGTATCCATGTGCTTGGGTGGGTGGGAAGAACCTTTTTGGAGGGGTTTCCACCCAACTGTCTCCAAAATCAGGGGTTTTGCCCCAATTTGTCCCTATTTGGCTGTAGAAGACGTGTGTGGGCCAGGGAGAATTAAAAGGGTGGATTTATGTTGGAGAAGACCTGCAAGGCCATTCAATGTTGCTTGATGCCACCAAAAGCAGCAAAAGGAGATTTTTCTGGGCTCAGAAGTTGACCAATCAGCTCTCCACAATGGATTTCTGATGTTGGGCTGTGGCTGAGTTCAGGTGACCACAGGGAGCCAGCAGGATGTGGAGCCCCCAGGCAGGTGTCTTCCCAACACAGATCACCGGGGCTCTGCCCAATGGGGCTCACTGGGGATCATCCAGCACAGATCCTCCCATGGGAGATGGAGCTGGAGCAACGCACAAAGCTCTTCCCACACTCAGGGCACTTGCAAGGGTTCCCTTAGTGGTGGCTCCGTTGGTGTTGGGTCAAGGCCAAGCTCTGTGAGAAGCTCCTGCCACAGTTGGGACACTCACAGGGCTTTTCCCTGGTGTGGATGTGCCGGTGGCTGACGGGGTGGAAGTTGCACCTAAAGCCCTTCCCACAGTCAGGGCAGCAGAAGGGCCTCTCCTCTGTGTGAATCCACTAGTATACAAGGAGATGGGAGCTGGTCAGAAACCTCTTTCTGGGTTCCTCACACTCATAGGGCCTCTCCCCAGTGTGGCTCCTCTGGTGGGCAATCAGGTTGGCGCATTTACAGAAGCTCTTCCCACACTCCCCACACTCACAGGGCCATTTCCCTGTGTGGATTCTACAATGATAGATCAGGAAGGATCTCTTGCTGAAGCTGTTCCCACATTTTGAGCACTTGTGGAGCTTCTCCCCATCGTGAAGCCGCTCACGGACCCCCAACAAGCTCTGTCCACCTCCCCGGCCCAGGCTGGGTCTTTCCCCCTCAGATCCCCGTGATCAGAGTTTGCAGCCCCTCCTCATGCAGGATCTCCAGGGCTTTTCCTCCCCATTGGATTCCTGCACTGTGGAGCTGCTCAAAACGGCCTCTTCCATGAGGTTCTGCCATGGGGATTTGTCCTCCCTGCTCTCCATCCTCAGCTCCTTGTCTGGGGGAGGAAGGAAAAGGAGAGGATGGGATTTGCCTCTGTACCACAGGGAAGGGCAAGGAGATCCCCCAAATGTGTCCCCAGCAGGACGGCTTTGGCAGCAGGATTGTCCTGCAGCAGGAGGCCATGCTGGGCTGGGAGATGGAGCAGGAGAGGGGGAAAGGGGCACTGACTTCCTCCTCACCTGCCAGGGTGTCCCAGGGGATCTTCCTCAGAGCCTCTACCACCATCTGGCCAAGGTTTAGGAATGGGAAATCTTAGTTTCAGAGGGAAAACAAGGGCTGAGTGCGTTGGGTTTAATGGTCCCACTGCCCAAGTACAGCTTGAGAAGTCACTGCCCCTATTGGCCTCAGGGGGCCCAGACCCCGCTCATCTCTAGCCTCCCTCACCCCTCCAGGCTGCTGGGGATCCCCCCCCACTCCAGGATCACCCCTCTGCACTCTTCCACCTCCAGGGCTCTTGTGTTTATCCCTGGCTCTCCTGGTCTCGGAAGCTCGCGGGGCTCTGTGACCCTGAGATACATAAAAAGTCTCTGCTTCAGCCTGCACGTTCAAAGGATGACTCGAAGCTCTTCAGTTTTTGGTCTCTGAATTGTTTATTGTATCTTATCTATAAAATTTTTCCTCCTGCCCAGCCGAGGTCCGCTCAGCAGGACAGTCAGAGGCACTCTGCCTGCCCCCAGGGCGGTGTTATCTCTTTATACTAAAACCTACATATAACACATTTACAATTATTTTCCAATACCTATTGCCTATGTTAGACAGTGAGTTTCTACTCTAAACCAATCCAAAAGTGCCAACATCACCACTGAAGATGGAGGTAGAAACGAAGAAGAAAGGCTAGACACACCCAAGTCCCTCCACCTTATTCCCAAAACCCCTATTCTAAAAATCCCAAAACCTACATTTTCACCCAGTGATAATTTTATTATTACACTATTTAAACTGCTGTGGCTTTCAGGCCTTCATACAAAGCTGGCAATAATCAAACCCACCGGTGTTCTGGGCTGTGTGCCAGGGTATCTGAGCCTCCTGGCAGGGGTCCCTGCAACTCTGGACTCCCAGAGGGATGTCCTGTGTTCCGACATCCTAGGCATTCCCAAACCCGATATCACCCCTGTGCCTGGCGTTACTGGGCGATCGCCACGTGGGACCTCCCCGGGATCCCCGAAATGGGCATTTCCAGCTCAGCTTGGGGTTCTGGGAGATCCAAGCATCCCCTACCCCACAAAAAAAAACCCCTCCTGGAGATATCCGTGATAGATTTGGGGCAAACCCCCCCATTCCCCGCTCAGCTGTGGGTTCTGGGGAGGGGCGATGCTGCTGGACTTGGGGGTGCTGCGGGCGGGCGGGGGGGACCGCGTGCTTCTGCCGCTGCGGCTGCTCCTATTCCTCCTCCTGTTCCTGCTCTTTCTCCTCCTCCTCCTCTCTCCCACCCGCTCCTCCTCTGCTCCCAGCCCGACCCAGGCAGGGCCGACATCCAAAAGCATCCGCGCTCTGCCCTGGGAGGGTTCCCAAAGCGGCCCCCTCCCGCGCGGCACTGGGGGCGATCCTGGGAGCACCGGGAGGGATCCTGAGATCAGCGGAAAGGAATTGGGAGCGCTTTCCCTGCCAGTGCCGCTCTTACTGGGAGCGCTGGGAGGGAACTGGGAGCAAACAGCGCCCGGGCACAGCTGCAGCCGGTGGTGGGCGGGGCCGAGATGGAGGGCGTGGTTATGCAAATACGGGAGTGACCGCGCACTGGGATTGGTGGGCGGGAGCAACGCGGGGTCTCCCCGGTCACCTGAGGGCCGGGGGGGGGGTTGGGGGGGGAGGGGGCGGTGAGAGGGGACAGGGACCGGGAATGGGAATATGGGAACGGGACAGGGAATATGGAACCCGGAACCGGAGAGAGAATATGGGATGGGGATTAGGAAGATGAGACCAGGATCGCAAACAGGAATACAGGAATGGGACTGGGAACATGGAAATATGGAAAGGGAAGCGCAACAGGCAGCAGGACAGGGAATATGGGAACGGCAACCAGACAAAGAATACTGGACCAGGATGGGGAATGAGACTGGGAATGGGATCCAGACTGGGATGGGAGCAGGATGGGACAAGGAGTGCAGTGACATGGGAATGGGTGGGAAGCAAGGGGAGTGACAGCAGGGAGAGGGGGATTGTGGACAGGGGACATGGGGAACCAGGACAGGGAGTCATAGGGACAGTTCCAGGGCAGGGGGTCCTTGATCAGCTGCCCCACAACCTCCGCCAGGGTCTCCCAGTGCAGCCAGAGTCACTCAGCCTGGGGTGCCCAAAGCCTTGAGCAACCCCAAGTCCCACCCAGGAACCCTCAACTCCCTGGAACACAGCAGCCCCCACATCCCCTGGAAGATTACCACATGTCCCCATCCTTGTTTTTGTTCAATGTTTCTATTTTTATCCTGGTTTGGGGCATTTTGAAAGGACAGAGAAATGAAAAAATAATCAAGGCCACATGGAGCCATTAAGAGGTAGAGCCCCCAGCCAGGTGTCTTCCCAACACAGATTACTAGCACCACATATCACTGGGGCTGTACCCACTGGGCATCATGCAGCACAAATACTGCCACGGGGAATGAAACTGTAGCAGTGCACAAAACTCCTTCCACACTTGGGGCACTCACAGGGCTTTCATAGTGGTGCCTCCATTGGTGTTGGGTCAGGGCTGACCTCTGGCTGAAGCTCTTCCCACACTGGGGACATTTGTAGGGCTTCTCCCCAGTGTGGATGCGCTGGTGGGTGACAAGGGTGGAGTTGTGCTTGAATCCCTTCCCACAGTCAGGGCAGCGGAAGGGCCTCTCATCCGTGTGAATCCGCTGATGTACGAGGACATCTGAGCTACTTTGAAACCTCTTCCCGCACTCCGCACACTCGTAGGGCCGCTCCCCGGTGTGGCTCCTCTGGTGGATCATCAGGTGATCGTTACGGCTGTAGGTCTTCCCACAGTCGGGACACTCGTAAGGCCGTTCCCCGGTGTGGATCCTCTGGTGAAGCATCAGTTCAGAGCTCTGGCTGAATCTCTTCCCACACTGCCCACACTCATAGGGCCTCTCGCCGGTGTGGGTCCTCTTGTGGACAATCAGGTTTGACTTCTGGGTGAATCTCTTCCCGCACTCCTCACACTCGTAGGGCTTCTCCCCAGTGTGGATGCGCCGGTGCTTGATGAGGTCGGGGTTATATTTGAAGCCCTTCATGCAGTCGGGGCAGCGGAAGGGCCTCTCATCTGTGTGAATCCGCTCGTGTGTGAGGAGATGGGTGCTTGTCTGAAACCTCTTCCCGCATTTGGGACACTCATAGGGCCTCTCATCTGTGTGTGTCCGCTGATGCTTCAGAAGAGTGGAGCTTCTCTGAAAGCTCTTCCCACATTCCCCACACTCATATGGCCGTTCCCCCGTGTGGCTCCTCTGGTGGTTGATCAGGTCGAAGTTGTCTCTGCAGCTCTTCCCACACTCCCCACACTCATAAGGCCTTTCTCCACTGTGGATCCTTTGGTGGCGGATCAGGGCTGAGCTTCGGCTGAAGCTCTTCCCACATTTCCCACACCTGTGGGGCTTCTCCCCATTGCGAAGCTGCTCGGGGACCCCCAGCTCTGAGCTCTGGCCGCCATCCTGTCCCAGGGTGGATCTTTCCTCCTCTGGCCTCCCTGGGCTACGTTTGCAGCCCCTCCTTGTGCGGGATCTACGGGGACTTTCCTCCACGTTGGATTCCTGTGCTGTGGAACCACTCAAAATGGCCTCATCCATGAGGTTCTGGTGTGGTGACTCATCCTCCCTGGTCTCCGCCCTCAGCTCAGTGTCTGGGGGAGGAAGGACAAGGAGAGGATGGGATTTGGCTGCATGCCACAGGGCAGGGCATGGAGATCCCCCAGTGCGTCCCCAGCATGATGGCATCAGCAGCAGGATTATTCTGCTGCTGGGGGCTGTGCTGGGCTGGGAGATGGAGCAGGAGAGAGGGGAAAAGGGGCACTGACTTCCTCCTCACCTGTCTGAGGCTCCCAGGCCATCTTCTTCTTCCTCCCAGCCTCCTCTTCCTCCATCCGGCCAAGGTTTAGGAACGGGAAATCCTTCTTTGGGGGGGAAGACAAGGGCTGAGTGCATTTGGTTTGATGGTCCCACTGCCCAAGTGCAGCTGGAGAAGTCAGCGCCCCTTTCAGCCTAGGGGTGTCCGGACCCCGCTCATCTCTGGCTTCCTTTAACCCTCCAGGCTGCCGGGGTATCCCAGCTGTGTGATCGCCCCTCTGCGCTCTCCCCTCTTCGGGGCTCCCGCGTTCCCCCCCGGCTCTCCCTGGCGTCCCCAAACCCGCTATCGCCCCTGTGCCCGCAGAGACAGGGCACGCGGGACCCCCCAGGGGCAATTTGTGGCTCAGCTTTTGGGTCCTGGAAGATCCTAAGATCCCTTGCCCCACAAAAAAACCTCCCGGAGACCCCCCCCCCCCGCCACCGATGGATTTGGGGCGAGCTCCCGCTCCCCGCTCACCTACCTGTGGGTTCTGGATGCGGGGGGGGCTGCGGTCTGAGCGGGGGAACCACGCGGTGTTGGTGCTGCTGCTGCTCTTCCTCGTCCGTCTCTTTCTCCACTTCCGGCTCCTCTTCTTCCTTTTCCTCCTCCTCTGTCCCGCCTCTTCCTCCCGCTCCTCCTCCTCTCCCAGCCCGGCCCGCGCAGTGCCGATACCCAATAAGCCGCGCTCTGCCCTGGGCGGGTTCCCAAAGCAGCCCCGCCCCGCGCGGCACTGGGAGTGATACTGGGAGCACCGGGAGGGATCCTGAGATCAGCGGGAAGGAATTGGGAGCGCTCTCCCTGCCAGTGCCGCTCTTACTGGGAGCGCTGGGAGGGAACTGGGAGCAAACAGCGGCTGCAGCCGGCGGTAGGCGGGGCCAAACCGAAGGGCATGGTTATGCAAATATAGGAGCGATTGCGCGCTGGGATTGGTGGGCGGGAGCAGCGCGAGGTTTTCTCGGTCACGTGAGCCGGGGGGAAGCCGGATCGATGGCGGCGGCGTCCGGTGAGAGGGGACAGAGAGCGGGGATGGGGACAGGGAGCGGGGATGGGACTGGGACCGGGGATGGGGACAGGGAGCGGGGATGAGGACAGGGAGCGGGGAATGGGACAAGGAATACGGGAATGGGACCAGGAATGGGGACCGGAAATGGCGACACGGACCGAGAATGGGGAAGGGGACCGGGAATGGGACAGGAAATACGGGACTGGGACCGGGAACGGGACAGGGAAGGGAACCGGCCAAGAGGGACACAGGGAATGGGAGTTCCAGGAAGCGGGCGGGAGGGGGGTGACACCGGGGCGAAGGCGGGGCCGGGAACAGGAGCGACACTCGGGCGAGGGGACACCGAGGACCGGGCCGGGGGAGTTACCGCCTACAGGGGACGCTGTGCACCTGCACTGTGGGCAGAGGGGACAGCGAGCAGAGAAGACACTAGAACGGGGTGGGGGGGACACGGGGACCCGGGTGACACCGGGGACAGGGAGTCCTGACCGGGGGTTTAACGGAGACAGGGGACACTGTGGACTGGGCAGTGGGGACACTGGAAGAGAGAAGTGATGCCGGACCGAGGGGGACAAGGACCAGGGGCTGACACCGAGCAGGCAGGGACACCAGACTGAGGTGACACTGGCGGGTGTCCCCAGAGACCGAGCGGCTGCTGAGCCACGGCCTCGCGTACAGCACGGCTGAAGCGGCTTTGATGCCAGTGCCGGTAGACAGCAAGCTGGCACAGTGGGGATGGCAGGTGGGGACACTGGGGATGGTAGCATGAGGGGCTGGGGTACCAGGGAGGGAGCGTGGGGACATGGGGACACTTTGAAAGGGATGCTGGGGTGTCCTGGGATAAAGCATGGCAACATCACCATGGTGAGAAAGGAGCTGATGGCAGTGGTGCCTTTTGTCCCAAACCATAGGGTGACACTGTTTTGGGGTGAAACACGGTGGTGTCACCAGGGTGGGACAGGGCCTGACCTTGGAGGACTTTGTTCCCAAGCATGGGGTGACACCATTTTGGGAGAAAACACACCATTGTCACCATGATAGGACATGTGGTGACAGAGGTGGTGGCCTTTGTCCCCAGGCTGATCCTGTTCAGGTTCAGCAACCAGCTGGTGGTGGCCTTCAAGGAGGACAACATGGTGGCCTTCAAGCACATGTTCCCCAAGGGCTACAAAGACGTTACCGATGACACCCAGGCCATCTACACCTGCCGAACCTCCTGGAGCACCTGGCCTTTGTCCTCAAGAAGGTGGCATGGGGATACTGGGAAGGGTTGGGGACATTGTGGGGCTTGAGGACAAGAGGACCTCCGAAGCACATGGCCTACGCCATTTAGAAGGCAGCACAGGGATGCCAGGCAGGGTTGGGGACACCAGGAGAGACTGGGGACATCGGGACCTCCTGGAGCACCCTGCATACTCCCTCGAGAAGGTGCCATGGGGGCCTGGGAGGGGTTGCGTACACACTGGTGGTTTGTGGACGTGGAGGTTCTCAGGGCTGTGGAGGTGACTGGGGACACCGGGGTGATTTGGGGACACTGAGGTACCACAGGGCCACCTCCAGCCCCATGTCCCTGTCTCCACAGTATCTGGCTGTCTCCAACAAGACCCTTGGCCACCACGTTTTTGCTCACTTCGGTGTGGTCAGCGTACTGTGTCAGAATTATAGGAGTCTTAGTCTCAGTCCTTGGGAGGGAGCTTCAGTCTCTGTTCGTCATGGTGGTAGTGAAACAGATGAAGGATTTTTCATGGGAGGGACCACCAAAGTTGGCCCAGCAAGTTCATTTGGCCAAGAGGTGGGAAAATTCCTGGGCTATTGTCACGAAGCAGGTGTAAGCATATAGGGCACGTTGCCCCCTTAACCAGGCCCTGCTAGAAGCAGTGTACCATGGCAGCAAATACACCTGCAAACAATCACTTGGCAGGCCAGACCTCTGCTCAGGAGCCTCAGAATCTTGCTGTTCATCCACCTCAAGGAGGCCAAAATTCCAATCAGGGTCCTCAGGTGTAAGAGCTGAAATGAGGGATGTGGGACTCCAGGCAGCTCTCCAAAATGCAGTTTATTAGATGCAAGATGTTACAGCAATCCAGGGTCGTGGGCAACAGAGCCTGAGCCTGCAGCTGTCAGCTCCAGCTGCAGGCAGGCCTGGAGACCCTTTGGTTTGGTTACAATAGATTATATACTTTTCTTTGCTGAGCATCTTAATACAGTAGAACCAATCTATGCCTTAACTTTTATCTATAGCCTATCATAACTCCTCGAATTACCATATTCATGTTACTGTTCTCCAGTCACTAAAAGTTAGTACATTACAATTTAAGCTAGAAGTTGTTTTTCAGCTTTCTTGCAGTGGAAAATTCTGAGACCTTTTTCCTACTTGCAACATCAGCAGTCTTGTTTGCCTGTGGAATCTTTTTGCTTGGTAAAAACATCTTGTTTAAGGTGGGTTTATCCTTTGCTCTAAGTTATAAAATCCCCTTCTAACTAACATCCCCTTTGCCTCCTTGGTTATCCAGTAAGACTGGCCCAGCAATTCTTTTCTTCTATATCAAAACTTGCTTCCATCTCTATTCTTCAGACTCTACATTCAAAAATCTTTCTGCTAAGCACACATATCTGTGAGACTTCCTTGTCAAACTTTCATCCTTCCCAACACTCAGGGTCCCGGGCTCTGTCCTTGCAATGGTTGTGAGGCAAATGAGGGGAACTTCAGACCGTCTCTCTCACCACCCTGTGACTCACGACAGTCTTCCAAGGGTCTTCATCAGCAGGGTTCCATAGTGTAGCTGCAAAGTCTTCAGGACTTGTCAAATGTTGGTAGCATATCCCAGAAAACAGAGACAGGATGTAGAGAGAGAGAGAGAGAGAGAGAGAAAAGAAGGAAAAGAAAAGATAGAAAAAGAGGAAAAGGAAACAATAAACAAATATAAATAATGTTAATTAAACAATATTGTTTAGAAACAATTTTTTTCAAATGATCAAAACAAATCACAAATAATCAAAGGCAACAAAGCAAAAAACAAATGCAATACATATTAATTTAAAATAATTTTTCAAAACAAATCACCAAAAATCAAAAGTAATTTTCACAAATCACAAAAGAAAATTAAGGATTCTTTCAATACACATACTATAATTTATAATCACCCTGTGCCAACAGTCTTGGGGATGTCCACAGTGAAAAGAACATCAGCCAAGTTGGGTGCATGAATTATAAACTTCAATTTTGTTAACCATTTCATCATGAATAAGATTGCCAATAAAACCAATCCAAACTAAACTCAAAAGGACAATGATGGGATGACACGTATTGTTCAGGACACTTGTGGCAGTAGGTGAGCACCCAAAAAGAGTATCCCACCACCTGTGTTCGGCATCTTTTCTTACTCTCTCTGTGACACGGTGTATTTCTTTCACGTTGTGATGAACAGTTACCAGGGGTTTCTGTCCATTTTTCTTGATCTTTTCCAAAATTTCAATTAAATCCTGATGAAGCAACAATTGCTTTACCAAAGTAATGTTCATCCCAATGGGAGTAGGTAATAATTTGTGAATCAGTGTGTCATTGGATTGTAAAAGGTGATGACAGGTAACTGGAGCTTCTTCAGAAAAATCACCTCTTGCAATTGTAGTAAAGTTACAAGCACAAAAATTTGAATGATTTTTAGCATCCACTACTACATTTTCTACAAACACAATATCCCAAGCAGTTCTAAAGCATGCACACCCATTGCCTATGTATATAAGGACTGTTTTAGAAGTCTCGTTAGGATGAATTTCAAAATGACAGATATTTTGCTCTGTGTCCAAACAAACGTCTTGAGCTAGAATTGCATTGCTTTCACAGATGAACCCTTGTTGTTCTTGGACAATACAAGATTCCAAATTAACAGTTTGCCATTTTTTACCAATGTGATGGGCCCATTCTCTATGTTCAGAAGGATAGAGAATAGCTCCATCATGATTCAGCCCTAATGCAATAATAGGAAATATCAAATGCACAGAGGCATTACGTATGGTTAACACAAAAGCTGTGGCTGTGTTTGTATTGGTGCCTGTCGTGGTTTGATTAAGAGGAAATGAGGTTTTGGGATGCTGTGGTCAAACCAATAGGTGCTCAGAATTTAATATTGGCACCTGGTTTGTCCACTGAGGGCAGGGATATGCCTCTGAGAACACAGGGGGTTAAAAGCTGTGAACTCCTGGGGAAAACTCTCTTGGGTTCCAATGGCACCTGTCTTCTGTTCGGCCCCTTTGTCAAAATAAAGCCATTTTTCCATGAAATTCCACTGTGTCACAGTGTTTTCCTTGGTTTCCTGAAAAGCTGATGTGTTGACAGTTGACCCTTGGTTCCTTGAGATTCCATTTCATCACAGTGGTGTTCTTGGTTTCATAAAACTCGGGTTTGTCACAACAGAGCCTTGGTTTCAGGATATTCCATTGCAACACAATAGTCTCACCAGTATGAGGCTGCGCTGTAAAACAGTGCCCACTAGGTTCCATGAGATTCCATTAGGTAACAATGTTGTCCTGTGTTCCATTAGACCAGGCTCTGCCACTATGGACGCTTGCTTGCCCGAGCCTTGGAAATGCCCCATCAGCACCTGGGCTCCATCAGGCCCTGTTGTGTTGACAATTTACTCCCTGTTCCAGGACATTTCATTGCCTCACAATGGTCTCCTTGGTGCCGTGAGGCCCCTCTGTGTCACAACGGAGCCTTGGTTCCATGATTGGGTCACAATGGT
Organism: Leucosticte australis; assembly: GCA_025504685.1. NCBI lineage: Eukaryota > Metazoa > Chordata > Aves > Passeriformes > Fringillidae > Leucosticte > Leucosticte australis. The sequence goes on from JANIJU010000025.1 coordinate 310,075, forward strand.
CTCCTGTGTTCCATCAGGCCCGGCTCTGTCACCATGGACACTTGGTCCATGGGCAGTGGCCGTGTTTACAGTGACACCTGTGTTCCATGGCACCCCGCTGTCTGACAAGGGACAGTTTGTTCCATGACATTCCATGGAGTCACAGCGGTCACTTGGGTTCCAAGCAGATGCTGGGAAAAGGGGAGCTCTGCCCAAATATCCTGGGGGTCCCTGGGTTGGTGCTTTCTGGGGGGAAATCTTTGGATCTTGCAGGACTCCAAAGCCGAGCCATGGATGCCCCTTAGGATGTAGTGGAGCATCATGGAAGCCAGGAGACCCTCATAGAAGCCAAGAGACCCTCATGGAGCCAAGGCTGCAATGGGTCCCAGAGGAACCTTGTGGAAGCCAGGAGAGCGTTGTGAGGCTATGGAACAATGT
>JANIJU010000025.1:313949-325368 GCA_025504685.1 Leucosticte australis
TGATGCTTTTCTGCATCCTACCACAACTCCATGGACAGAATCCTGCTGAGTGGTCGTGGTCATCCATCACACTAATGTTCTAGGATCATATCCCAAGGCTTGCCACCTGAACCTAGTGACTATAGTGTTGCATGACTCTGAGGTATATTGTCCAAGTGAGTGGGAATGGGATCAGAAGGACTGGACTAGAACCCTAACTGAACAATTGGTGAAATGATTGTGGTAGCATCATTGCAGAAAAGTGGAAGGATCTCTCCATGAGAAAGCCACCTCCATTACAGTTGCTGGAAATTTTATGGAACCAGGTGGGAAAAATTACCTGGATATCCCTTCAGCAAGGCTGTGTCCTACAAAGAAGTGGGAGTGTGCCAAACAAATTCCCCTTACTCTCTGTTTCCGCCAGGAGTATGTTGGTAATTACACTCTAGGTCCCAAAACTAACAATGTTGTAATTACAAAGGACTGCAAAAATGAACCAATTGATTGCTGGCATAATTTTACTTTAGCTAAACCGACTTACGTGGCATGCCGCTGGCAAAATAACTTGACTGATCCATTAGGTTTAAAAGGCTTAGTTTATAAATTTAAGATAAACGTTATAACAAAACCCACAGTGAGTACCATAGTTACATCCCAGTGGATAGAAGGGACTGAGAGCATGAAGCCCACACCGACTACCGTAGTTACAGCCCAATGAGTGGAAGGGACTGAGAGCAGAAAGCTCACATTGAGTACAGTAATTACATCCCAGTGAGTAGAAGGGACTGAGACTATGAAGCCCACATTAAGTACAAGAGTTATACCCCAATTAGAAGGGACTGAGAGCCCCCTTAGTCAATATGTTACCGAATGGCCTTGGGCCCAGGCTTTTGTTCACTTTACCGGATCCATGGGAAATGTAAAGGGCTTAAACCTATCAACTGTTGTTATGCATGAAAATCAGATATACACTAGGCAGGAGTGGGAAAAACAAAAAACCTGGCAGCTTCAAGGGGTAGTGGGAGAAGAAATTAGCATAGGATGCCAAATGATTAACAGAACTATCTATAGTAAGGCAATCTCAATCAGTGTTTTGACAGATCAGACGAATAAGCATGAACAGGTTTGTACACACCCAAGCGTACAAGACTGTTGGCACAATTTTACATTAAGACAAACCGCAGAAGTAGTTTGGACCAAAAATACTGAAGGCCTTTCTCTTAAGTTTATAATAAGTGCTATGACTCAACCTTCTACTACCACCACTTCAGCCCAAACACCGGCTATGCTTAGTCCGAGAATTTTTGAAACTGGACCATATATAATCAGGAAAACTGGTCAACACCAAATATTGTTCAATCCAGCATGGTCTCTTAAACAAGTCAAATTGCTGATGCAAAACAATGTCTCAGAAATTCAGCCGGCCTGTTCACCTTTTTTGCAGACTTCCTTGGAGGGTTGGACGACCTGGCTGTGAAAATGGAGCTCTTTTAAAAAATGGATGCTAAGAGACATAACTGGTGTTGCAGGAACAGGTTTGGGAATTCTAAATAGTATTGATTCAGAAGTACTAATGAATAAATTGGCTGCCACAACTAGAGATTTGACTAATTACAACCACTGCAGTCATCCTTATTGTCTTTGGGAACACATCAGTGGTTATGATCAAACATATTACCAAATTGGGAGTAGATAAATGTAAATTATCACAAATTGGTAATTGATGCACTCAGTGCTACACAAAACAACCTTTCTTTGGCTCTCAGCTGTATCCAGGCACAATTGTGGATGCAGTCAGTTGCTGCCTCAATTATAAGAGAAGGTGAAGAAGGTACTTTTCCTACTGAAATTCAGAAAATAATTTGGGACAGGGCCACTGATATTGAAAGAGAATTCCAATCCTGGTGGAACTTAGTGAACTTTACTTATGGCCCCATTACAAAGACAGCCACAGCTTTTGTGTTAACCATACGTAATGCCTCTGTGCATTTGATATTTCCTATTATTGCATTAGGGCTGAATCATGATGGAGCTATTCTCTATCCTTCTGAACATAGAGAATGGGCCCATCACATTGGTAAAAAATGGCAAACTGTTAATTTGGAATCTTGTATTGTCCGAGAACAACAAGGGTTCATCTGAAAAGCAATGCAATTCTAGCTCAAGACATTTGTTTGGACACAGAGCAAAATATCTGTCATTTTGAAATTCATCCAAATGAGACTTCTAAAACAGTCCTTATATGCATAGGCAATGGGTGTGCATGCTTTAGAACTGCTTGGGATATTGTGTTCGTAGAAAATGTAGTAGTGGATGCTAAAAATTATTCAAATTTTTGTGCTTGCAACTTTACTACAATTGCAAGAGGTGATTTTTCTTATGAAGCTCCAGTTACCTGTCATCACCTTTTACAATCCAATGACACACCGATTCACAAATTATTACCTACTCCCATTGGGATGAACATTTCTTTGGTAAAGCAATTGTTGCTTCATCAGGATTTAATTGAAATTTTGGAAAAGATCAAGAAAAATGGACAGAAACCCCTGGTAACTGTTCATCACAACGTGAAAGAAATACACCGTGTCACAGAGAGAGTAAGAAAAGATGCCGAACACAGGTGGTGGGATACTCTTTTTGGGTGCTCACCTACTGCCACAAGTGTCCTGAACAATGTGTCATCCCATAATTGTCCTTTTGAGTTTAGTTTGGATTGGTTTTATTTTATTGGCAATCTTATTCATGATGAATTGGAGAATGATGAAATGGTTAACAAAATTGAAGTTTATAATTCATGCACCCAGCTTGGCTGATGTTCTCTTCACTGTGGACATCCCCAAGACTGTTGACACAAGGTGATTATAGTATGTGTATTGAAATAATCTTTAATTTTCTTTTCTGATTTTGTGAAAATTACTTTTGATTTTTGGTGATTTGTTTTGAAAAAATTATTTTAAATTAATACGTATTGTATTTGTTTATTGCTTTGTTGCCTTTGATTATTTGTAATTTGTTTGGATCATTTGAAAAACTTGTTTTAAAAAAATATTGTTTTAATTAATATTAATTTTGTTTATTTTTTCCCTTTTCCCCTTTTTCTATCTTTTCTTTTTCTTCTTTTCTCTCTCTGACGTACTGTTTCTGTTTTCCAGGACATGCTACCAACATTTGACACGTCCTGAAGACTTCACAACTACACTATGGAACCCTGCTGATGAAGACCTTTGGAAGACTGTTGTGAGTCACCAGGTGGTGAGAGAGACGGTCTGAAGTTCCCCTCATTTACCTCATGACCATCCCCAGGACAGACATCGTGACCCTGAGGATCCTGATCAGAATTCTGGCCTGCTTGAGGTGGATGAGAACCAAAAAAATCTTGAAGCTCCTGATCAGAATTCTGGCCTGCCAAGTGATTGTTTGCAGCTGTGTCTACAGTGACTGCTTCTAGCAGGGCCTGCCAAGGGGCGACGTGCCCTATACGCTTGCACCTGCTTCGCGACAATAGCCCAGGAATTTTCCCACCTCTTGGCCAGATGAACTTGCTGGGGCAACTTTGGTAGCTTCCCCCCATGGAAAATCCTTCATCTGCTCCACTACCACCGTGACAGACAGAGATTGAAGCCCCCTCCCAAGGACTGAAACTCAGACCCCTATAATCGTGATCCAGGGGTGCTGGTCTGACTGAAGCAGGATGCCTGCTAAGTGTTGCCTGTGGATGTGTTCACTGGACCTACACTGGTTTCCCAAAGAAACCAGTCCTGAAACAATGGGTCCCACTCACTGCTGATATTGACTTATCCTGCTGAGAACATGAACTGTCCGTACCCCTCTTCAATACCATTCTCCCCCTCAGCGATTTCAATAGACTTATTCTTTATTGTATCTATTCCCCCTTGATGATTTCAAGACCTGTTCCCCTCCTCTCAGCAATGACTATAATAGAACCTTGAGTTAACTAGGACTTTGAGATCTTCCCGATGTGACTAGGCAAACTCCATCGCCTGGACTACGTGGACTTTGTCTCTCTACGTTGGGTAGCTATGCTCCCCCTGCCTCTCTCTCTCCCCCCCTCTTTTCTATTCTCTTCCTTTCCCTAATTCCTTTAACACATTTGCTGTTGTCATTCAATAAAGGTGCATTTGTTTTTGATTGATACTGCAATCCCCTTTCCGTGTTGTGCTTTGCACTCTGAGATCAGTTAGTGAACCATCATGACCCCGGTTCGTATGAGCGGATCACGACAGGGAGAGGTCTAGGAATAGGGAAGTGTCTGGGAATGGGGAGGGGTCTAGGAGTGGGGAAGGGTCCATAAGTGGGGCGGGGTCTGGGAATAGGGAGGGGTCCATTTTGGGATTGGGGCGAGGTCTCTCCCTGGGGTTGGGGACCATTATTGGGTAGGGGTGTCTCCCCTTCCCGATCCTGTTCCCATTCCTGATCCTGCTGCCGTTTCCAGGGAATGGCTCCAATCCTAACCCTGACCACAAACCTGAGGGGGTCAAAACACCCCAAATCCTGGGGTCAAACACCCCTGACCCCAAATCCTGGGGGTTCCAACACTTGTGGTGAGGTCAAACATCCCTAAACCCAAACTCTGGGATGTCAACCTCCCCCCTCCACCCTGAAACCCAAACTTCAGAATCAAACCCCCCAAATCCCGGGGTGTCAAACACTCCCCAATTACCAAATGTTGGGGTTGAATCCCCAGGACCCCAAATCCTGGGGTTTAAAACATTTGGGGTGTCCACCACCCCCAATTTCCAAAGTCTGGGGTCAAGTATCTCCAAATCCAAAATCCTGAGGTGCCAAACACCCTCAAATCCCAACGTTTGGGGTTAAAACCCCCAATCCCCAACTCCTGAAGTTTGAAATATCTGGGGTGTCCAACCCTCCTTATCCCCAAAGTCTGGGGTCCAATCCCCCAATCCCCAAATCCTGGGGTCAAACCCCCCAAACCCCAAATTTTAGGATCAAATCCCCCCAGTCCCTGAAGTTTGGGGGGGGTCACACCCCCTCCAACCCCCAACACCCCCCCAAAACCACTCCAGCCCTGGGGGGCACAGTGAGGTTTATTTGGGAAGGCTCCAGGTGCAATGTCTGCAGAGAGACCCTGGGTACAATGCTGGGAAAGACCCCAAAATCCCCTTGGGAACCCAAGAAGCATCAGGGGGAGTGGGAAAAAGGGATTTGGGTTTATCTGGGGTGGGGGCAGCTCCAGGTGCAATGTCTGCAGAGAGACTCTGGGTACAATGCTGGAAAAAACCCCAAAAACTCTTTGGGAACCCCAAAAGCCCCTGGGGGGGGCTGAGAAAGTGGATTTAGGGTGGGGATCCAGGGTGGAAGAAGGGATTTGGGATGAAAGAATAAGGATTTGGGGTGAGGAGAATTAGGGATGAAAGAACAGGATTTAAGATGGATAAAGGAGATTCTGGGGTGAAAGAAGGAGGATTTGGGATGCACAAGGAAGGATTTAGGATGGAAAAAAGGAGATTTGGGTGGGAAAAGGGGATTTAGTGTGGGGATTGAGGATTTGGGGTCAGAATTGACCCCAATGGCGGTGGGAGAAGGGGATATTGGGAAGGAAAAGGATTTTGGGTGGGAAAGGGGGGATTTGGGGTGGAAAAAGAAGGATTTAAAATGAAAAAAGGAGAATTTGGGGTAAAAAAGGGATTTTGGGTGGCGGAAGGGGGATTTAGGGTGGGGAAAAGGGGGATTGGGGTGGGAATTGAGGGATTTAGGATGGGGAAAGATTTTGGGTGGAAAAAGAGGATTTAGGGTGGGCAGGGAAGCATTTGGGGTGGGAAAAGAGAATTTAGGGTTGAAAAAGGAGATTTTGTGTGGGAAAAGGGAATATAGGGTGGGCAGGGAAGGATTTGGGTTAGAAAAAGGGGATTTGGGCTGGAAAAAGGGGATTTGGGTTGGAAAAAGGGGATTTGGGATGCACAAATGATTTGGGGTGAAAAAACCAAAAAAACAGGATTTGGGGTGAGGAACTGGGGTGGAAAAGGGAGATTTTGGGATGGGAAACGGGATTTGGGGAGCCACAAAGGATTTGGGCTGGGAAAAAAAATAATTTGGGGTGGGAAAAGGAGGATTTGGGCCGAGCTGAACTTACCTGGGGGAGTGGGAGTGTGTGGGGGGCTTGGAGCAGGGCCAGGACCATTTCTGGGGCAGTTTTCTGGGATTTTGGAGTATTTTTCTGGGATTTGGGGGCAGTTTTATGGGATTTAGGGTGTTCTGGGGTGGTTTTGAGGAATTTTAGGGTGTTTCTATGGGATTTTGGGGTGGTTTGGAGGGAACTGGGGTGTTTTAGGGCAGGTTTTGGGTATTTAGGGGTGGGTTTGAGGTGCTTTTTTTCAATCTCAGGGTATTTCGGGCCCGTTTTTTTTTGGGGTAGGGGGTATTTTGGTGGAGTTTGGGGTGTTTTGGATCACTTTTTGGCAAAAGAGATCTTCATGGCGTTGCTCTGGGTGATCTTGAAGCCCTGCAGGGCCTCGCGGGCGGCGCCCGCCTGCACCTCGGTGTCGAACTCCACGAAGGCGATGTCATGGCGCCCGGGCACCAGGCGCACCTCCTTGAACCCAGGGAACCTGGGATGGAGAATGGGGTTAGGAGAGCCTGAAAAAACCTGCGACCGTTCTCCCAGAAACCCAGGAATGTTCCCCAAAAAATCTGGGAATGTTCCCCCAGAAGCCACTGAATGTTCCCCTAGAAACCCAGGAAGGTTCCCCAAAAAATCTGGGAATGTTCCCCAAAAATACTCCAGAAATGGTTCCCCCAAAAGTTCAGAAATGTTCCCCAACAAAATCCAGAAATGTACTCCCCAAAAGATCCAGAAGCATCCCCCCCAAAAAAACCCTGAAACAGTCTCTCTTAGAAATCCAGCACCATTCCCAAATATCCAGCAATGTTCCCCAAAAAATCCAGAAAGTTCTCTCAAAAACCCAGAAACATCCTCCAAAAAACCCAAGAACCTAAAAATTCCCCCCCCCCAGCGTCCCCGCCAAAAAACTTGGAAACATTCCCAAAAAGATCCAGCTACATCCCCCAAAATCCAGAAATATTTCAAAAAAAGTTCCAGAAATACATCTCCCCATAAAAATCCATAAATGTTCCCCAAAAATCCAGAATTTCCCCTCAAATTCCAGACTCTTCCCCCTCATAAGATCCAGAAATCTAACTGCACCAAATATCCAGAAATGTGCCCAAAAATATCCAGCAACACTCCCCAAAAACCCAACTCCAGAAACGTTCCCCAAAAATCTGGAAACATTTCCCTCAAAAAAATTCCAGAAACATTCCCCCAAAAATCCAACCCAACCCCCACCTGACTCCTCTCGAAATCCCCAAAAAATCCCAAAATTCCCCCAAATTCCAGGAACGCCACCAAATGCCCCCAATGGATTCCCAATGCCTGGGAATTCAGGATTGGGGGTTGGGGCCAGGAGGAGCCCAGAATTTGGAGAAACCCCTGAGAAATCCAAGGGGGACAGCCCGAGTTTGGGAAAACCCCCCAGTATCGGGAAATTACCCCCAAAATTTGACTGAAAGGCTCTCAAAATGGTTTGAGAATCTCAGAATGTCCCTCAAAATCCCACAATATCCCTGAGAACCCCAAAGGTCCTGCAGGATTTCCCCAAAATTCCAGGGAAATGCTCTGAAGAATCTTTCAGTGTTCAACTCCCCAAAAATCCAACAACCCCCAAAATTCCAAAACATTTCCAAAAATCCAACATCCCAAAAATCAAAAATCCAACTCCAAATCCCACTTAAACATTCTCAAAATCCCCAAAATCCAGAAATATCCCACAAAATCCCCAAAAAATTCCACCAAGTCCAGAAACATTCCCCTAAAATCGAACCCCCAAAAATTCACCAAGATCCCAAAAAAACCCTCCCAAAATTGTTCAAAACCCCCAAAATCCAACCTCCCTAAAAATCCTAACATGCCCCCCCCCACAAACCTCCCTGAAAAAAATCCAGATTGACAAAAATCCAGAAGTGTTCCCCAAAAAACCCAGAAATCCAACTCCCCAAAAGTCCAGAAATGTTCCACAAAAAAATCCAGGAGTGACCGCCAAAACATCCAGAAACATTTCCATCAAAACATCTAAAAACATTTTCCCCAAAAATTGAGAAATGGTGCTCAAAAAGTCCAGAAACATGCCCCGAAAAACCCCAATAAACTAAAAAATTGAGGATCTTTCCCCAATAAATCCGTAAGTGTCTCTCCAAAAAGCTAGAAGCTTTCCCCACAGAAAATCCTGAAATATTCCCCAAAATCAAGGAACTTCCTCCCAAAACCCACAAATGTTCCCCCCAAAATCTGGAAACATTCCTCAGAATCTAGAAACTTTCTTAAAAAAACCCAGAAATGTTCCCCAAAAACTCATAAACCTGTTCCCCCCAATCCAGAAAGTTTCTCCAAAAAAAAAATCTTGAAGCATTCCTAAAAAGTGAGGAACTTCCCCCAAAAACTCCAGAGCCATTCCCAAATAAAACAAGAAATCCAACTCCCCAAAAAATCCAGAAACATTCTTCTAAAAACCCAGAAACATTTCTCCAAAAATCCAGAAATTCCCCCCCCAAAAAACCAGAAACATTCCTCCAAACCCCCAGAAATTCCCACCCAAAAAATCCAGAAAGTCACCCCCAAAATCCTGATATTTAAAAAAAAACAAATCCAGCCCCAAGCCCTCCTCACCTCTCTTCACCCTCCCCAAGCCCCAAAATACCCCAATGCCCCAAACCCTGCCCAGAATTCCCAGAATCCCAGGATTGCCCCAGATCTCACTGGTTGAAGAGCATGGAGAGCATCAGCTCGTTGGTCTCCTCAGGGAGGTTGGTCAGGAACAGGATGTGGTTCGGGGGATTTTCCGACAGCTGTGGGGAAATGGGAGAAAAACCCCAAAATCAGCACCAAATCTGCCCCAAATCAGGCCCAAAATCTACATAAAGTCACGCTGTATACACACTAAAGAATCTGCCCGAAAGTCCCACCAAAATCCTAAAAAATCCCTCTAAAAAATCCCCAAAGAAATATCTCCAAATCTGACCAAAAACTCACCAAAATTCCACCCATAAGACCACAAAATTCACACCAAAAATCCCCACAAAAAAAGCACCAAAGCCCACAGAAATCCCTCAAAATCCCAACGAAAATTCCACAAAAATCACCCCAAAAATCCTCCTAAATCCCACGGAAAAATGTCTCAAAAAGTCACATTAAATCCCCATGAAAATTCCACAGAATCCATGCAGAAAAATCTGCACAAAAATCCCCAAATTACAAAATCCACCCAAAAAATCCCTCAAAAGCGTCCAAAATATCCCCACAAAACATCCCACAAAAATTGCCCCAAAAGCCACAAAATCCACTGCAAATCCATTCAAAAAATCCGCACAAAAATCCCACCAAAACCCTCACAAATCCCCCCCAAAATACCTCCAAGTCCCTTCAAATCCTACCCAAAATCTCTGGAAATCCACCCAAAAAATTCCCACCAAAAATTCCCTCAAATTCCAACCAAAATCCACAGCAAAAATCCCACAAGTTCCCTAAATCACTCAGGTTCTCTCAAAAACTGGGGTCACTCACAGGCTGTGGGGTAGGGATTGGGGCCATTCCAGGCTGTGGGGCCATTCCTGGGGGAATTCCTGGATTCGGGGCCATTCCTGGGGCCGGAATCATGCCCGGGGGGGGGATGTAGGGCGGTTGTCCCCCTAGGTGCGGCAGCATCCGGGGCGGCTGCGCCAGTGGTGGCATCCCCTGAGGAGAGACCCCAACACATCCCAAATCATTCCAAAGGCACCAACAGAATCCCAAAGTTATCCCAAACACATCCCCTGAGGAGAGACCCCAACACATCCCAAATCATTCCAAAGGCACCAACAGAATCCCAAAGTTATCCCAAACGCATCCCCGAGGAGAGACCCCAACACGCCCCAAATCATCCCAAAGGCACCAAGAGAATCCCAAAGTTATCCTAAAAGTACAGTGAGAATCCCAAATCAATATGAAATTATGCCAAATCCACACAGAATTATCCCTGAATAACCCTACAGACACATGGCCCCAAAACCCCCAAATTTTCCCAAAACCATGAAAAGTTACCCCAAATTATCCCAAAACGACACCAAACAACCTCAAAATTACCTCAAATAACCCTGAAAAAACCCACATTACTCCGAAAAATGACAAAATTACCCCAAATAACCCCAAAGGCACACAAAGAACCCAAACTCAAATCCCCCCAAAATCCCATCCAAATACCCCCATGCCCTCCCAAAATGCCCAGGAACGATCCCAAATCCCCTGGAATGATCCCAGAATCCCCCAGAATGATTCCAAATTACCCAAAATCCCCCAGAACCATCCCCCCAATCCTCCAAAATCCTCTGGAACAATTCCGAAATCCTCCTGAATCTTTCCCCAACCCCCCTGGAACGATCCCAATATCCCCTGGAACCATCCCAAAACCCCATTAAACAATCCCAAATCCCCTAAGAACGATCCCCAAAATCCCATAAAGTGATCCCAAATTGTCCTGAACCATCCACAAATCCCCCAAAACATCTCCAAAATTCCCCAGAAATGCCCAAATTCCCATAAACTGATTCCAAATCCTCCAGGAACGATCCCACTATCCCATAAATCGATCCCCAATCCCCACCCAAACATCTTCAAATCCCCCAGGACTGATCCCAAAATCCCCTAAACCAATCCCAAATTCCTGGCACTCACAGGCACTGCCCCCCGTGTCCCAATCCCAAATCCCACAAACCCACCCCAAAATCCAATGGAATGATCCCAAATCCCTTGGAACCACCCCCAAATCCCCCCAAAATGATCCCAAAATCCCATTAAACAATCCCAAACCCCCTGTAGTGATCCCAAATGCCCCCAGACTGATCCCAAATGCCCTGAGAACAGTCCCAAATCACATAAAACAATCCCAAAAGCCCCTAAAGCCATCCCAAATCCTCTAAACCAAACCCAAATCCCCCTGTGAATCACTGCCTTCTGTGCCCCAATCCCGAATCCTACAAATGACCCCAAATCCCATAAAACAATCCCATAAATCCCCTGGCACTCAGGGGCACTGGCCCCTGTGCAACAATCACAAATTCCACAAATTACCCCAAATTCCATAAATGATCCTAAAAATCTCCTGGCACTCATAGGCACCGCCCCCTGTGCCCTGATTCTGATCCCAAAATCCCATAAATGACCCAAAATCCCATGAACAACCCCAAATTCCACAAATGATCCTAATCCCACAAATGATCCCAAATCCCATGAACGACACCCAATCCCACGAATAACCCCAATCCCACGAATGACCCCAATCCCACGAATGACCCCAATCCCACGAATGATCCTAAATCCCATGCACGACCCCAATCCCACAAACAACCCCAATCCCATTAATAACCCCAATCC
>JANIJU010000025.1:334564-355688 GCA_025504685.1 Leucosticte australis
AAAACCCCCCAAAGTCCCAATAAAATCCTCAAAATCCCAATTAAATCTCACAAAATCCCATTAGAACACCCTAGAATTTCAATAAAAGCGCACAAAATCTCTTGAAATCCCAACAAACCTCTCAAAGTCTCAATTAAACCTCACAAATCCCCCCAGAAATGTCCCCAAAACCACAAAAAGTCCGACAAAATCCCCCCAAGATCCAAAGAAATCCTGGCAACACCCAAAAAGTCCCACAAGAACCCACCAAAATCCCCCCAATAAAACCAAAAAATCCCAAAAGAACACACACCCTCAAAGAATCTCACTAAATGCCCCCCAAATTCCAATAAAATGCTCTCAAGACCCCTAAAAGTTCAATAAAATCATGAAAAATTCCAGACTCCAACAAAATCCCCCAAAAATCACAGTAAAACCCGCTAAAATTAAAAAAACCCAAAAAATTTAAATAAACCCCCAAACACCTCTAGAAAACAACCCACCACAGCACCAATAAAACCCCCCAAAATCCATACCCCTCAAAATTCTGCAACTCCCCGAAAACCCATTAATTCTCTTCAAAAAACCCCAATAATTTCCCCTAAACTCCCAAGAAAATTCCCCAAAGCCCAGAAAAGCCCAATGAAACCTTCCCAAAATCCTCCCAAAAGCCCTGGCCCCTCCCTGTCCCAGCTCAGTCTTGTCCAGGGGTGCAGCAGAGATCCCTGAGTGATCCCGGTGCCAATCCCAGTCTCGGCCTCAATCTCTCCCATTTGGGTGATTTTAGGCCAAACTGGGCAGGTTTAGGGTGGGTGCCAGATCCTTTGGGGTGATTTCAAGCCTTTTAGTGTGGATTTTAGGATCCTTTGAATGATTTTAGGCTAAGTCTGGTTGGTTTTAGGGTGGATTTTAGATCCCTTGGGATGGTTTTAGGGCCGTTTGTATAGGGTTTAGACCTGTTTGCATGATTTTAGGATAAACTGGGCAGTTTTAGTGTGGATTTTGGGTCCCTTTGGCTGGTTTTAGGCCCATATGGGTGAATTTTAATCCTGTGTGGGTGATTTTAGGTCTCTTGTTTTGGTGATTTTGGGCCCATTTGGTTAGATTTTTGGCTTCTTTGGTTAATTTTAGGTCAAACCAAATCTTTTTAGGGTGATTTTAAGTCCCCTTGTGTTGGTTTCAGGCATGTTTCGGTGATTTTAGGTCCCTGTGGCTGATTTTAGTAAAAACCAGGTGGATTTTTGGATGGAATTAGGTGCATTTGGGTCATTTTAGGCAAAACCAAATACTTTCAGGGCAGATTTTAAGCCCATTTTGGAAATTTATGGTGATTTTAGGCCATTTTGTGTGGGTTGCAAACCTCTTTTAGTCCCATTTGGTTGGGTTTTAGACCCCATTGGATAACTTGAATCCCATTTGGCTGAGTTTAGGCCAAACCTGGTGCATTTCTGCTGCATTTGAGGCCCTTTAGGGTGATTTTAGGCCAAAATGGGCCTTTTTAGGACCGTGCGTCCCCTTGACCCTGCTCCTTTCCCCTCACGGTTCAGGGTTTGGGAATGGGGGAGGGAGAGGAGGAGGGAGGGAGGAAGAGGTGGAGGGGCAGCAGGAAGCAGCAGAGGAAGAGACGAGGGGGGAATCATATGGCCCTGACAGTTCCTGAACTCGCTGCAGCCCTGGAAGCATCACCCCCCATCCCGCAGGTGCCCGGGGAGGGGGAGCTCGGCCCAAATCTGCCGGGGGTGCCTGGGTTTGGGGTTTTTTGGGGGGGATGTTTGGAGCTGGCAGGGCTCCAAAGCCGAGCCGCAGATGGCCCTCGGGGGGACATTGGGGGTCCCCGGGAGGTGTTGTTGGGGGGTCCCGGTGTGGGTGGCGGCAGAGCCCTGGCGGGGGGCGGGGGGATGCGGGTCCCCCCGTGGTGGGGGTTGGGCTCTGCCGGGGCCACGTGGGGACCGCGCGGGAGCGGCGGCACCAGCGGGGGGACACCGGTTTTGGGGGAGCCCCGGGAGAGCCGCGGCTTCCCCGAGCGGGAGCCCAAAGAGAGGAGAGCCCCAGAATGGCAAAGCGGGGACCCTGAGATGGGGGGACCCCTGGGATTCCTGGGACCCCAATGGGTGGGATAGCTGGGAATGGGGTTTGGGGTTCCTGGTGCTGGAAGTGGCTGCTCCCACTATGAGCCCAGTTGCTCCCTCCATTTCCAGTTTCCTCAGCACTCCCAGTCATTCCCTACGATGATGCAATTTGCCCCTAGCAAGGTCCCACTTGCTCCCGCTTTCATCTAGTGTATTCCCAGTTCTCCCAGTTGCCCCTAGCATAGTCCTAGTCGTTCCAATATGGTACCAGTCTCTCCCAGCATGGCCCCAGTCACTCACGCTTGCCCCCAGCATGGTCCCAGGTCCCCTAGAGCATTCCCAGCCACTCCTAGTTTGGTCCCAGGCACTACTTCCATGGTGTCAGACACTTCCAGTATATCCCAGGTACCCTGAACTTTCTCAGAGTTATTGCCAGGCACTTCTAGTTACCTCGGTGAACTTCATGGTTTACTTGCCCCTGGTTTTATCCCACTTGCTCCCGGTTCTTCTAATTACGTCCCCAGTTGGCTCCCAGCATGGGCCTAGTAGCTCCCAATAACCCCCAATCAGGGTCCAGTGACACCCACTCTAGTCACTCCCAGTCACTCCCAGTCTGATATCAATTGCCCCAGTGTGATCCCAGTTGTTCCCTGTCAATGCCAGAGTGACTGCAGTAACCTCCAGTATGATCCCAGTGAATCCCTGTCTCTCCCAGTGTATCCCAGTCATCTTCAGCATGTTCCCAGTTGCTTTCAGCACAATTCTAGTTGCCCGCAGCCACTCCTAGTCAATTCCACTTTGATTCCAGTCACCCTCAGTATGATCCCAGTTGCCCCCAGCATAGTTCCAGTATTTCCCAGTTCCTACAAGTATGATCCCAGTTGCCCCTAGAATAATTCTAGTCCCTCTGAGCATGGTCCTTGTCACATCCAGTGTCCCCCAGTATAGATTCAATCACTTCCAGTTTCTATAGAGTAGTCCCTGTCATCCCCAGCATGGTCCCTGCTGTTCCCAGTGTTGTTCCAGTTATCCCTAGTATGGTTACAGACACTCCCAGTTGCCCCAGTGAGGGTCTAGTTACTTGAGAATTTTCCCAGTCTTTTCCAGTTACTCCCAGTTGCCTCCAGCATGATTCCAGTTTTTGTCTGTTGACCAAAGTGTAGTCCTAGTTGCTTCCAGTATGATCCCAGTTGTGGTCTCAGTCCCCTCAGCATGGTTCCGGTACCTCCTAGTTGATCCCAGTTGCTCCCAATGTGTCCACATTTTCCTCTCAGTAGCTCCCAGTAACCTCCAATCAGGTTCCATTCACACCCATTGTAATCCCAGTGGCTCCCAGGATGATCCCAGTAGGACCCATAGTCACTGCCAGTATGGTTCTAGTCACTCCTAGTATGATTCCAGTTGCATCCAGTGACTCCTAGATCCTCCCAGTATTATTCCAGTCATGCCCAGAATGACTCCCTGTAACTCCTAGTGTGGTCCCAGTTGCTCCCAGTCACCTCCAGTATGGTTCCAGTCATAGCAAGCACCTTTCCAGTCATTCCTAGTCTAATTCCAGTAGGATCCCAGTCACTCTTACATCCTCTCAGTACTATTCTACTTACTCCCAGTATGATCCTAGTATGACCCTGACATGGGCACACCTCCTGCCATTATCACTTAGCATGGTTCCAGTTGCTTCCCTTTACCCCCACTATCGTTTCAGTCTCTCCCAGTATAACCCAGTTGGTCCTAGCATGTTCCCAGTCACTCCCAGATGCCCAGAATTGCTTCCAGCCTGATCCCAGTTGCTCACAGCCATTCCCATTCACCCTCAGTGCAGTCCCAGTTGCTGAAAGTATGATCCAGTATGATCCCAGTCTGCCCCAGCATGGGCCCAGCTGCTTCCACTGTGATCCCAGTAGGATCCCAGTTGCCCCCAGCATGATTCCAGTTTCTCCCCGTTCCTCCCAGTGTGATGCCAGTTGCACCCAGTTGTCCCTAATATAGTCGTAGTCACGCTGTGGATGATCCCTGTCCCTTCTAGCATGGTCCTAGTCATGCCCAGCTGCTGCCAGTGCAGACCCAGTCACCCCCATTTGCTCCCAGTTGCCCACATTGTCATCCCAGTTCTCCTCAGCATGGTCCCTGTTGTTCCCAGTGTGGTTCCAGTCACCTCAGTATGGTTACAGACACTGCCAGTATACCCCAGTTGCTCTCAGCATGGTCGTAGTAATTCCCAGTCATTCCCAGCTGCCCCAGTAAGTTTCCAGTTATCCCAGTATAGCCCAGTCTCTCCCAGTGATGCCACTCCTGGCATTCCCCACTCCTCTCTGCATTCTCTCCTCCTGGATCTCCCGAGAGGAGCCCCAAAGGGCTGGAGGTGCCCAGGCAGGGTCCCCAGCAAGGCCCAGTTTGGATGTGCAGCCCCCAGTTTTCCCAGTTTGCCTCTCATTTTCCCCAGGCTGGGTTCCCCCCACCTCCAGCAGGTGGGAGCAGCTGGGAGCCCCGCGCTGCCCATTCCAACCTATCCCAGCTCCATCCCCGCTCCTGCCGCGGGCTGCGAGGGCTGCGGGGACGGGGCACCGAGGGTGTCACTGCTGCTGGGGGAGGAGGAGGAGGGAGGGAAGTAGGAGAAGGAGGTGGCCTTAGGGAGGAGGAGGAGGAGGAGGGATGGAAGAGGAGGAGTGGGAGGAAGAGGAAGAGGAGGAACAGAAGAGGATCAAGGAAGGGAGAAGGAGCCACGATGTCCAGTGCTCCCTAAATTTGCAGCACCCCACTTGTGGGATCATCACACATCCCCCCCTCCCCCCCATCCTGCAGGTGATAGGGAAGGGGGATCTTGGCCCAGATATTCTGGGGGCTCCGTGGGTTGGGTTTTTTTTGGGGGGAATGTTTGGGGAATGAAGAACTGTAAAGCTGAGCGGAAAAGGCCCTTGTTGGGGACATTGGAGGGTGCCGGTGGCGGCTGCCGGCAGAGGGAGGCTGGAGGAGCAGAGCCCTGTGTCCCCCAGGAGCCCAAAGTGGGGAGCCCAGAGAGGGGGAGTGCCGCCATTGGCGGGACCCTCAAGAGCCTGGAGAGGGGCAGGGGGGGCTCCTTGGACCCCCTGCACCCCAAAGCAGATAATAAGGGGAGAAGGCACCCTGGGACCCCAAAAAGCCCCAGCCTCCCTACATGGGGAGACCGAGGAGGGGAGAACTGTTTGGATTCTTGGGATTCACAGCAGCCTGGGGAGGATGGGGACCGAGGAGAAGGGGGACCCACAATATGAGTATGACCCCCAGCAGCTGGGACAGGGAGGAATCCCCAAAGACCAAAGGGGAGAGACCAGAGATGGGGAACTTCTGGGAGGCTTTTTCAGGGCTGAATCTTGGTGTTCTGGAGGATTCTATGGACCCCAGATGCCCGCTGACTTCCAGAGATGGGCTTGAGCAGAGGGACCTTCAAAGTCAACGTGCTCAACCCTTGTTTTCCCCCAAACCAGGATTTCCCATTCCCAACCCTTGGCTGGGTGGAGAAGGAGGGTGCAAGGACAAGATGCCACGGAACACCCAGGCAGGTGAGGAGGAAGTCAGTGCCCCTTTCCCCCTCTCTCCTGCTCCATCTTCCAGCCCAGCAAGGCCCCCGGCTGCAGGACAGCCCTGGGGGGATCTCCTTCCCCTACCCTGCGGCACGGTGGCAAATTCCATCCTGTCCTTGTCCTTCCTCCCCCAGACAAGGAGCTGCAGATGGAGGCCAGAGAGGACAAATCGTTGTGGCAGAACCTGGTGGAAGAGGCCGTTTTGAGCAGCTCCACGGCGCAGGAATCGAAGGGGAAAGAAAAGCCCTGGAGATCCTGCGCAAGGAGGGGCTGCAAACGCAGATCACGGGGGTCTGAGGAGGAAAGACCCACCCTGGGCCAGGAAGGTGGCCAGAGATTGAGCCAGAGCTCGGAGCTGGTGGTCCATGAGCAGCTTTATGATGGGGAGAAGCCCCACAAGTGCTTGGAGTGTGGGAAGAGCTTCAGCCGGAGCTCCAGCCTGATTCAGCACCAGAGGACCCACACTGGGGAACGGCCGTATGAGTGTGGGGTATGTGGGAAGAGCTTCAGAGCCAGCTCCAGCCTGATCCGCCACCAGATTATCCACACTGGAGAACAACCCTACGAGTGTGGGGAATGTGGGAAGAGCTTCAGCCGGAGGTCCACCCTCATCCGTCACCAGGTGATCCACACTGGGGAGAGGCCCTATGAGTGTGATAAATGCAGGAAGAGGTTTCAGCTCAGCTCTAGTCTTCTCGTGCACCAGCGCACGCACACAGAGGAGAAACCCTTCCTCTGCCCTGACTGTGGTAAGGGCTTCAGGCAAAACGCCCATCTTGTCAGGCACCGGCTCATCCACACTGGGGAGAGGCCCCACGAGTGTGAGGAATGTGGGATGAGCTTCAGCCGGAGCTCCCACCTCATACGCCACCAGAGGACCCATACTGGGGAACGGCCCTACGAGTGTGGGGAGTGTGGGAAGTGCTTCAGACAGAGCACCAACCTGATCCAGCACCAGAACATTCACACTGGGGAAAGGCCCTACAAATGTGGGGAATGTGGGAAGGGCTTCAGCCAGCGTGCCAACCTGGTCCAGCACCAGAACATCCACACTGGGGAGAGGCCCTACAAGTGTTCAGAATGCGGGAAGGGGTTTCGGATCAGCTCACATCTCCTCGTGCACCATCGGCTTCACACAGAGGAGAGGCCCTTCCACTGTCCCGACTGTGGGAAGGGATTCATGTACAACTCCATCCTCATCAACCACCAACGGATTCACAGAGAGGAGAGGCCCTTCCGCTGCCCTGACTGTGGGAAGGGCTACAAGCACAATTCCACCCTGATCACCCACCGGCGCATCCACACCAGGGAGAGGCCCTACGAGTGTCCATAGTGTGGGAAGAGCTTCTCACAGAGCTCAGCCTTGACCAAGCACCAACAGAGCCACCAGTATGGGAAGCCCTGTGAGTGCCCCGATTTCAGGACGAGCTTCGTGCACTGCTCCAACTCCATCCCCCACTGGAGGACCCTTGTTGGGAAGAGCCCTGGTGACCCACATTCCCTGTGATCCATGCTGGGAAGGCATCTGGCTAGTTATCCTTTTGTTTTGGTCTTCATTTTCTTCTGATTCATCTTTATCCCTTAAAAACCAGCCTGAAAAGAAGGAAACTGATTAAAGATATCTAGTCCCCATTTCACAGTTGTTTGAGAGGGAATTTAGGATTTGGGGACATAATCTTGTGGATTTATGGGTCCTGGGAGGATTTTGGGCAGTGTTCTCCATTTCTTTGCACTGCAGAACCAAGAGGGATTGATCTGTCTCCTCAAAACAACTCAGTCCCACTGAAAACCATACAGTTGTACCCCAAAAGGGTTCAATCCCAACTCAAAATTGCTTGTTCCTCCTCAAAAATCTCAATCATATGCCAAACTCACTTGATTCCACCGCCGCCATGGTGAGAAGGGGTTGGAAGGAGATTGGGAGAAGAGAGATCCCAATTTGGAGTGGTGGATCTGGATTGTGTGGGGCTTGGTGGCTGGGATGTATTTGATAGTAAATAAAACTTTCAGAGTTACTGATTTCTGTCCCATTCATTTTCAGTCCGTTGCAATTCTGTTTGCAGAGTGCCCCCTTCTCAGCTGATTGTGTTTGTGTCCTCCTTTCTCTCCTGCCTCTCTTTGCCTGCTCTGTTTCTCTCTCAGTGTCTCCCTTGAGCCAGGGCAGCTGCCCCCAAAGACCCTGCCCTGATTTAATTCCCAGTTCAGGAGCTACAACAGCCATGGCTGAAATTCTGAAGGCTGGCAGTGAAATGTCACTCTAATGTCACACAGATCTTGCTCTGCTTGGCTTTCAGCCCCTTCAGCCCCTTCTTAAGAGCTTTGCCTTCGAGGGCAGGAACACCTTTTCCTCGGTGGGAACTGGAATTCCAGGCCCTTGGAGTGTGTGCCATGCAGAACCGTACAGACTGGGATCATGCGGACTGGGATCATATGGACTGGGATGGATGCGCCAGAACAATGCAAACTGAGGCAGTCCCACCCCGCCCCGGGATCCCTCCCAGTCCTGCACAGGGGCATAGCCAAAACTCTCTGGAGTGAACACGGAGGTCCTGGATTGATCCCGGTGCCAATCCTGTTCCCAAGTTTTGGTCTCAGTCTCCATCCAGGAGCGCTCCCAGTGTCAGTCTCAGTCCTGGTCCTGGTCTCAGTCTCAGTCTTGGAGCACTCCTGGAGCACTCCCAGTGCTGATTCCCATCCTGGTGTTGATCTCAGTCTCAACCAACTGTGCTGGTCCCAGTCC
The DNA here is from genome assembly GCA_025504685.1 of Leucosticte australis. Taxonomy (NCBI): domain Eukaryota; kingdom Metazoa; phylum Chordata; class Aves; order Passeriformes; family Fringillidae; genus Leucosticte; species Leucosticte australis. The sequence continues at coordinate 342,913 of JANIJU010000025.1, forward strand.
CAGTTTGAGTCCCAGAGCGGTGCCAGTCTTGGTGCTGGTGCCACTTCTGGTTTCAGTCCCAATCTCAGTCTCGGTCTCTGAATTATCCTGGTTCTAGTGCTGGTACCTGTGCCAGTCTTGGTCCTGGAGTGCTCCCTGTGTCAGTCTCAGTCCCAGTCCCAGAGCTCTGCCAGTCTCGGTGCTGGTTCCAGTGCCAGTCTCGGTCTCAGTCCCGCAGTGCCCCAGCCAGTCTCCATCCTGTTCCCAGTCCCAGAGAAGTCCTGATGCCAGTGGCGGTCTCAGTCCCAGTCCTGGTCCTGGTCCCAGAGCACTCCCGGTTACAGGCCTGGTTCTGAAGCACTCCCAGTAGCAAGTCCCAGTGTCGGTCTTGGTCTCAGTCTTGGTCCCAGTGCCAGTTCTGGTGCTGGTTTCTGTTTTGGTCTCGGTCCCAGTAATGGTGCCTGTCCCAGAGTGGTGCTGGTCTTGGTTCTGGTATCAGTTCTGGTCCCAGTCCCTGAGATTTTAGGCCCATTTGGGTGATTTTAGGCCAAGCTGGGCAGGTTTAGGGTGGGTTTTAGATCTCGGAGTGATTTCAAGCATTTTAGTGTGGATTTTAGGTCCCTTTGGATGTTTTTAAGCCCATATGGGTGATCTTAAGCCTGCATGGGTGATTTTAGCCCCCTTTTCTTGGTGATTTTGGTTTCAGGATTCAAACAGTGTTGTCTTTCTCCACAGATGTTCCTTCAGCTGGATTGGGAGGGCATTTTGGCCTCTGGACCCACACTTTGGCTCCATTATTAGGACTGCTGGATCCAAATCCTTCATCTCCAACAACAGTGATCATTGGAGGTGCATCTCCTTTTTTCACAATTGTTTTTAAAACTGCAGTATCAATAACTGTGCTACCCTGTCATGGAGTTGAATAATCACACCTTATTCACTATTGTTTAGTGACTTTAATTACATTAATTACTTAAATTCCTCCTTGATAATCTGCTTCAACTCCTCCCATGACATGAATGCTTTTCAAAGCCAAGCTCCAGCGAGCAGTTATCAAACCAGTGTCCTGGAGGAATTGGAACTCCTATGTCAGTATTCATAACTCTCATTTGCTTTTGATTTATCCTAATTAATTATAATGCGTGAAGGTCCAGCCTTGCAGCCTCTAGGGGGGCCCTGCCAGGGGCAATCAGACCCAGAATAATTTCTCAGGAAGTTAAAGTGTCACTGTCCATGGTTGTATTTGCAAATTGGGTGCAGCCATGCACATCCAGGGGGTTTCCATTTCCCAGGGGGCCCCTTGTACCCTTGTTAAAGGTGTAGAGCACATCTGTGAGATGGGTTCTCCATGGCGGCAGGTTCTCATCTCCTTTTTTCAACTGTTCTTTGAACAACCCCTTTATCCATTCAATCAATCCTGCAGTTTGTGGATAGTCTGGTGTATGAAAAACCCAGCAGTCTTAATCACTGTATTTTCCACAGTAACAGACAAAGCATTCCACGTCACAGTATCAGGAAACCCCATAAAAATAGCCAATTTCACCTGTTCCTCCTTTATTTGTTGCATACAATCTCACAAAGTTTACCACTGACATTCAGGTCCTGGCCAATGCTTTTCTGTAGGATATTTAGTGCTAGATCCTTGAGCAGCCACAGGTGGTAAATCAGAATTGTCAGCATTATTTCACATTATTATTATATTATATATAGATAAAGATATAGATAGAAACATAGATTTAGATAGACATATTGATAGATAAAAATATATGTTTATAAATATACATTAAAATGTTTTATCACATACATGTATATAGATATTTATTATATTAATATTCTTTCACTTGAACAAATTAATACAAGCTCAGGATTAAAAACTTCTGCTGTCACTCCATGTGAGAGTGTTCCAACAACCTTTCCTTCTGTTGGTACTGTTTCCAATATGCTGTTAACAAAATTCATCCTCATATTTACCCACTCACAAGTTGTTTTGCTTTCTCCATATGCAATTTTTGGATGCATTTTAATACATCCAGTGGTTCAGCTTCTTTAAACTGACTGCCCCATTGCTCACACGGTGTTCTGACCTCAGTCCACTCCAGCGTCAGCAAACTCTAGAGAAGGGCTTCCCATCTGTGAATTTCAGATGGGACTGATTCCTTAAATTTACATTTAAGAAGTGACATTTTGTTGCGATCTGGCCAGACTACACCAGTTTTGTTTCACGAGTGGGCAGGGTCAGTACCAAAGACACAAACATGAACCGAAGGAATCAGTGTAATTTACTGTAGTTCCAAGCAGCAAAGAATCACAGATGGAGAAGCTCAGCATCGCACCCAATCATCACTACCAAAGATTACCTGCAGTGATTTAGATCCATCGCTGTCATGAAGGGGATGGCTGCAGCAAACCTCTTTTGTTCCCTAACTTCAGGGCGAGGGTGGCAAAAATGAAAAGGAGTGGGTTCAATGGAGTTGCCTGGAAAGAACTTTATTAAAGGGTGAAAAACAGCAAATGTGGAGTAGCTGAGCACAGTACGAGGGGCAGCATCCAGAGACTCAAAACAAAGGGGAAGCAGCAACATATACACTTGGGGGTGGAACATTCTGGAACTATAACCATAGTCCCATATCCCCTGTCCTGTTCCCATATTCCCAGTCCTGCATTTCTTTATTCCCTGTCCCATTCCCATAGTCCCAGTCTCACTCCCCTATTCCCGTTTCCAATCCTGATCCCATCTCCCTAATCCCCATCCCATATTCTCGCTCTGGTTGCTGTTTTCAAATTCCGTGCCCCATTCCAATATTCCCATCCCCGGTTCCATTCCAGGTCCTTCTCTGTATTCCCTGTCCCGTTCCCAGTTCTTGTCCCCATTCCTGATCCCATTCCCAGTCTCTGTCTTGTATTTCCAGTCCCATTCCCAGTTGCTTATTCGTAGTCCATGTCCCCATTTGCAGTCCTGGTCCCTGTCTCTTATTTTGAGCCCCATTCCCAGTTCCAGTCGCTGTCCCCATTCTTGGCCCATGTCCCCATTCCCAGTCCCTGTACCCATTCACAGTCTCGTCCCTACTCCCAGTCCCGTCCCATATTCCCGGTCCCCATTCCCGTTCCTGTCCTGGTCCCATTCCTGAGGGCCGCCTCTCGCATGGGGCCCTGAGGGCTCCACAGCTCGGGCTGGCTGTGCCACACGGACCATTCAGCCCTGCTGCTGTCCTTGGCCAGCTGCAGAGAGCACAAGGCTTTGGGCATTTCTCAGAGGCCCCAGCTGGCCGGAGCAGCCCCTCCTGCCAGCAGCCGCTGTGCCTCGGAGCCCTCCCTCATGCTGGGGCCATGGAGGGGCCATGGGCCTGGAGGAGGCTCCTGTTCTTGAGACCGGAGCACGGCTGCAGCTCCCACCTTTGGGCCCTGGGCCGCAGCAGCGCAGGGGAGGCCCAGCTGCAGGGCTCACAGCTCCTGCTGGGTCTCACTTGGACGCTTTGGAGCACGAATACCCATCCCATGTTCCTTCTGCAGTTGCTGTTTCCATGTTCCCTGTCCCGTTCCCATGTTCCCATCCCTGGTCCTTGTCTCCATTTGTGGACCCTGTCCCCATCGCTCGTCCCATTCCTGGTCCCTATCCCCTTCCCAGTGCCATTCTCGGTCCCTGTCCCCATTCCCGGTGTCATTTCTGGTCCCTGTTCGCATTCCTGGTGCCATTCCCGGTCCCGGTCCCGGTCCCCATTCCCAGTCTCTGTCCCTAGTCCCTGTCCCCATTCCCGGCCCCATTCTCAGTCTTTGTCTCCATTCCTAGTCCCATTCCCGCTCCCTGTCCCCATTTCCCGTTCCTGTCCCCACTCCCGGTCCCTGTCCCCATTCCCGCTCTCTGTCCCCTCTCACCGGACGCCGCCGCCATCGCTCCGGCCCCACCCCGGCCCTCACATAACCGAGCAAACCCCGTGCAGCTCCCGCCCACCAATCCCAGTGTGCGATCGCTTCCTTATTTGCATAACCACGCCCTCCTGTTTGGCCCCTCCCAGCGCGGGCTGCGGCCACATCTGGACGCTGTTTGTTTCCGGTTCCCTCCCAGCGCTCCCAGTAAGAGCGGGACTGGCAGGGAAAGCTCTCCCATTTCCTTCCCGCTGATCTCAGGATCCCTCTCGGTGCTCCCAGGATCGCTCCCAGTGCCGCGCGGGAGGGGGCCGCTTTGAGAACCCCCCCAGGGCAGAGCGCAGCTTATTTGGGTATCGGCACTGCCCGGGCCGGGCTGGGAGCGGAGGAGGAGTGGAAGGAAGAGAAGGGACTGAGGAGGAGGAGGACGAGGAGCAGCAACAACACGGTTTCCCAGCGGTTTCCCCGCTCAGGCCACAGCTCCCCCTGTTTCACCAGCATCGCCCCCCTGTGCCGGAACCTGCAGGTGAGCGGGGAGGGGGAGCTCGCCCCAAATCCATTGGGGTGGTCTCAAGGAGGAGGTTTTTTGCTTGGCAGGGGATGTTTGGATCTTGCTGGACGTCAAAGCCGAGCTGGTAAATGCCCCTGCAGAGATCTTGGGGGGGGTCTCAGGTGGCGATCGCCCGGTACGGGCGGGCACAGGGGCGGTATCGGGTTTGAGCATCCCCAGGAGAGCCGGGGGGGAGGAATGTGGGAGCCCCAGAGCGGGGAGAGCGCAGAGGGGCGATCCCAGAGCCAGGGGACAAACCGGCTGGCTGAGGGGTGGGGGAGGCTGGGGATGAGCGGGCTACGGCCCCCTGAGGCTGAAAGGTGCGGTGCCTTCTCCAGCTGCACTTGGGCAGTGGGACCTCCCCACTTGGGCAGTGGGACCTCCAAACCCAACGCACTCAGCCCTTGTTTTCCCCCCAAACCAGGATTTCCCATTCCCAAAGCTCGGCCCGATGGAGAAGGAGGAGGCCATGAGGAGGAAGATGGCCCAGGAGCGCCAGGCAGGTGAGGAGGAAGTCAATGCCCCTTTCCCCCTCTCTCCCGCTCCATCTCCCAGCCCGGCCCCCAGCTGCAGGACAACCCTGCTGCCAAAGCTCTCCTGCCGGGGATGCACTGGGGGATCTCCTTGCCCTTCCCTGTGGCACAGAGGCAAATCCCATCCTCTCCTTCTCCTTCTTCCACCAGACCAGGAGCTGAGCATGGAGAACACAGAGGACAAATCCCCGCGGTAGAACCTGGTGGAAGAAGCTGTTTTGAGCGGCTCCACAGCGCAAGAATCCAAAGGGGAGGAAAAGCCCCGGAGTTCCCACACGAGGAGGGGCTGCAAATGCAGATGGCAGGGATCTGAGGAGGAAAGACCCAGCCTGGGCCAGAGATGCAGCCGGAGCTCAGAGCTGGTGGTCCATGAACAGGTTCATGATGGGGAGAAGCCCCACAAATGCTCGGAATGTGGGAAGAGCTTCAACCAGAGATCTGCCCTGATCATCCACTGCAGAATCCACACGGGGGAACGTCCCTATGAGTGTGGGGAGTGTGGGAAGAGCTTCAAGGTGAACTCCCAACTGACCAGACACCGGAGGATCCATATAGGAGAACAGCCCTATGAGTGTTCCCAGTGTGGGAAGAGCTTCTGCGAGCGTGCCAACCCGATCAAACACCAGAGGAGCCACACAGGGGAGAGGCCCTACAAATGCGGGGAGTGTGGGAAGAGCTTGAGCCATATCTCCAGCCTGATCTGCCACATGGTAATCCAGACGGGGGGGAGGCCCTATGAGTGTGGGCTGTGTGGGAAGAGCTTCAGAAGGAGCTACGAACTGACCAGACACCAGAGGAGAAACACAGGGGAACAGCCCTACAAGTGTCCCAAGTGTGGGAAGAGCTTCTGTGCGTGTGCTGATCTGATCAGACACCAGAGGACCCACACTGGGGAACGGCCCTACGAGTGTGATAAATGCAGGAAGAGGTTTTTGACCAGCTCCAGTCTCCTCCTGCACCAGTGCATTCACACAGATGAGAGGCCCTTCCGCTGCCCTGACTGTGGGCAGGGCTTCACGCGCAACTGCGCAACCCTCCTCAACCAGCGCATCCACACCGGGGAGACACCTTACAAGTGCTCTGAGTGTGGGAAGAGCTTCGCTCACAGTGGTAACTTGACCAGACACCAATGGAGCCACCTCTAAGGGAAGCCCTGGGAGTGCCCCAAGTGTAGGAAGAGCTCCAAGCGCTGCTCCAGCTCCATCCCCCACAGTAGGACCCACCCTGGATGTTCCTCAGTGACCCCCGATGGGCAGAGCCCCGGTGATCTGTAGTGACAGTGATCCATGTTGGGAAGACCCTGCCTGGGGGGCTCCACATCCTCCTGGCTCCCTGTGGGCACCTGGAAACATCCACAGACCAACATCAGAAATCCCTTGTGGAGAGCAGATTTGTTGACTTCTGACCCCAGAAAAATCTCACTTTTTGCATCTTCTGGTGGCATCAAGCAACATTGAATGGCCTTGGAGGTCTTCTCCAACATAAATCCATTGTTTTAATTCTCTCTGGCCCATGGGGATCTTCCACAGCTAAATGGGGACAGACTGGGGCAAACCCCTGATTTTGGATCCAGTGAGGTGGAAACCCCTCCAAAAAAGGTTCTTCCCTCCCATTCAAGCACGTAGATTCTCTACTGGCAGGGACATGTAAATCCTTTTCTGGCCTTGAAATGAAAAGGTTTCTGTTGATCCCTTTGAGTCATATGGTTAGTTATTAACTTGGGTTAGAAATCTATTTCAAGTTATGGTGAAGTGTGCTGCCTTGAATTATTTAGTCTGTAGAGTCTATTAATTTGCTGTGCTCATAGCTCAAAAAACTGCCTTAAATGAGATGAAAAGAATGTGAATTTCCAAGCTAGGGGAAGATCAGAGAGGCCACCTGGATCTTGAAACAAGAAGGAAACCAAAACTGAGGCTGCAGGAGAGGGAGGGACAACCAGAGAACTAATTGTAATGTGAAACTACTAAATGAATATGTGTGAACCTATTGTGAAACTTAATGCATATGCAACAGGTTAGGGGACAAAGGGGAGGTCTGGACTCTGGGGGTGCACATGCCCTTGGAAATTATTCCGCTTGCGCCTGGTGTTGTAATAAACAAACAACTTTTTAACTTTAATTATTCTGTCCATGCATCACCTTTGAAAGCCTTGAAATTGGGGTAAAAATAAAGATGTTGAACTAGGGCATGGATGGGGAGATATGGGAACATGGCCATGGATGGGGAAATGGATATGGGAGACAGACCCATGGATGGAGACATGGCCATGGATGGAGACGTGGGGAACACAGACATGGATGGGTGCACGTGGGGATACAACCCTGGGTGGGCACATAAGGGGATATGGATGGGGACATGAACTGGGACAGCATTGATGCCACCACAGTGCCACCAGCACCTTCATCTTGGCCATGGCCAAGCACAGCCCAATGCAGTTCCTGCCACCATGTCCCCTCTGTCACCACTGCAGTGTCCCAGCTGAATGTCAGCACCCAGCAGGGCAGGACGGGTGACTTGTTCAGCTGGTGACAAGTGGTACCCCAAACACCAAAGGGGAGGGACAAGGAACGGGGAACTCCTGGGAGACCTTTTCAGGGCTGAACCTTGGTGTTTGGGAGGTTTTTCTGGAGCCCAGATTGCCGGTGACTTGTAGAGATGAACTTCAGAGGGCAGAGGAACTTTCAAAGTAAATGTGCTCATCCCTTGTTTTCCCCAAACCAGGATTTCCCATTTCCAATCCTTGGAAGGTGAGGAAGAGGAAGATGCCCTGGGACACCCAGGAAGGTGAGGAGGTGCCCGTTTCCCCCTCTCTCCTGCTCCATCTCCCAGCCCAGCACGGCCCCCAGCTGCAGGACAGCCCTGGGGGGATCTCCATCCCCTTGCCTGTGGCACGGAGGCAAATCCCATCCTCTCCTTGTCCTTCCTCCCCCAGAGCAGGAGCTGAGGATGAAGAGCAGGGAGGAAAAATCCCCGCAGCAGAACCTGGTGGAAGAGGCCGTTTTGAGCGGCTCCACGGTGCAGGAACCCAACGGGGAAGAAAAGGCCCAAAGATCCCACACAAGGAGGAGCTGCAAATGCAGATCGCAGGGATCTGAGGGTGAAAAATCCAGCCTGGGCCGGGAAGGCGGCCAGAGATCGAGCCAGAGCTTGGAGCTGGTGCTCAGTGAGCACGTTCATGATGGGGAGAAGCCCCACAAGTGCTTGGAGTGTGGGAAGAGCTTCAGGCAGACCTCCAACCTGATCAAGCACAAGAGGATCCACACTGGGGAGAGGCCCTATGAGTGTGATCAATGCAGGAAGAGGTTTCAGACCAGCTCTGATCTCCTCGTGCACCAGCACACGCACACAGAGGAGAGGCCCTTCCGCTGCCCCGACTGCGGGCAGGGCTTCAGGCAGAACACCCATCTTGTCACGCACCGACAAATCCACACTAGGGAACGGCCCTACAAGTGTAGGGAGTGTGGGAAGAGCTTTAGGCAGCGTTCCCACCTGTTTGTCCACCAAAACATCCACACTGGGGAGAGGCCCTATGAGTGTTCTGAGTGTGGGAAGAGGTTTCAGATGAACTCCCATCTTCTCCTGCACTGAGTCACACGGAGGAGATGCTTTTCTGCTGCCCTCACTGCGGGAAGGGGTTCAAGTACAACTCCCACCTCATCACCCACTGGCGCATCCACACTGGGGAGAGGCTCTATGAGTGTGGGAAATGTGGGAAGAGCTTCTCCAGCAGCTCTATATGATCCAACACTAACGGACGCACCGGTAAGGGAAGCCCTGCGAGTGCCCCGAGTGCGGGAAGAGCTTCATGCACTGCTCCAGCTCCATCCCCCACAGGAGGAGTCATGTTGGGCACAGCCCTGGTACCCCACATTCCCTGTAATCCATGTTGCGAACACAGCTGGCTGGTTTTCCTTTTGGTTTGGCTTTAATTTTTTTCACTTCTCCATATCTTTGCAGTCCAAAAGCCAAGCGGGATCAATCTGTCACCTGAAAACCACTCAAATCCCACTGAAAACAACTGAATTTTAACTCAAAAGGGCTCATTCCCACCTCAAATTGCTTGTTCCCTCCTCACAAAAACTCAGTCCGAGGTCAAACTCACTCCATTCCACTGCTGCCAGGCTGAGATGGGGTTGGGAGGAGATTGGGAGAAGTGGGATCCCAATTTGGAGCAGTGGGATGGGGATTGTGTGGGGCTGGGTGGGTGGGATGTATTTGATAGCAAATAAAACTTTCAGAGTTACTGATTTCTTTCCCATTCATTTCCAGTCTGTTCTGTTTGCAGAGTGCCACCTTCTCAGATGATTCAATTCCTAGAAGAATCCCAATTTTTAAATCATCTAACCCAAACAATCCAAAAACCTATGTCCTAATAAAACCACTCACAGACAATTAATTTTTTTAAAATAATTTTAATTTTTTAGAGTACTTAAGGGTGTTATTAAAGTTTAATTGTTTGGTTAAAATGTATGAGAAATTATAGTGGTGTTTGGTTTTGTGTTTAGTATATTTGTAATATGAATTGTTTAACTAAGGTGTGTTAGATTGCATGTTATTTTTTTTAGATATTTATCTCAAGTATATTAGTTATTGAGTTAAAACTTTAAAAGGTATTTCTTGGTATATAATTTATTTATATTTATTGGTAGTGTTATAGTAATAGTTATTGTTTTGGCTTGAATCATTATTGGAGTATTGTAAGGAAGACTTGAAATTATTATATTTTATTTTTATTATAATTTATTTCATTTTAATTATAAATTATTGATTTATAATTGTATTATAAATAGTTGAGAGGATAGGAAAGAAATTCAAGGGCAGGAACATTTTTTACTGGCTGGGAACTGGAATTCCAGACCCTGGGAGTGTGTGCAGGACCACACAGACTGGGATCAAATATGGACTGGGATCCTATGGACTGGGACCGCACAGACTGGGACCATATGGATCAGGACCTCACAGACTGGGATCAACTGGACTGGGATCAAATATGGGCTGGGACCATTTGTTAAAGTAACTTTGTTATGTAGTCTTGTATTTACGGGGTTCCCAGACAAAGGAAGGAATGATGGATCTGACTCCATGTTCTTAGAAGGCCAATGTATTATTTTATGATACTATATTTTTTTAAAGAATACTAAACTAAACTATACTGAACTATACTAAAGAATACAGAAAGGATACTTACAGAAGGCTAAAGGATACTAATGAAAAACTTGTGACTCTTTCCAGTACCTCGACACAGCTTGGCTGTAATTGGGCAATAAGTAAAAACTCACAGCAGAAACCAATGAAACAACCACCTGTTGGATAAACCGTCTCCAACCACATTCCAGAGCAGCAAAACACAGGAGAAGCAAATGAGATAATATTGTTTTCCTTTTTCTCTGAGGCTTCTCAGCTTCCCAGGGGAAGAATCCTGGCAAGGGGATTTTTCCAGAAAATATGACTGCCACATTTCACCCTTTTTTATTTAATTAAAAATAAAAAGAAACTGTGTTTGTAATTCTTCTGCTGGGCCCATGCAGAAGAGAGAACAAACACATCTCGAGAGGTTTATCTGTTGCCAATCAAAACCTCAATCAAGTGCTGATGTGGAATGATCAAGGAGATTCTTTACCTGTAGAACATCAACTTCTATCATATCACTAAAACAAGGCTTACATTATCAGAAACCCAAACAACAGTGCAAAAAAAGTTCACTGTTTCAAGTTCAAACAGCTGAGTTTCAGGAGAAGGTCCATTGACTGGAGATGTTGCTCTTTGACATCTCTGAAAGGTCTCTTTTGGTCCTGAAACAGATTTGCAGAATCCTGAAACAAAGAACTGTTAAAGAAAAATCATCAACAATTATTTAGAAATCCATTGATCAAACAATATTGAAAAAATTTCTGGCCATAGCCCTTAATTGAACCACTTGGGCTGAGGCTGACTTGTGGCTTTCCAGCACTTTGAGCTAGCTAGCTCTTTCCACCTTTTAATTTTATCTATTCATTTATTTTTCTTTTTCTTAGAAAGGGAAACAGCAACAGTGGGTTTTAGGACCCTGCGGGGGCCCTGGCCCTGGTGCCGGTGGGTGGACCAAGGACCCCAGACCCGGCCCACAGAACAGTGGCCTGGGTCCGGGCAGGGGGATCAAAGCCCCCAAACCTGGCAGTGAGCGTGGCGGAGGCCCTGGCCCAGGGAAAAGAGCCGAACAGCCCAGACCCGGCCCACGGGGCGAGATCTTTGTTCTCACAGCCCGCCTCCACCATGCTGCCAGTGCCTTGGCAGCAGGAGTGACCGAGCGCCTCCTCCCCCTCCCCGCAGAACCACCGGCACATGCTGGCTGCTGGTAAGGAGAAGCTTTCCTGGGAGTATCTTCATTCCGGATCTGGGTCCTCATTCACCAGAACAAGCGAGCAATGTCTGCCGTCCACTGTGCCTCCTGCCGCGGCGATGCAAACAACAGTGTTCCTGATCTCTGCTCCTCGGCACTACCCTCACCCCCTCCAGGCTTGGGCCAGAGACGGCACCTCAGGGAGCCACCTCCCCCACGCCGCTGGCACGTGCGGGGGAAGTCAGGCATTTCGAGCCCCAGCGAGAAGCCCCCGACCAAATGCAAATGGGCCTGTGAAAAACGCTGTGTCACAGAAAAACACCAAATTTCAAAGCGGTCAGCTGGGAGGCGCCTGCAATCAGCTGTCGAGCTGTGCAATCAGCTGTCGAGCTGCGTCACCTGCACGGAGGGACAGGCCGGTCGCAGGGTCCAACACAGATGCTGACGCAGAGGACGAAGCCTCTGAAGGTGCGTCTGCTGCCAGGCTTGATGCAAAGAGAGCAGCCACAGGCAGCTTCACAGAAACTGGAAAACATGGGGGTTCACAGGAGGGGACACCGCTGATCCAGGGCATCGAGGCGCTGCCTGCAATCATCCGTAACCGTCCATAAGGAGCCTCCAGGGCTTCACCCTCCATGAGCTGCAGCAGACGTGTCGGGAAAGTGACAAGAGCCTGTGGAATGGTCCTTGTTGCAGGCAGATTAGCCACTTGTAGCTCTTCAAAACTCCCTCCCATGAAAAAAACGTTCACTCTCCTGTGATAATGTAAAAAGTTTAATAAAGGACAATGGGAGACCACGGCCATGGAGCAAAGGTTATTACAGCCAGGTGCATCTTGGCACTCAGCCAGGAGCACCCTGTTCCCTTCAGGGATCCCCCTGAAATACCTTTTCCTTTACATCAGCCTGTTGCATATTCATAGACCCTCATGCATAGCAAACTTTTCCCCAAACTAATTTACATCTTCCAAGAACTGTTTAGCATGGCTCCTCCTTGGATCTGCCTTTCTAGAGCATGCAGATTCCTTGGTTGTGAATTTAGTCCATTCTTATCACCTCCAGTTTTTGGGCCTTGATCCACTCTGCATTCAGATTGTGAGTGCTGATAGTTGGCAGATCTGTACAGGTGTCCTCATCCTGTGTGCATTGGATGTTATCCCATCCCAGCAGGCATTTTAACACAAGCAGCTATTTAATGAAGCTTTATTAACAGCAGAAATAAAAACTATATATTTACAACAAAGTTACTTTAACATCACACATATAAAATGCATTTTAATATCCGTGAAAAGCCAGTTTTATAATGTGTATCCATAACAATAAACCTCTCACTGAGTGATGGTAGATGTCAGCCCCATGGCCCAGTCCAAGTACTGGGAATTTTGCTCCCCTTACTGGGAATTCCCCTCCCCATAAGCTTTTCACCCCCACGTTTTTAAGGTCACTATTGTTATAGATACATATTGTAATACTGGCTTTTCACAGATATTAAAATGGATTTTATATCTGTGGTGTTAAAGTAACTTTGTTAT
>JANIJU010000025.1:375688-390873 GCA_025504685.1 Leucosticte australis
GTCATCCCATGTCCCTCCCCCATCACCCCGTGTCCCTCCCCCGTAAGAGCCTGAATGAGAGATGTGGGACTCCAGGCAGCTCTCCAAAATGCAGTTTATTGTATACAAGATGTTACAGCAGTCCAGGTCGTGGGTGGCAGAGTTGTGCCTACAACTGTCAGCTCCAGCTGCAGACAAGCCTGGAGACCCTTTAGCTTTGGTTACAGTGCATTATATACTCTGCTTTGCTGAGCATCTTAACACCGAAGAACCAATCTATACTTTTACCTATAGCCTATCATAACTCCTGTAATTACCATATTCATGTTACTATTCTCCAATCACTAAAAGTTAGTATGTTACCGTTTAAGCTAGAAGTTGTTTTTCAGTTTTCTTGCAGTGGAAAATTCTGAGACCTTTTTTCTATTTGCAATATTGACAGTCTTGTTTGCCTGTGGAATCTTTTTGCTTGGTAAAAACATTTGTTTGGGGTGGATTTATCCTTTGCTCTAAGCCGTAAAAACCCCTTGTAAGTAACACAGCTTTTGCCTTCTTAGTTATCCAGTAAGACTGGCTCAGCAATTCTTTTCTTCTATATCAAAACTTGCTTTCATTTCTATTCCTTCTTCAGATTCTACATTCAAAAATCTTTCTGCCAAGCACACATATCTGTTAAAGTTTCTTGTCAAACTTTCATCCTTCCCAACACTCTGTGCCACCCTCTCCCCCTTTTCCTCAGGGCAGAACAAGGGACAGAATCCATCCAGAGGTGACACGGGAACGCTGCCGTCCTCTCTCTGTCCTGTGTCCTCCTTCCCCCCCCAGCCCCGTCTTTCCATGTCCCCCCTTCCCTGCCTGTCACTGTTGAGTCAGAAATGACACGGATAAATGAGTGACACACTCCATGCATCTTCAGAAGGCCAATAATCATCTTTATTGGGAAACCCATTTTTTTATACTCGGTCCCGATACAGGTGGACCTGACTGGATATTTTACATTTCACCTGATTGGCTAAATAAGAAAACACCCCTTGAGGTAAACAATCCATGAGGAAAACCATTGTCACAAACACCACCTGCGAGGTTGTTCAGAATTCTTCAGCTCCCTAATGTTTCCCAGACGGATCCATGGGAAATCTTACCTGGATTGTGTATCCACACCTACCCAGAAGGTGACGGCCGCGCCGTCCCGGGCCCTCCCTCTAGAAATGGCGCTTACCACGCTGTTTAAGGTTCCCCTTTTCCCTGCCCAAGTCCTTCTTTTCCTGTCCCCAACCTCCCCTTCCCCCCTGCTGTTGGAACCCAGGGCACAGGGAATGTCTCCCTGCCTGTCCTGAGAAGTCCTGATCCCCAGGAGAACACTGCTTTTAACTTTTGTCCATGGAGAAAGCTTCCAAGACTTTGGGATGAATTGGAATCTATGAGTGTGTGAAATAGAGAGTAGTGTAGTTTAACACAGGGTGAAAAACTGAGAGCTTTGGGTTTTTAGTAGGAGGGTGGATAGAAGATGGAGGGTTTTGGGCATTGCCTGATCTCCTTCTCATTCTTCATCTGCTCCATTTTCTGCTGTGTTGGGAGCACAGGGTGATTGGTTGGAAAGAGCTGCAATGCAGATGCTGAGTGGCAGACAAAGAATTAGTTACTTGTAGAAAGGTAGAAGTAAAATGCGTTCTAAGAGTTAATTGGACAAAATAATTTTAAAAGACCTTGAACCTGTGTGTCTTGTGACTTTTGGTGCCTTCTATTTGTACACTAAGTCTGGTGTGCAGACGGCATGCTGAACTTTTGATAAGAGAAAAATAAACAACAACCTGAAGACCAAAAAACCAAAGGTCCCATTCGTTTCTCAGTCCTGGCACAGAACTTTTTAGGGGTGTCCCCATCAGGGGATCCTCAGGGGGGTTTCACACCTCCCTCCCTCCCCCCCGTCCTGCCCTGCTGCTCAGCCCAGCTCCAAGCCATGCGTTCTCGCTGCTTCACAAAAGGACCCAAAATTAACCCCAAATCCACCCAAAATTACCTCAGAACCCATCCTGAGGGGCCCTGGGGGAAATATGAGGGGGGTTTTGAGGGGATTTGGGGGGATTTTGGCTGGGTTTGAATCCTACGCCAAATTTGGTGCCAAGTGGTACCAAAATCACCCCAAATCCACCCAGAATCAACCCAGAATTACCTGAAAATAACCCAAAATTACCTCCAAATCCATCCTGATGGGGTTTGGGGGAGATTTGGAGGGATTTTAGGGGGGCATTTTGAGTGGGTTTGAATCCTATGCCCACTTGCATGCATGAGGTACCCAAATCCCCCCAAATCCACCCAAAATTACCTGAAATGAATGAAAAATTCATTTGACTTAAAAAGTAAAAACGTATTCATTTAATCAAGTATCATCATTTCTGTTACTTTATCCTTTGTGATTAAGTCCCAAATGCTTTTCTATTCCTTGTTAATTTAGCTGAATAATATTCATTTTGGTTTTGTAAACTATTAAGCCATATTCCTGATGTTATATATGAGGTCCCATGTGTCTAATATAATAAACCACAGACTTAAAATTTAGCATTTTAGCAACAGTTTTAATTGAGATAAAATAATACAATCAAATAGAATTCAGTAGTTACAAAAAGAAATTTGGCAGTGGTTTGGATAAAGCACAAGCAAAACTGATCAATAGGGGTACGGGGAGGGCTTCCCACCCTGCCTCACGTGCAAAAGGCAAAAGGATCCAAACACAACTTATGTACTGTGTATACATATATACATATATTGATGAATACATATTCATCAATATTTTCCTGTAAATCTCCTCCTATTTCTGAGTCTTGAAATCGACATCTCCACACTCACAGCGCGTGCTCCCGCTGTGGCTACGGGGGCTTCTGGCTCTCTGGGGCTCTTCTTGGAGGAAGGCCGACAGTCTTACTCACTGTCCTCTGAATAACCTGACAGGTTGTGCATGTGCTCCAAGCCCTGTGTTATGTAAGTAAGCACTATGCTCCAGTTAAGCCTTGTTATTTTATAGATAAGAACACTATTTTAGACTCCCTGTCTGGAATCATCCCAATGTTATTGATGTCATGGCCGATCCTGTCCTGGGAGCTGTCTTAACTTCATCTTGATGCCAATTCTGATTTGGGAGTCTTCCTAACTTTTGCTCATCAAGGCCAATTCCAATCTCCTGTTTCCCACATGTATCATCTACAAAGAAACCCATCTGCTTCATACTATGAATCACTTATACCTTTCCAATTACTTTCCCAAAATATTGATATAATTACAACTTTGTTAGCACGAATCATATCCATTTAGCACAACTTCCCCCATTTTCTCTTTGGATAATATTGATTCATGCTTTTTATTAAAGACTGAATTTTGGTATCTTCTACTTCCCATATATCCAGGTTTTCACACTCCCTCATTTCTCTTTTTGATCAAATTTGATACATGGTATTTTACCTATGCAGAAAATAAAACATGGTATAGACCACAATAGAGTCCAGCTGGTTAAACCACCAGATTTTGTTAGCACGAATCACATCCATTTATGACAAGAGGCCAAAAGCTTGGAAAAGGATGAAAGAAACACCCCGATGATGATGACCAAAAAAAAAAAAATAAAAAAAAAAAAATTATTTTTGACAGCAAATGAACACCGGGCCCTCCAGCCCCCCCAGCCTGGCAGGCCGAGCGGTGCCCTTCCCATGGCATGAGGTGCTGGCAGCCTGCGGAGAGAAACCAGAGAGCCACGGTCAGTCGCAGCAGGCTCCTGTCCCCCTGTCCTGCCATGGCCTGTGCTGGGCCAGGCTGCTGGCTGTGCTCAGAGCCCAAACCTCCCAACCCATTCTCTGTTTTTACAGAAGGGCTGCGTGGCAGGCCACGTTCCACCTCCTGTCCTTAATCACGGCACAGCAACTCCTCAGCAGCTGCAAGAGCGGGATGCCCGTGTGCCCGGTGCCGCCTGCTCGGAGCCCTTCTGCCAGCCAAGCTGTGGAGCCGGGTGCCCACCTCTGGAGAGCTGCTGCCAGGAGAGGAGCCAATCCTGCACCAGGTCCTCACCCTTCTGGAAGGGGCTGTTCCTGCAGACCGTGGCCCCTGGGGTAGTGCTGGCACTGGACACGCTCCAGGGATGCTGCAGGTGCTTCCCTGTCCAGTCCGGGCACCAGGTGAAATCCTCCTGGGAAAAACAGAGAACAATTGCATGGAAGTCAATTCAAAACAAGATCTGGAAACAAGAAAAAGCACAAAGCCTGTCACTGTTTCACAGGCCTGAGGAGGGTCTGACCACTCCATGCAAGAATTAAACCTGCCCACGGGTGGGGAAAAACCCCACCTTTCCCACCCGTAAACGCACCCCTTCCTCAAGACCCCCCCACCGTTCCTGTGGGGGGAACGGTGCGGGATGCAGAGGTTCAGGGACATCACACGACAACCAATATGATCCAGTGAAGCCAAATTTATTATCCCTAAAAAGATTGTATTTATAATAATTCTCTACTGTCCACACGTCTCTAGCTAATACATGATTGGCCAGGCCTAGCTGTTCACGTGTCTAAGAGAGGATGCTGATTGGATCATCTAACTTTTCACGCGTCTGGCTGTGGTTTTCTGTCCCACCCACGAACTGTCTTTTTCCTCACTTTCCCAAGCTCACTGACAAACTTGCTGAGTCCATTTGACTCTTCTTCTTGTATCTTTTTCAAGGATATACCGACCCCATTTTCTGAATATGTCCATTATTGTTTGTGAACGTGTCCATTGTCCATTATCCCAAGCAGGCTGGATTGTGCATCGGATGAATATGGCCATTGTTTCTCAAAACCTCCTCAATCTGCAACAACTCATCAACATTTCCCCTGCTTTGTTTTTGCACAAGCCAGACTGATTTAAAAGCACGGTCAATTAGGTTCTGCACACAGCGTAGTAAGCAAGGCACTATAAGCAGAATTGAAAAATGAGTACACAGTATCATAATGCCCAAGCGCACTAAGTCCTTGAGCCAGCCTGTTATTCCCCAGGATTTCAGCCACACATCAAAGGAATTCTCAACAACTGTGAGCTTTTGCACATTCTCCTTAATCAGTGTCAGTTTTTTGTGAATAGATTCAGAGCGGTCAGAGAGATTCATGCAACACATCCCTTCAAAATCCTCACACCCATGTCCTTGTGCTAGCAACAAAAAATCTACAGCAGCCCTGTCTTGTAGCACAGTGTGACGTATGCTACCTACATCAGTGGTAAGCTCATTCAGTATTGCAGATGTAATGTTAATTTGTTTTCCTGTCCAACAAGCCAATCGCTTTAATTGTGCAAGGGCCTGTGAAGAAGCTACGCCTGGTGTAAAAAGTGATGCCAGTATAACCGAAGGCCTATTCCACAATTCTACATTATCCTTACAGCCTGAGCCTAATGAATGCACACTGCGTTTCTGACCTTGGTATTTGTGCCTGATGTTAAGCATCTGTTGAATGCTAGGGGCAAACAGTGTCAGTTTCTCAAAATAGCATGGTACTCCTAATGCTTTCTGAGGAATTGCAGGCCAAGCTCTATCTTCACAAACGAGAAAAACTCCAGGAGGCAACATGCTTGCTGATTTTTGTTTTAAGGGTACAGACCGTGTCCAGTTGGCACAGTATGCCATGGGATTGTAATACCACGAAGAAACAGGAGATACCCAAGTGCTGTCGTCTACGGGCTTTCCTGATCTCTCCCTAATCCGCTCTCTGTCCTTGAAGTACTCAAAGAACAAACAATAATTTCCTGGCACTGATCCCAGAATATCCAGCTCCTGTGGCTCCTGACTTGTAGTATTTAAATTTTTAGTGGTTTTAAATGCCTGAGCTCCTAAAGGATTTCTAGGGATTTTTTGTTTTTCACACCAATTTTCTGTGATTATCCCATTTTGATTAGTACACCAATTTGACCAGGCCTTGCTTAAGTTACCATAAATTTGAGCTCTGGTCCATTTTCCAAATTCTTCCATTGAGTCTGAGGGAACGCCAATTAAGCAGGTACGAAATGGATCCAAAGGTGTAGCTAGTGATAAGCAGAAGGATTCTTGCCCTGTCCTGTTAGCCCATGTAACCCACATGTTGGCTCGCTGCTCTATATTGTATATTCCCTGCATCTCCTTGATCACTGCACTAAGCAACATTGTTAATACCTGCCAGACTATTGCCATTATTGCTGTTGTCCACGATCACGCCTGCGCTTTGCCCAAAATGCTTTGGCCTGTTCCCACTCCCACTCACTAACGTGATGTATTTGCAGTACTGCTATTCCCACTCCACATTCAGTAGCTATTACCTTGCTCCCTAGTACAATTTGGTTTACTAGAGCAATGAAAGCAAGTCTAAACTGCACGCACAGTAACAATCTCTCTCATGTGTTTCTATCAAAGATACATCCTGGAGAAAACTCTGATATCCCCCCCGAGTTTCTCCCTAAAAATTTAGCTATTGCTATTCTTGGGGTAAAAGTGATAAGGCGGTTAGAGCATCTATTGCATGTTAGGTTAGTAGGCCTAAACTTTTGCTTTTTCTCTCGAACCAAGGCTAAATTATGCTCTTGATGAACGTGACACCAAGTTTTTAAGTTACACTTTATACAATGAACCTTAAGCCACGGCTTGCATGCACAACCATGCAGATAACAAGCCTTTTCTATCTGATTTTCAACTTGTAATTGAAGTGAAGGTAAATGGAGCCTGTTTACATCTAACCCGTGTATGTTAAGCCTATGTGGAGTTGCCAGTACTTCCTCAGCATACTCCAGCAAACTTGGTAGATACTCTGATCGTTGTTTAGCTGTCAGGTGTTGGAGAAGTGGATTCAGGGCTATCTGGAATCGGTGCTTTCGCCGACTCTCCGCCTCTGGACACAGCATGGGCTGATGATGGTGGTCTCAGATAGGCTTTACCCACTTGGCTGGGATCCAACGAATGCCTTTATCTGTAAGCAAGCACATATAACCTCTACCTATTAGTTTTACTGTAGCTGGTCCTTCCCACACCCCTGTTTTTGGGCTTTTGAACATGACCTGAATACCGTCAGGCAATTCCTCCCTTGGATTACGTGTGAGGGCATGATGCACAAGAACAGGTGGATCACTCCTATCTCCTGTTGTTCTAAGGTAATTAAGCACAAAGATGGCTTTAGCTGTTTTTTCCTCAGGAGATAACCCTGTAGTTCCCCCTTTTTGTTTTTGCAGCATGCCCTTGAACGTCTGATGAGCACTCTCAATAATTGCCTGACCAGTAGGGTTGTGAGGAATACCAATGTCATGTTGAATACCCCATAAATTACAGAAACACTTGAATCTTAAGGAACAGTAAGCAGGACCACTGTCAGTCTTGATTGCTAAGGGACACCTAATATGGCGAAACAATTGCACAAATGTTTTTCAACATGACGTGCTGCCTCACCTGTTAAGGGAGTAGCCCATATAACACAAGAATAGGTATCAATGCAAACATGTACAAACTTTTTCAGACCAAATTCTGCTACATGAGTTACATCCATTTGCCAGAATTGCAAAGGTTGAGTACCCCTAGAGTTAACACCAGTGCCTAAACCAATGCCATCTTGTTGACAGTCAGGACAGGATCGCACAATACCAGAAGCATCAGTAAAGGGAACACCAAATTGTTTAACTAACATTTTAGCAGATTGATGAAGAAAAGCGTGGGAAGTTTTAGCCTGCTGAAATTTATCAGGGTTTGGCATTGGCCAGACAGTGGCTACCAACCAATCAGCTCGAGTGTTACCTTCAGACAGACCAGGGAGAGCTCGATTACCTCGAATATGAGTAATAAAGTATTCCTGCCGTTGTTAAGTTTTTAAGCAATCGGCTTAAAAGGGAATACAAATGCTTATTATTCACCTCCTTAAGTAGTGTTCTTTCAAGGTGTTGGACCCAGCCAACTACATAAAGCGAATCAGAAACAATGTTAATAGCCTCATTATACCAATTTTCAAAAGCCCAAATCACAGCTTTCAATTCTAATGTCTGCAATGTATCTTTTGACTTTCCAAAAATGACATGCTTTTTCCACACTTTGTCCTGCTGCCAAGTGCAGGCAGCCTTTTTTGACCTTTTACCTGCATCAGTGAATACTGTCTGCCCAGATACCGGACAGTCAGATCTCCAGGGTCTGTCCTCCAGACGCTGATGCTCCAATAAAGATCACACCCAGTGTCGTGGGTAAGTGCTGTGAACTTTACTGTCATAACCAGCCAAAGCTATCTGAAAGGAAACAGAATGTCTAATTCCCCATTCAAGATACCAGTTAGCCAGTGGTACTACAATTGCATACGGTTCATGTCCCCAGATTTCCAAAATTCTCCCTCTACCCTTCATTATCAAATGAGCAAAAATTTCCAATCGAGTGGTAATAGTTCTAGACTGTTTACAGGTAAAAACACCCACTCCAAAATAACTAAAGGATTAGCCCGAGTTTTAACCCATTGACAGATTAAGGCAAAAGGATGCTTGGCAAAGTAGTCATCCTCCTTGCTCTGGTTGATGATCATCAATTGAACTGGAACATCCTCGATCAGACGATGTGCATGTGATGTAGCAACCTTTGTGGCTATGTGATCCAAGGCCCGCCGTTGTCTCTTATCCAGAGTCCGGTGTTCCTCTGCCCAAGATGAAGTACCTAGTAACTGTATTAATGGTTCAAGTTCTGCGTTAGTTATCCCACAAATAGTTCTGATCCATTGAATATCTCCAACTAGCTTCTGAACATCATGCACAGTTTTAATTTCAGTGGTAATGGAGAGTTTCTGTGGTTTCACTACAGACTGATCAATCTGCCACCCGAGATATTTCCAAGGAACAGAATGCTGCACCTTATCAGGAGCAATTTTTAATTCCCTTTCTTCTAGCAAAACTGTCATGGTTTTTAGAACAGTTACAGAGTCTAATTGTTTTCCAGCCACTAATATATCATCCATGTAGTGATAAATGATATACTCAGGGAATTGTTGCCAAACAGGTTCTAAAGCCCAAGCGACATAAATTTGGCACATCACAGGGGAGTTTCTCATGCCCTGGGGCAAACAAACCCATACCTTTTGTAGGGTTCTGCCTTATTGATAGATGGAACAGAAAAAGCAAAATGATCTGTGTCCTCCGGATGTAAGGGGATGGTAAAGAAACAATCTTTGAGATCAATGATCAATAGATTCCATGACTCAGGTAGCATAGTAGGAGATGGAAGACCAGGTTGCAAGGCACCCATACTTAGCATTACTGCGTTTACAGCAGTAATGCTAAGTCATGCAGCAACCTCCATTCCCCACTCTTTTTCGGGATGGCAAAAATTGGAGTGTTCCACGGGCTAGTGGATGGCTGTATGTGCCCTTCCTCAAGCTGCTCTTGCACTAATTATAGAACTATGGGCAGCTTTTCCTTTGACAGCGGCCACTGTTCAATCCACACAGGTGTATCCGTGGTCCAGCTAATTTTGAGGATTGGCTGCCCCCCAGTGGCCGCTGCTAAAAAGACTGTGTGACAATGGTGGCTTTTAATCGGCTTAACAAATCCCTGCCAACCAAACCTAGCAAAGTACCAGGAGTTTGCATGGCATAAGGCCTTGTAGATGCATTTACTCCATCTGGGAAGGTAAAAGTAATAACATCTTTGCTCATTTGAGTTGCCTGAGTCCCCCCAGTACCTGCAATGCCTAAAATAGGGTTAACTGATGCCCAATCTTTAGGCCACATTGTGTTTGAAATAATGGATACATCTGCTCCAGTGTCAATTGTGAGGTTTTTAGTGATAGAATCACCATTAGGATGTGTCAGTGTTACCTGTTGGTCTGGTTTACCTCTTGTGATGTCCATGGCCCAATATACTTCTGGGTTACCTGTGGAACCAAAGCTTCCTGTTCCCTGCTCCTTGTCATCTGCACAGGGGACACAAGACTTAAAAGGAACAAGCTGAGCAATCCGTGAACGTTTGGGAATAGATACAGGAGGGGAAAATGTTCTAACCATAATTTTAACAACCCCTTGATAGTCCGCATCAATAACCCCAGGGATTATATCCAATCCTTTTTTACAGGCAGATGATCTCCCTAAAAGAAAAGCACTAAGCCCACCCCCCAAAGGTCCTCTTACATTAGTGTCTATCAGGTGAACAGCAGAGTCCGTGATGGTGATGTCTACTGCGGTGTCCAAATTCAGTCTGGCACTTCTGGCTGTCGACGATCTGAGTGAGTAAAGTCCATGGTGG
Source organism: Leucosticte australis (assembly GCA_025504685.1). Lineage (NCBI taxonomy): Eukaryota > Metazoa > Chordata > Aves > Passeriformes > Fringillidae > Leucosticte > Leucosticte australis. The sequence continues at coordinate 385,904 of JANIJU010000025.1, forward strand.
GAGGCTGAGCTATCCAGGCTCTCCTTACTTGTTTTTGCACGCAAGGAGAGAATGTTATGGCAAGGCGGTTTCCCTGGAAGCGACATTCTTTAGTATTGTGGTTATCTTTTTTGCAGATAGAACAATTTTTTTTTCATATCTGCAAAGCGATACTGACTCCGAACATGTCAGATTTTACCACATCCAAAGCACTTAATGTTCTTTCCCATCTGCTTGCTTTTCTAGTTTAGAAATCAGTGGTTTTACTGCATCCTGTACTACAGCAGCTACATAGGATGCTTTTTGCCTTTCTGTAGTCCTAGCCATCAGTTCCAGCATTTCTGTAACATCAGCTCCCTTCTTTAATGTGCCCAAAATCTGCCGAGTTTTATCATTAGCATTGTCAAAAGCAAGCATATTAAACATTTTCACCTTTGTGTCTGGGTCCAAATCAGGATGATCATAAATAGCCTCATGCAATCTGTCCACAAACTTATCAAAGTCCTCATTCTCTCTTTGGCGAATTTGTGTAAAAGCCTTAGTGTGTAATCCATCTGGAAGTGCAAGAATAGCATTATAGGCTAGTTGCTGACTCATCTGTAAAACTTCGTCAATGCTCCTAACCTGGGCAGTGGCAGTAGCCCAGGGCCCTTTGCCAAGTAACTGTTGTGCTGTTAAACCATACAAAGGATCACCCTGTGCCCAAGGCTTTGCTGCTTCCTGAGCACACTTTTCCTCCCAGCTTTTATGGAACATCATCTGCTGGTGGGGTGGCAATACAAGCCTGATTAGGGTATACACATCAGCTGGAATAAATGTGCTAGAGGTAAAAACATACTGCAGCAGTGACTGTGCAAGCTGGGATTTTAAACCAAAATGTGAGATTGCATTTCTTACCTTCTCTAAAATCTTCCAATCGAAAGGTTCCCAAACTCTACCTGCAGCATTAGTTACTACAGGAAAAGCCTGTAAATCATTTGCGACAAAAGTCCCTTCTATAATCGCTTCTGTAATAACCCCCTGCCACTTGCATTTCTGCACTGCTTCTGTTTCAGGGTCACATTCCAATTCTAATTCCACATTCTTTACAGCATGAGAGGAAGGATTTTGTTTAACCAGCTGGGATGCTGGCTCAGAGACAACATGAGAGGGAGGTACCTGCTTTCCTGATTGTCTGTCCGAACCCACAATCATAGGTAGATCCATTTTTTCAAAAGAATAATCTCTTTTAGGGACAACTGAATCCTTTTGTTGAATTACCAATTTTTGCAAATTGTCCACAGAGACCTTAAATCCTCTTCAAAAGAAGTATTATTCATAACAACATCTCTTTCCTTATCCTTTACAGCATGTTTAGTCTCTAAGTTACTTTTATCAGCAATTTTTTCACTCTGAGTACAACTGTCCTTTGTTCTGCAGACTAACAAGCCCGAAGAACTTTTTTCACTGCGATTGCAAGTATCCTTTGGTCTGCAGACCAACACCTCTGAAGAGGCAGCAGCTTCCTCTTTCTCACTAGGAGCTGGAGGAGCAGTTGGTATAATGCTCGATGCTGAGCTGAAGGGTTGTGGGCTGCGCGAGGGAATATCTAAGGTTGTAGAAAACAGTGGCTGAACTGAAGTTACCAGGAATGCCTGAGGCTTTTCTGGCTCAGAGGCAAGGGCAGCACAAACTGCAGCAGCAGCTTTCCTCTCTGCCTTTAAACCCTGTAAGACTTCCATGATGGTTTTCCACAAAGTAGCATACTTAGATGCCTCTTTTGCCTCGCTCCCCCCGGATGCAATGCAGTCCCACAACCTTCGCCCCACAGCTTCCCATGTCGAAATGTCAAAAGCAACCTGTGCTCCTGGTATGAGATTATGCTCCCAAGCCCAGTGCAATAGTCCCTTCAAATTGGAAGCATCATACTTATATTCTCTCTTAGAGAGGATATGTTGGAGGAGGTTCTGAACACCTTCCCTTTCATGTTCAGACCCCAGCTCCTCCCCGGCCGCTCACCTTGATCAGGGCGAGATTCAGGAGATCTTCGACTGGAGCTCCAGTAACCTTTTCCTCTCACCGGGGCAGTGAGGATACGTTCGAGTGGCTTCTCCGCTCCTCAAGGGCTGGCCCTGATCCTCTGCACAGCAGCCAAATTGCCCTCCTCGAGTCCCTCTCAGGGTTGCCCCGCAATTCTCCACCAGAAATGTGGGGGAACGGTGCGGGATGCGGAGGTTCAGGGACATCACACGACAACCAATATGATCCAGTGAAGCCAAATTTATTATCCCTAAAAAGACTGTATTTATAATAATTCTCTACTGTCCACACGTCTCTAGCTAATACATGATTGGCCAGGCCTAGCTGTTCACGCGTCTAAGAGAGGATGCTGATTGGATCATCTAACTTTTCACGCATCTGGCTGTGGTTTTCTGTCCCACCCATGAACTGTCTTCTTTCTTACTTTCCCAAGCTCACTGACAAACTTGCTGAGTCCATTTGACTCTTCTTCTTGTATCTTTTTCAAGGATATACCGACCCCATTTTCTGAATATGTCCATTATTGCTTGTGAGCGTGTCCATTGTCCATTATCCCAAGCAGGCTGGATTGTGCATCAGCTGAATATGGCCATCGTCCTGCAAAACCTCCTCAATCTGCAAAAAATCCTCAACAGGCTCCTGGCCGAGACGGAGAGTTGTTTTCCATACGAAGGAAAGCCCCAGTTCTTGGTTCATTTCTGTTTTGATTGCCTGGATTTTGTTTGGTTTTGTTGTTGCTTTGTTTCCTTGCTGTGCCTGAAGTGTCCAGTCAGGAGCAGAGTGACTCTTGCCAAGGAACTTTGTCCTGCTGTCCCTTAATATTAAATCTGGTTTTTGCTGCTCCCTTGCCGGGGATTTTTTCAGCGCTCTCAAGCCCTCGTTTGTAACAGGGTGAAGGAGCCCTGGCCCAGGCTCTGGCCTTGGGGGACACGGGGACACTGCTGGGGGGGTCCCTGTTCCCCTGTCCCACCCCCAGGGCCCCGGCCCCCCGTCCCCGTGTCAGGCTCTGGGGTCGATCTTGTGGAACATCCTCTGGGGGAGGCTGTGGCGCCGGGGGCGGGGGGACCCGGGGGGACAGGGGACCCTGCTGGGCACGAGCAGGGTTGGACTGCTCTGGGGGGGGCTGTGAGGGGGAACAGGGCAGAGTGACTTCCCCAGTGACCTCACACAGACCCTGTGACCTCATACAGCCCCTGGGATGTCACACAGCCCCTGTGATATCACACGGGTCCTGTGATTTCATACAGCCCCATGTGATTTCACATAGTCCCTGTGAGGTCTTACAGCCTCCTGTAATGACACACAGCCCCTTGTGATGTCACAGCCTGCATTATGATGTCACAATTAATGTTGTGATGTAACACGGCCATTCTATGATTTTACAGTCTGTCTGTGATGTCACAGCCCCTCTGTGATGTCACACAGATAGCTTGTGATGACAGAATCCATTCTATGATGTCCAGCCTATGTTGTCACAGAGCCTTCTCTGTGATGTCATAGGAAATTCTGTGATCACACACAGCTGCTCTGTGATGTCACAGCCTGCTCTGTGATGTCACAAAGCCCCTCGTGATATCACAGGACCAGTGCTGGGGTATCACTCTGTGATACCATACAGCTGCTCTGTGATGTCACAGAAGATTCTCTGATGTCGTAAAGTCACACTGTGACATCACAGTCTGTGCTGTGATGTCACAGCCAGCTTTGTGATGTTACTCAGTCACCCAGTGATTTCACTACCCACTCTTGAATATCACAGAGCCATCTTCTATGATGGTGTCACACCCTACTCTATGACATCACAGCCAGCTCTGTGATGTCACAACCCCCTCAGTGATGTCACAAAACCCTCTCTGTGGTGTCATACTGCCACTTTGTAGTGGCACAGCACATGCTTTGATCTCACAGCCTGCTCTGTGATGTCATACAGCCATGCCATGATGTCACCGCCTACTCTGTGATGTTACATTATCACCTCTATGTTTGTGTAGCTGCTCCATGACCTCACACAACAAACTCTGTGGTGTCATAGCCCAACCTGTGACCTCACACAACCCACTCTGTGCTGGCCTTGGCCTCCTGGGGACCACCTCTCATCTGCTTTCAAAACACTTGGGGCCTGTGCTTTTGTTCTCATGGAAAACAACATCTTTCAAATCCAGGCAACCATGGCCAAAATTGAGAATCAGCCTCTGAAATTCCTTATATCCAAGGACAGTTCCCAGACAAAAGCTGCCAGGACTGTCCAGGTTCCCTTGGCTTCCTGAGGGCCAGCTCTCATCTGCCTTTGAAACACTGGGGCTCTGTACTTGCCTTCCTATAGAAAAGAACTCTCCTTCTCGTCCACAGGCCCATAGACAAAAGTGGGGTTTGGCCTCCCAGATTCTGTTTATCCACAGGTCTGGCTGCCTTGGCTTCCTTGGGGCCACCTCTAATCAGCCTTTGAAACACTGCGACTCCACCCTTTCCTTCCTATGAATGAACTGTCATTCCAGTTCAGGAACCCACGGCTGAAATGGAATTCCATCCCCAAAACTCCCCAAATATCCAAGGGTTTCTTTCAGACAAAAGCTGCAAGGACAGAAAGGTCTGGCTTGCCTTGGCCTCTGGTGACTGCTTCTCATCTACCTTCACAACCCTGGAGGTCTGTGGTTTCCTTCCTATAGAAAAGAACTGTCCCTCTTGTCCAGGTGCTCTTGGCCTCAAGCACTTGACCACTGTACAGGGATACAGGAGCTTTGGGCACAGTGGGTGGAGACTGAGGACAGCAGAGGAGAGCCCTGGGAGGGATTGAAGGGTGGTTTCAGAGATGGTTGATAATTTTGATATGGTAGAAAGCAGCCAGAGGAAGAAGAAAATAATGCAAAAGGCAGATAAGGAGGCCCAGACTGGACACGAGTAAGGAATTTCCCTGCCAGGGCAGGGCTGTGGTGCAGCACGTCCCCAGAAGGAGCCTGGAGCAGCCCAAGGCT
>JANIJU010000025.1:399179-409860 GCA_025504685.1 Leucosticte australis
GGGGGGGCTTTGGGAGAGGGTCTGGGGGGGGAGCTTTGGGGGGTTTTGGGGAGAGGTCCTGGGGGGATTGGGGGGGGGGGTCTAGGGGAGCCTGTGTTGGGTTTGGGGAGGGGTCTGGAAGGGTCCTGGGTGGGGTCTTGGGAAGGGTCTGGGGGGGGGGTCTCAGGGGACATCCTGGGCTGGGTCCGATTGGGGTCTGGAGGCTCTCAGGGGCTCCTGGGCCAACCCTGGGGGGCTCTGGGGGGTTTGGGGTTCCTGGAGGGGTCCTGGGGGAGATTTGGAGTCCCGGGGGGTCCCAGGCCCACCCTGAAACGGGGTCTGGGGGTTTCAGAGGGAAGGGGCAGAGCAGGGGATCCCCCCCCGGTTTTTGGGTGGTCTTCCATGGTGCCCCCTCCCCAAAAAGCTCCGAGGGCCCCCTGAAGTAGCTCCTGTTCCACCGGGCCGTGCCCCCCGATCCAGGACGGCCCTGTTAGCGTTCAGGAACACATAGTCACGAGAAATGATTATATGCAGGTGCTTTTATTGAAGAGCTCTGGGTGTCAGGGGTACAACTCAAATCTGACTCCGACATAGGTTCGGGATGGATATGCTTTTATATTCTATCGTTATATAACTTTCATGTTAATTATTAAACTTACGTTGTTCTATAGTATACATAGATTTCAGCCAAGCATAGCCACCTTAGACTAGGAACATACAGTTTCTCACTGTTCCTCTTATGATTATACAATAATTATTTTAATTACTAAGCAATCATTACAGCTAACAATTATACTATTTACGCAGGTAAAACACAAGGCTTAACATTTCAGAGTTTTATCTTAGCATTTTTCCAGGGCCTTACTATCATTATCTCCCCTTTGAAAGCATTTTCACTTCACTATAGGTGTAAATGTTTTCACTTGATACAGTCTTTTACTTTTCAATTTATGTTTGATGTTCTTCAAATCTAGGGTTGATGTAAAAGTTGTTGTGGATGCTATCACGGGCTGGAGAATCAGAAGCTAGTGGGTGTGGATCTCGTGTCAGTGCTTTTATTATTTTCTGGTTCTAGGACGTTTTCTGTATTTCTCTCCTTAAGATGCTATAAACTAACTAAATTGCTAAGAATACAATTAGTAAGATTATCACACTCTCAATGATAGATTTAATTTATGAACTCACATTCTACTCTAACTCTTTAAAGATTTTTCTTAACTAACTTGTAGTCAAATCCTTTTGCTCTTCTTGTGCCTCATGTTCTATTTGTTTCAACTGATTGATGTCATATTCTACATCTGCAGTTACATTTGGGATGTGAACGCAGCAATGATCAACTCGTCCTTTTAAATATCCACATACTCCATGCTCCTTCAGGAGTAACAAATCTAAGGCTAATCGATTTTGCAAAGTCATTTTTGTGGTGGCTTGTAATTGTATGTTTAATTCTCTAAATCTTTCCCGGGTGACTCTTGCTAGTCTATTTACTTGACCTGTAAGTTTGTACAGCATCTCTCTGCTCTGATAGTTTGCTATAGGACTAAGCAAAGACGCTAGGGCCCACTCAAATTTCACTCCACTAGAGGGTTCTTGCCAAGTGTCATCTGGATTTTCATTGTCTAGAACTTCTCGTCTTGCTCTTATCTGCAGAAGTTCATGTTTTCTATTAAATGGGGACTTTTTCTAAATTGGACATAAGGTTGGGAGGCCCAAAGTAATTTCTTTTACTTTCCTGTCTGCAGGCAGATGTGTTGTCCAGGTACCATCGCTTGTTGCCCATACAAATTATCTTGGACTTTTAATTGTACTCCTGGTACATCCTATAACTACTTTATAATTAATTTTTCTTTGTTTATGTTTGATCCCTCTGCAAGCACAACTAATCTGTAGGGCTGTTGCCAGGGGTGGCATCTGTTTTATCTCTGCATTATCAGAAGTGCAGTCATAAGTTTTATTGCATGCCCACCTACTTACTTTGTCTGCCCCCATTCTGCTACTAGTGGCAGGGTATGTTATTGCTGGATCTGTTTCATTCTCGGAGCCTTCCCACTTAATACACCAAGGGGTGTTTGCCATATATTGGAATTTTTGAAGTATACTCACAGACCACACACTGTCCCAAGGCTCTATCTGACCTTTCTGATCTTTGGCTTCACACTTCTATTCCAGAGTAGTTTCTGTAACATTTTCTATGATCTTTTTATAGTGTGGCAAATAGCATTGCCATTGTGTGATGTCTCTTGACTGTCACATAGGGGTTCCTAGTATGCCATCACTTAGAATACAATCTTTCTGGCTCATAAGTCTCATCTATGTTCTTATTTTCTCCCAAGTTTCCTTGACTACTTGCCTTGACTTGGGTACTTGTTTGCATACAATTGTTTTGTTCTTTTGTATTTCAGGTAGTTTTGATGTTATGATTCTCCAATTTACTGGGTCTCTTGCTGCTTTTGGTATTGGCAGACAGGCAGTTATTCTACTGGTGTTTTTTATTTTGGCAAAATCTTTGACTAATCCAATCATTACATTCTCAGCTCGAACTGCATTAGAAATTTTATCACCTGTGTTTCTGCCTCTCTCTTCATTCTAGAATGAAGAGTGGCTAGTTGATCTTTTTGCATCTCACATCTCAAAGACATTAATGACTATAACATTAGCACAGTTACTAATAACAATCTCAAAGTAATTAAACACATCTTATCTGCAGTCTTGGTTCTACAGTTTACACAGTCTGTGATCCAGGATGGACTTTCTTCACTCGGGTATAGTGAATCCAGGGGTCCACGCTGGCTAATTTGACTGCTGTAAAGGTGATCAGCAGTACCTGATAGGGTCCATTCCACTTTTCTTTCAGTGGTTCCTCATTCCAGTTTTTAATTTACACTTCGTCTCTTGGATGTATGTTATGAACTGGGTTCTCGAGAGTTATTGGTCTATTCTACACAAGGATGCTCTGGAGCCGAGCTAAAGTTTTCTCAAGAGACAGAACATAATTATACACTTCTTGTTTTTCTGTAATGTGTACATTAGGGTTAGGCTCAGGAGATTCATATGGTTTCTCATACAATATCTCATAAGGACTGACTGACATCTCACTCTTAGGTTTTATCTTAATCTTCAGCAGTGCTATTGGTAAAGCCTGGGGCCACTGCAGCTTGGCTTCTTGGCATATTTTACTGATTTGCCTCTTTAGTGTCTGATTTATCCTCTCTACCTGTCCACTTGACTGTGGTCTCTATGGTGTGTGGAGGTCTCAAGTTATCTCCAGCAATCTACTTACTTCTTTTACTACTGTAGCTATGAAATGGGGCCCCCTATCTGATGATACTCCTAGGGGTACCCCGAACCTGGGAATAATTTCTTGTAGTAACTACTTAACTGTTTTTTTTGCTTGGTTTGTGCGACAGGGAAGGGCTTCTGGCCATCTAGAAAATGTGTCAACTTCTACTAACAGGTATTTGTATCTTCGAGTTCTTGGCAATTCTACAAAATCTACTTGCTAATAGTCTCTTGGCTCTATTCTTATCTGAATTCTTCCTAGCTGTGCCTGTCGCCTAGCCACTGGGTTGTTTTTCAAGCAGATAATCACATTTTGACATGACTGATTTTGCCATTGTTAACATCCGTACTGAAATTAAACTCTGCTTTAGCAATTTTACCAATGCCTCTGCACCCCAATGACATTCGTTATGTTTAATTTGTAGAACTTCTCTCATTATCAAGGAGGGTACCACTATTTGTCCTTGTGTAGTCAAATACCATCCTTCTGAGTTCTTTTGTGCATTTAGTAAATGTGCTAGTCTCTCATCTTCTACTGAACATCTTGGTTTTGGAGGCAGATTAAACTGGGATACATTGAGCTTTGAAGGTATCAATGCCATTGTTGTTCGCACCTCTCGAGCAACCTGTCGGGCTGCCCAGTCTTTCGATTTCTTTCACAGATTTTGGAGTTTCTTGATTGGTGTGCTTTACAATGTATAATTGCTACTTGCTCAGGTTTTTGTACTGCTTTTATCAATTGTAGGACTGCATCTTGGTGTTTAATGTGTGTACCTCGAGAAGACAATAATCTCCTTTCTTTCTACAGTGCTCCGTGTACATGCACCACCCCAAAAGCATATTTTGAGTCAGTCCATATATTTACTTTTTTCCCTTCACTTAATTCTAGTGCTCTGGTTAGAGCAACCAGTTCTGCCTTCTGGGCAGATGTATTTGGTGGTAATGTTTTTGCCTCTACTACTGTGCTGACTGTTGTTACTGCATATCCAGCGTATCTGGTTCCGTTTTCTACGAAGCTGCTTCCATCTGTAAATAGCTCCCACTCCGGCTGCTCTAGTGGGACATCTTTCAAGTCTTCTCTTGCTGAATAGGTGTACTCTTACCTCTACACAGTCGTGTTCCAATGGGCCTTCTTCAGTTGTGGTACTTAGGAACAAAGCTGGATTCAAAAGGTTAGTTGTTTTTAATGTGACATCATCTTGCTCAGTCAGGATTACTTGGAATTTTATCATCTTGCTTGGGGATAGCTAATGGCTCCCCTTCTGTTATAAGACAGTTACCATGTGTGATACATAGACATCTATGTGTCTTCCCATAGTAAGCTTCCTGGCTTCTTGTATCAGCATCACAGTGGAAAAGTAGCCCACCGGCCTTTTCCAGCTTCCTAGACGTTGGGTCAGGACTCCTCGTGCTAGGCGTAGCCTTTCATGTACAAACAGCTGAAAATCTTTAGACAGATCAGGTAACTCTAATGCTGGAGCAGTTGTCAGTGCTTATTTTACGTTTTTAGGAAGGCTTCTTTCTGTGGCTTGCCCCAGGTAAATGGCTGCGTCTTCTGAGCTTCATACAGGAGTTTCGCAATCAGTCCATAGTCCATGATCCACAAGCGACACCATCCTGCCATCCCGAGGAAGACTCGCAGCTCATGTAGGTTCTGGGGCTCTGGAATAGCACAAATAGCTTGGATACGGTTAGTACCTAGTTTTCGTTGCCCTTGTGAAATTTCATATCTCAGGTAGATCACAGTCTGTTGGGCAATTTGTGCCTTTCCTCTGCATACTTTGTAACCTTCCATTCCCAGTGAATTTAAAATCTCAATGGTTATTTTTATACAGGTTGCTTTTTCTTCTGTAGCTATTAGTATATCATTAACATACTGAAACAGTAGGTATTGGTCTCTTGGTACTTGCCCATTTTCGTTCCAAATCTCCAGCTCCTTTTGCCAGTTCGTTTCCGAATAGGGTCAGCGAGTTCTTGTCCCTTGTCATGTCCAGGTGAGTTGGGTCTTTCTTCTGTTCCCTGGGTTTTTCCACTCAAAGGCAAACTGTTTCTTACTTTCTTTGTCAAGGGGAATGCAGAAAAAGGCATCTTTTAAATCAATTACAGTAAACCATTTATATATCTCTTTTTACGGATGTTAGCAATGTGTAGGGATTTGTTACCGCTGGATAAGTGTCTTTTGTTATTTTATTTATTGCTCTTAAATCTTGCACTAATCTATATTCACTATTTGGTTCCTTTACTGGAAATATTATGTCTTAACCTATTTTACAAATTCTATGTCTAATCAGCTGCTATATTCTCCCAACACTATCGCCTTGGTAATGTTTTCTTGCTGGAACTAATTGCCCTGGTGAGACCAGTTGTTTGGGTTGTTTGGGCACTCTCTCTTCCAATGCCCCTCCTGCTTGCAATACGCACATTGATTTAGGCTTAACCCTTGCATAATTGGTCCTCTACCACAACTACTTTTGCCACGTCCCCTGAAATTTGGGTTCTCTTTCTTTGTATTACTGCCAAAGATTTTGCTACTGCCTTTTACTAGCTTTTCTTTCACGATTATTATATACTTTCCAGGCTACTTTCAGGATTCTGAGTTTTCATAACTATTCCCACTACCTGTGCCACCTTACCAGGACCTTCTCTACAAGTTCCAGCTGACCGCCTCTTAATAATCAAATCTACAGGAAAAAAAAAGGCACTTCTACAAACACTGGCCCCTCCACTCCCACAGCTTGTCACAAGGGAGCAATCACATTCCGTTTTTGTCTGCCTATGTCTTTTCTCTCCACAACCAGGGCAAGCCCCGACCGGCTTCGGGTTCCGCAGGCCACTGGGGTCGCTGATTAATTACCACCACCATCTTTTTCACCTGCATCCTTCTCCCTCCTTTCTATCACAGCCAGGCTTTCCTCTTCCTCTGAGGAAGAGGAATCAAGTGTCGATGGGAGAGGAGGACAAAGAGAGAAAGGTGTACTAGATGAGACAGGTTCAGGATCAGGTGAGGTAGGGGCAGGCAGTGGGATAGGGACAGATGAAACAGGTGGGATAGGGTTAGGTTCTCTTAGTCTTATTGGAGCTACCTGTAAATCAATATCTGTATAATTTTCCCTATTCAACACCAAATGTTCTAGACAATGTTTCTCTCAAACTCCACACTTATCATTTGCAGATGCTCTAACCACCATTAATCTACATTGATCCCACTATTCTGGCTTTCCCGTAAATACAAAAACAAATCAACATACGAAACCTCATCTATTGTTGGTTTTTCTTGTTTTTTCTTTTTCTTTTTTTTTCTTCTTTTTCTTTTTTTTTTCTTCTTGCTTACGAAACGACATTAGCTGTGAAATACTGTTATATTGCAAAGTCCCGTATTTTGGCTATTTTTCGCCATTCTCCAAGACACATTCTGGCCGCCATGTATTACAGTAATTAATCAACTTAGCTTTACGTAATTCTTCCCCAAAATTTCCCTGTTTCCAATATGCTAATAAGCACCCCAAAGGAGAAGTTTGTGGAATACAGGCATTGCTGCCCAAAATTCCTTAGAGCTTCTCCAACCAAAAATACCAAAGCCGAACCAGCAATGCTTTCGCGATTGTCTTACAGAACGGCGCCTAGGCAATACCACCAGGAATTCTTTAGCCCAACCAAGTGTAGCTTTCGCTGCGTCTTACTGGCAGGCACCCAAACCAAAATAAAAGCACCTTACCTCTCTCCCGGGGACGTTGTGAGCGGCGGAGGTGGTCGCGGCCGATGGGCTCCCCGAGAATCCCTCGGTGCCGGCTGGAGCGTGATTGAGTCACAAACTCGCCCAGCAGCACTCACAGGGTCCCATCTGGGTCGCCAAAATGTTAGCGTTCAGGAACACATAATCACGAGAAATGATTATATGCAGGTGCTTTTATTGAAGAGCTCTGGGTGTCAGGGGTACAACCCAAATCTGACTCCGACATAGGTTCGGGATGGATATGCTTTTATATTCTATCGTTATATAACTTTTCATGTTAATTATTAAACTTACGTTGTTCTATAGTATACATAGATTTCAGCCAAGCATAGCCACCTTAGACTAGGAACATACAGTTTCTCACTGTTCCTCTTATGATTATACAATAATTATTTTAATTACTAAGCAATCATTACAGCTAACAATTATACTATTTACACAGGTAAAACACAAGGCTTAACATTTCAGAGTTTTATCTTAGCATTTTTCCAGGGCCTTACTATCAGCCCCAGTGAGTCTGGGGGCTTCTGGGGGGATTTTGGGGGCTATTTTGGGGATTTTGAGAGGGTTTTGGGGGATTTGGGGGTGGCTTTTTTGGGCTTTTGGGGATTTTGATGTTTAGGGGGGAAGTTTTGGGTTTTTGGGGAGAATTATTGGGTTGGGGGGGTTGGATTTTGAGGGATTTAATTGGGGTTTTGCAGGGGGTTTTGTTTTTTTCGGGGATTTATTGAAATTTTTGGGAGTATTTATTTATTTTGGTGGGATCCACTGGGATTTTGTGGGATTCTCTGGGGTTTTGGAGGATCTTATTGTAATTTTAGGGGATCTTGGGGGGTTTTAGTGGAATTTTTTGGGGGCCTTGGGTGGTCTGAGGGGGCTTTGAGGTTGTCCCTGGGTGTGGGGAAAGGCTGAGAGGCACCAAAATCTCATTAAAACTCCTGAAAGTCCCAATAAAACCCACAACATCCCAATTAAATCTCACTAAATCCTTTTAGAACACCCTAGAATCCCAATAAAAGCCCACAAAATCTCTTGAAATTGCAACAACCCCCCAAAAATTCCAATTAAGCCCCACAAATCCCAAAAAATGTCCCCAAAACAACAAGAAACCCCCCAAAATCCCCCCCAAGACCTAAAGAAATCCTGGCAACACCCAAAAAACCCGACAAAAACCCTTCCAAATCCCACAAAAAGCTCCAAACCCCCCCCAAAATTTCCTTAAAAAACCCAGACCTCTAAAGAATCCCACTGAATGCCTCCAAAATTCCAGTAAAACCACCCAAAATCCCCCAGAAATTCCAATAAAACTCCCAAAAATTCAAGAGAATCCTAAAAGATCCCAGTAATCCCCCACAAAATTATAAAAAAAAAAAAAACCTCAAAAAATTTCAATAAACCCCCAAAAACCTCCAGAAAAACACCCCCTGAAAGAGCTAATAAAACCCCCCAGAATCCAAACCCCCCAAAATCCACAAAACCCCCCAAAATTCCCCAAATCCCCCAAACCCAATAATTCTCTCCAAAAACCCCAATAATTGCCCCAAACTCCCAGCAGACTCCCCCAGCCCAAAAGCCCCAGATGCCCCAGCCCTGCCCAGCCCTCCCTGGTTCCTACCAGGCCCACCCAGGCCCGTCCGGGGCCGCGGCCAAAACTGCCCGGAGCGAGCGCGGAGGGCCCGGAGCGAGCCCGGAGCCCATCCTGGGCTCGGCCCCGTGGGGGTATTTTGGGCCAAGCTGGGCAGGTTTAGGGTGGGCTCAGATCCCTGGCAGGCATTCCCAGCCATTCGGGGTGGATTTTAGGCCCCTCTGGCTGATTTGAGGTCGAATCTGTTGGGTTTGAGGGGGGATTTTGGATCCCTTTGGATGATTTCAGGCCCGTGTGGGTGGGGTTTGGGCCCGTTGATTTTAGGATAAACTGGGCAGTTTTAGGGTGGATTTTAGATCACTTTGGCTGATTTTAGGTCCATATGGGTGAATCTCAATCCTGTGTAGGTGGTTTTTGGCCCTTTTTTTGGTGATTTTTGGCACATTTGGTTGGATTTTTCTGTTTTCAGGTAAAACCAAGCCTTTTTAGGGTGATTTTAGGTCCCCTTGTGTTGGTTCCAGGCAAGTTTGGGTGACTTTAGGCAAAACCAGGTGGATTTTTGGGTTGATTTTAGGCCCATTTGGGTGATTTCAGGAAAAACCAGGTTCTTTCAGGGTGGATTTTAGGTACATTTGACAGATTAAAGGGTGATTTTAGGCCATTGTGCATGGGTTTTAAAACATTTAGGGCAATTTTAGGCCCTTTTGGTTGGATTTTAGATCCATTTGGATATTTTTAATGCCATTTGGCTGATTTCAGGCCAAGCCATGTGAATTTAGAGTGTATTTTAGGGCCCCTTTGGCTGATTTTAGACGAAACCTGGTGGATTTCAGCTGCATCTGAGGCCCTTTTGGGTGATTTTAAACCAAACCGGGCCCTTTTAGGACCGTGCGTCCCCTTGGCCCCGCCCCTTTCCCCTCACGGTTCCCGCCCTTTCCTCGCCCCCTTTCCCCTCAGGGTTCGGCCTTCAGGAACGGGGGAGGAGGAGGAGGGTGGGAGGAAGAGGACAAGCCCCAGAGAGAGGAGAGCCCCTGAAAGGCAAAGTGGGGACCCTGAGAGGGGGGGGACCCCTGGGATTGCCAGGACCCTAGCAATGGGGGTGTTGGGGCTGGAGGGGCGGGATGGCCGGGAAAGGGGTTCAGGGGTGGCAGTGCCGGCAGTGGCTGCTCCCAGTATGAGCAGAGTCCGTCCCAATATGAGTCCAGTTAGTCCCACTATGAGCCCAGTTCCTCCCATTAGGATCCTCGTTGCTTCCCCTCACTCCTTGCAGGATCCCTGTTGCTCCCTGGATGAGCCCAGTCCCTCCCAATCATTCCCCATGATGATGCAATTTGCTTCCAGCACGGTCCCAGTTGCTCACAGTTCTTCCCACTTTCATCCAGTGTGTTCCCAGTTCCCGCAGTTGTCCCCTAGCATAGTCCTAGTCACTCCCAGTATGATCCTAGTTTCTCCCAGCAGAGCCCCAGTAACTCCCACTTGCCCCCAGTGTGTTCCCAGTTCCCCCAACACATTCCCAGTGGCTCCCAGTATGGTCCCAGTCACCACCTGTATGGTCTCAGTCATTTCCAGTATATCCCAGTTGCCCTGAACATTCTCGTAGTCATTGCCAGGCACACCCAGTTATCTCAGCGTGGTTGACTTACCCTCAGTTTTGTCCCAGTTGATCCCAGTTCCTCTAATTCTATCCCCAGTTGGCTCCCAGCATGGGCCCAGTAGCTCCCGGTAACGAACAGTCAGGTTCATTCATCCCAGTATGATTGTAGCCACTCCCAGTATGATCCCAGTCACTTGCAGTCTAATCCCAGTTGCTTCCAGGCACTCCCAGTCTGATGCCAGTACCCCCAGTATGATACCATTTGCTCTCAGCATGGGCCCAGTTGTTCCCAGTGTGGTTCTGTCACTCCCCTATGGTTACAGACACTCCCAGTATGGTCCCGGTTGAACCCAGTTGCCCCTGCTCTAGTCCCAGTCACTCCCCAGATGATTCCAGTCCCTCCCAGCATGGTCCCATTCACTCCCAGTTGCCCCCAGCATGATCCCAGTTCTCCCCAAGCATGGTCCCAGTTGTTCCCAGTGTGGTTCCAGTCACCCCAGTATGGTTACAG
>JANIJU010000026.1:0-49402 GCA_025504685.1 Leucosticte australis
AGGGCTAGGAGTGGGCATTTTCAAGGCTGCAGTCTGGAATCTGTGTCAAAGGGAACTCAGTGACAATTAATTTCTCATGCAGCTGCTCAGTGAGCTGTAGTTCAGATAACAAAGAGCTAAACTCCAATCACACTTTCATCCTGCCAGGATATTCACACCAGAAGTCATGCCATAATTGGTACCTAAATGGACATTTGTGTTCTTTTCCTAGGCTCCACCTACACCAAGACCTCTTGCCTCACTAACACCTCCCCGGTGTCCCGTGCCAGCCTTTGGGGAGAAGCCCACTCCCCAAATCTCCAAATCCAGCCCAGCACCCTGGAGTTTGGTTGCCTCATGCGTGGCACTGAAGAAGTGCGTTCTCTGGAGATGACCAACTGCAGCTCACTTCCTGTCCAGTACCACTGGTCAATCTGTTCCGACAGCCAGGGGAACAGGTTGAGGTATGAGCACCTTTGCCCTCTCCTCAAAGCTCTTCTTTCTGGTGCCCTGTTTGTACCTGGCAAAAAACAAAGCTGTTTGCCTGGGGTCTGACAAATAACACTGACCAGCTGTGCTCAGGCTGGATGCTCAGGGAATAGGTTTTCCACCAGTTTGGTGCTGTACAGCCCCCATAGTGGTTTCCCTGGGAAGGAAAGCTGGGGTGAAAGCTGCTTTCTCAGACCTCTTTGGCCTGAGGCAATGTCCACCTTGATGAAGGGCTCCTAGTCCTAGCTCCCACAGTGCTGCTGGAGGCCCTTTTGGCCCCTCTGCTTTGGGATGGGTCCTCTCTGCAGGAGCTGCTCTCTGCTCCTTGCCTCCCTCCCTGGCATTGTGCTGGAGGATGTCCAGAAAGTCCCAAACCCAGAGGAAGAGCTACCTAGTGCCTGGGCTGATGCTGAACATCTTGTTCCCTTCCCTTTCCTTCTTTTCTGAGATAACTCCTTTACTGCCAGGACGATTTCTTTCCCAGGGGTCAGCATTCAGTGGACACCTTGGATTCTTCACTCCCTTTTTTTGCCACACTTGTTACTCTTTTTGACTTTTCCCCTGAAACATGCCCCTTATGGGTTCTGTACTGCTTGACAGCAGGACTTGTTCATCACATCATCTCCTCTCCCTGCCTCCCAGAGAGTTTCTACTTTAGAGTGAAAAAAGGCATTGTCTGGGCACCATGGTCCTGGGAAGTTGCCTCAAACCATTCATTAAAACTAACGACAGTGGAATAGAATGATTAGGGATCTCTTGGGGGTTATGATGAGATTGCCCCTCATTCAGAAATGAAACCCAGCCTTAGGTCACAAGCTACAAAGCTAAAGACAGTGATTCTTTGGGGAGCAGGTCATTACAGGCACTGAATGCCTGCCTGGGAATGGAGCATCCAGGTCATGTTTGACTGTGTGGGGAGCACTTGCAGCTCAGCAGGGTGACAGGCAGGCATGGCTCAACTGTGTTCCTCACGTGGCATTAGAAACACAAGCAGAGTTACCCTGAGCACCTGCTTCAATTTAAAATGGGGAATGTGACCTGAGTCACCTGGGAGTGTTGGAAAATATCAGCCAACCCCCCAACACTGTCAGGGGCACATTCCTGATAAATTCCTGGTGGAGCTGCAGAGTTTCTGGCATTGGGCACTGGGGTTTGCTGTGCTAGCTCGTCACTGGCTGGATCTGCCCCTTGCTGCCTGTCATGGTTTAAGCCTGGCATAATGCCAGTGCCCCCATGAAAATAACTCTTCTCTGGTATTGTCTGTGAGATGTGATCAGAGACAGAGCAGAGCAGGCTCCAACTTACAGATGAAAAGGAAAAAAAACTTTATTAACCTAAAACTACAAAAGAAAACAAGAAAAGACACACAGAACACAGGATGAAAACCTTCCAAATTTCCTCCTCCTCCCCCCCATCAAATTTCCAATTCAGTTACCACCCATCAGATAATCAATTCTCAAGTCCTCGAGAAGAGTGGAGTCCCTCTTGCAACACAGACTTCCCCAGGAAACAGTCGAAACTTCTCGTGTTTCCATGTCACGTGTGGCACCGCCTGGAGAACATCTGCCATCGTGACTTCTTCCTTTCATGTCCAGTGCTCTCACCACTGCACATGGACCAGAGCTGCTTCTAGGGTTTTCCTTTTAAGGGTGCTTTGTCCAGTTCCAAAAAGCACAGTCTCTCTCCCTTTGGGACACCTGTCCCCCCCATATTTCACCCCCTGGGGCCGAGGGGCCTGCTGAACAGAGATCATCTTCCTCTTCTTCTTCCCTGAAGACGGAGGGCATCCACCCTCCTCACCCGTCGTCTCTGTTCAGGCACTCCTTCACATCACTGCACTCTCTTGGCTCTGAGCCATTGCCTCTTCTTAGATGCAGTCTCTGTGTCACAGGAACACAAGTGGTTCTGCCCATGGCTATACAAGAAAAGTCCAGCCAAAAAGCCACTCCATCATCTCCTCCCACCTAGGATTCTTCTCCAGCACTTGCCCATTTCCTACTATCCCAAACTCTATCTTTCATTCAACTCCAGGAAGATCAGCATTTGGCAGGTTTCCATCATCTACAAGAAGGGTTAAAAGTCCCAGGCTCTGCCTGTCCAGAACTCCCACGTCTGGCTGCCCTGCCGGGCACCCCCCTTCTCCTTCATGCCGGCCGCGGTGCTATCACAGGCACAGGTTCTCTGCCTCTCTCTCCCTCCGGGGTGTGTGTGTGGGGGGGTGGCTGCCCGAAGCCTTGCAGTGCTCCTCCACCCTTCGATCTCGCAGGGGCCTCCTCCCTTCTGTCCCAGGCCTGGCCTACCTCCTCCGGCCGCATGGCTCCCCTCCCCCGCCCAGCTCGGAGCCGGGCAGGGGAGGCCTGTGCTCTCTTCCAAGACCGGAACCCAAGAGGGCTGCCCCCTGGGAGTTCATAGCTTTTAACCCGCTGTGTTCTCATACCCTCAGTGGACAAACCAGGTGCCAATATTACAATCTGAACACCTATTGGTCTGACCACACCATCCCAAAAAATTCATTTCCTCTCAAATCACGACACTGCCTCAAATCTCACCTTTTGGCTTGCCTTCTCTGCCTTTCCCTCTCCCACTGTGCTTTTTTGCATCCCCACAAGGTGCTCATCCCTGTCCTCTGCAATTGCTCAATGCAAGCACTTGCAGCTGCCTGCACTGCTGCTACCTCAGTGTCCTCCCTGGGCTGCCTTTAGAACAGACCTGCTCCAGCCTGGATTGGGAAGGGATGGATCAAACCATTTCTCAATTCAATGCACCAGCACCCATCCAGGGGCTGCATCCTGGCCAGGAGCTGCTGGTGCAGGTGTCCCTCCCTCCCCCTGCAGCTTCCTGTTCATAGTTCTGTTATTTTCCAGATGTGAGCCTTACCCATCTAAATTCCAACCCCAACCACCAAAGGGGAAAAGACCCTGTTTGGATTCCTTGGCATCTCTAAGGAGACGCTTCAAGATTAGAAATGTAGAGGAGCCAGCCACAGCCCTGAAAGAATCGTGGGATTTTGCCCAATCTTCAGGAGCAGAGGTAGATTTTCTTGTACACCTACTGCTTGTGTTGCCTCCCCAGCCTGCCACCACCAAGTCACGCTTGTGCTGACCTCCCTTTTTGCTGCCCTGTGCCCTGACAGTTGGGCAGCAGGGCTCGTGGCTGGGTATGGGCTGTGTGGGAGGGAGAAATAAGAGAGTTTTCCTTGGAGAAGCCCGCTCAGATCCTACAGACCTGTGCTTAGTGTGGGATTTTTTTGCCTGGTTTTCTTCACAATGTTAGATGAGGCTTTTACCTGCATCATCGTGGTAAGACCTCCAGCTTCCTTCCCAGAGCAAGCTGTGATGAATCCTGATCTCCATGTACTCTCTTCCCAAGTGTTACGAGCCATCCCTATGGGCAGGCTTTGTAGAGGTTCTTTTAGATTGATTTCAGGGTGCAAAAAACCGACACGGTACAAGGGGGTTTGCAAGTTAATCAACGCAATGGACTTTATTAAAGCAACCACTGCAAAAATGCATTGGGGAAAAATTAGGGAAAAAAGAGAAAAATAAGGAAAAATAAGGAAGGGAAAGAAAAGGGGGGGGTTATAGCTACCAAAACGTGAGAATGGCAGAGGTCCTTCGGTGTCCAGCCGAAGAGGTTCACCAGTTCACGTGCCGGGGAGATCTCAAAAAGGCAGTCCATTTGGGACCCTAATTATACTGTTCTTGTCGAGGGGGAAGGGGATTATTTCGAAACCGAATCCATTGTATAGAAAGAATGGTATTTGGAAAGGGGGTACACACAGTCCACTTTGCAATGAACGAAGGCCATTGTTTTCGTGGTCCAGTGCCCGCACCTGCAGTCATCCATCTTGCTTTGGTCAGCTCGCCTCCCCCCGTGCACCTCCCCCGGGCTGGGGGCTCCAGTCCTTGGAAAGTGTGAGGGAGGCCTTTTCTCACATGGGGATTTCTTGGGGTCTTCTCTGGTGGAGAGGCTTCTGTCATCTCAGCTTGTCTGTCACGGTGGTTGTAGATGAACAAAAGGGGTCTCTTGTGGAAGACCACCCAAAAGCTCAGGAAAAGTCCGGCCAGGCCAAGAGGTGGACAGCGTCCAAGATTATTGTTGTGAAAAGAACACAGTGCCTCCTTCGTCTCATTGAGCTCGGTGTAGCGTGCAGGGGACTGCACCTGTAGAAACAACGACTTAGCAACGCTTTCAGGTCATGAAACCCCCTGGCTTGGCGTGTACACAGTGGCTAGGAAAGGGACAAAGGGGTTTTCTGAGCGGTCTCTCAATGACAGTTGTGAGGCAAATGAGGGATATTTCAGACAAACTCTCACACCAAGGCAGCCAGACTACCTGTTTCCAGGTCTCTGCTTTCACCCGAGAGCTGCTATTGCACTGCTGGCCCTGAAGCTCTCTCATAAAATGAGACTTTGCAAAGTGGCTGTTGCTTCCTCCTAGCACAGAAAATTGCTTGTTTTTCAGGTGCCTCCACAAACTCCTGAACACCTTCGGCCTCCAGGAGGGTTGTCAGGAATCACGTCCTCCCTGGATGCACCGCACACTCCCCTGGAAGCGGAGAAGGTAAGAGGGAATCTGTCTCACTTGCCCATTTTCAGTGTGGCCAGCAGGGCTGGAGCTCCCAGTCCCGCTGGTGGTCCTCAGCATTGCCCACAGAGGGGCCTCACATCCCTCCAGGCCCATCACAAAGTGCTGCTGAAGCAGCTGCTTGTTGGAGAGGCCATGCAGGACATGTTAGGGGGCTGCCCAAGGACGCTGGGCAGCGCCTGTGGAGGGCACTGCTCCCCCTGGACCTCATCAGGTGGTCCATAGGAAATTTTTGCAGGACCTTTTGCTGAGGCACCTTGAGAAAGCAGGCTATAAATCAGAGAGAGAGGGGAGAAGCCTCAGGAGTCAGATGAACGGGGCTGGAGTCCTTCCCTGAGCTCCCTGAGCTCTCACTCTGTGTCTCCTCCTTTTCTAAAAGCAGTAAGAAATTCTTTTTAAAGGCAAGCTGTGCATCAGAGAGAATTTCTACTGCCCGGAGACATCCCAATTCACTGTAGTGTATTAATTAATGCATTGATCCGTGAGTATGGGAGATTTTCCCTATGGTCCCTCCATTGGTCAGTGGCACAGATGCAGGATGAGATTAGGGTGATTCTGGCTGTGTGTGGGGAATCGGCCCCTGTCACGATCCGCTCGTACAAGCAGGGGTCGTGATGGTTCATTAACTGATCTCAGAGTGCAAAAACCAGCCCAGAGGGGATTTCAGTATTAATCAAAACAAATCCACCTTTTATTGAGTGCCCGCAGCAAATGTGATAGAAGGATTAGAAAGGAGATAAAGGAGAGAGAGAGAGAGAGAGAGGAGAGAAAAGGGTTGAATGTTACTACCAATGGAGAGACGAAATCCTTGTGGTCTGGCCAATAGATCTGTCTTGTCATATTCAGGAAAATCTCAAAGTCTTGGTTAACTCAGGGGTCTTTTATAGTCCTCCACTGAGGAGGGAACAGGTAAAAGACAATGGAGAATAAGTTTATTGAAAATGGGTACAGACAGTCCATGTTCCAAAACAGGATAAGTCAGTCTCAGCAGTGAGTGGGACCCATTGTTTCAGGACTGGTTCCCATGGGAAACCAGTCCTAGGTCCAGCAAACGCATCTGCAGGCAACACTTGGCAAACATCCCTCTTCAGTCAGCCCAGCACCCCCTGTGTTAGAATTATAGGGGTCTCAGTCTCAGTCCTTGGGAGGGGGCTTCAATCTCCCTCCGTCACAGCGGTTGTGAGGCAGATGAGGGATCTTCCGTGGTGGATCACCAAAGTTACCCCAGAAAGTTAATTCGGCCAAGAGGTGGGGAAATCCCTGGGCTATTGTGATGAGTGGGTGTGAAGCAGGTGTAAGTGTACAGAGCAAGTTGCTCCTGGTCAGCCCTGCTCTAAGCAGTGTACCATGGTGCAAACACAGCTGCAAACAATCCCTTGGCAAGCATCCACCTCAACCAGGCCAGAACTCCAGTCAGCGTCCTCAGGGTCTTGGTCTCTGTCCTTGAGACGGTCAGGAGGCAAATGAGAGAAACTTTGGACCATCTCTTACAGCCCCTCCAGCTACAGCTGCCCTTTGCTCCAAGATGCTCTTCTGCATTCATTTCCACGCTCAACACCTCAATCTCTCCTGTCCTCCATCCAGGCTTTCACTATTGTGCCGCAGTCGGGCGTGCTGCAGCCAGGAGAGAGACAGCAGGTCTCCTTCACCCATTTTGGCCACCAGGACATCATCGCCAGTGCAAGGGCGCTGTGCTGCGTGGAGGGAGGCCCCACCTATGAGGTGGAGCTGATTGCCTCATGCGTCAACTACTCCCTAAGCCTCCGGGAGATCAACTGTGGCTTACAGGTACCACGCACGGCCCCTGCCACAGCTCCTTGCCTTAGAACCACGGCCAGCGGGTTCCTGCCTACCTCGGTCCAGGGCTCGCTCCCCTTCCCAGCCCCTTTGTTGGCTCTGGGGCTTGGAAGTACAACCTTTGAGGGACATGTAGGAAAGGCATTTTGTGCTCTTCTTGTGAGCCAGTGAGGGCTTCCTAAAGATAAGGAAAGCCCCATATCTCTCTTGAGGAAGACACCAAGGCTATCCCTATGACAACGTGATGGAAGAGAGAAAGTTAAAAGATACGGACTTTAGCTGGCTCACAGAATGACATGGCTCCTTTCTCACCTACTGAGAACTTTGTTTCTTTCTTATGACCAATGGGCAGTGAACGTGTCTGTTAAGTAAATGTAAATACCTTGAAAAACTATAAAAGCAACATGTTGCTATATTAAATCCCTCTTATGCACCCTTCTGATGAAGTCTTGGTGCTTTGTGCCGTGTCACGCTCTATAGCAACAGGACACATCCAGCATCCAAGATGGTTTAAAATGGCCATCTCCAAAAATGTTGGGAATGCCTCTTTTTCAGGGTACCTAACGCTGCCTCCTGGGCCAGGCAGGGTCCCAGGGGGGATGTTCTGAGGGGGATGTCTCTGAGACATCCCTTTGCTGATCCACGCCTAAAGCCTGACCTCCAAGGAGATGCTCTTGTCTAAAGCTCTTGCTTAATCCACAAATAATTAGGGAAGAAATTGGGCTTCCAGTCACTCTAGTTGCAGAGACTGTCCCAGAATAATCCCGATTTCACTCTTTTCCAGTTGAAAGCCCACAGATATTTCCAGTTGCTGGCCCTGTCTGTGTTGCCCTGTGTGAGTCCCTTGTTGCATGCATGTTGCTTGCCAAGACTTGCATGCAGGTGCCTTTTCTCCTGGAATGCCTCAGTGCTGTCTCTGTTTCTCCTGGCTGTTGATGACCCCTCAGAGTGCAGAGGGCCTGTGTGCCCTGGTTCATTTATTGCTGGCCCTCACATGGTTGTTACCACAGCTCTGTGTGCTGCCAGAGCTCCCTGGTGCTGTGCAGGTGCCCTGTGCCTGGGGGTTCCCCAGGTTCCCAAGTGCCTCTATCTCCTCCCTGCTCCCATGATGTTTCAGCTTTCCATGTGCAGGAGAGAGGAAGGAGATTCCCAGCAGCAGGCCTGGGTCTGTAACTTCCCTCTCCTGTGCCTTCTCTCCAGATGTTTAATGAAGTTGGTCATAGGACGATCAGCCTGGAGAACACCGGCAGGAGTGAATTCAGCTGGGTGCTAATCCCTTGCCCTGCAGACAAGCATCTGCCTGGTGTGTTTCTGGTCAAGCCCACCACTGTAAGTAGCACAAGTGACTGACCCCAACCCTGTGCCAGGTGGCCCAGAAGAGTGTTAAAGGGAAAAAAGAGGGGAGGGGAAAGGGAGAAAAAAGTCAGAGGGGAAAACCCAAACCCAGCCATGAGAGAGAGAGGGCTGTAAGCAATTTCTGCTAGGGGCAGAGGAGGTCAAACAAGTGCTCTCCTGACAGACTCCCCCACAGCCTTGGCTGGTGGGTGGCTGTGCTGTCACAGGACAGACACTGGCAGGAGACACAAGGGTGTTGGTCGCTGTCCTGTCCTGCTGTAAGGGGAGCAGAGGAGAATTCTTTTTGATAGATTTCTCAGATGAAAATAAGGCACAAACACAAGTATTAGCAGCATCCCACCACTGACCAAGCTTCTCAGTCCTGCCTGGATGTCTCTGAGCAGAAGCAGTGCTCCTGCCTTTGTCCCTCCTTGCAGTGGGAAGAGGAAGCGATTGGCTTTCCCATTTCTTCATGCCTGTCTCCTACAGGGGATGAGAGGAGCTGCTGGCCCTGCTGAGAGCAGGCAGCAGAAGAGCCTTTTTTTGTTGAGGCAGGCTCTTGCTGGCAGAGGGCAAACCCCATGAGCAGCAGAGCTGTGCTCACATCAGGCTGTGCTGGGGCTGCAGCCTTATGAGCCCTGGGGAGGACACACTGCACCCTGGGGTCAGAGGCTCGACCTTTTGGGTGCAAGGAAGGCAGAAGGTGTGAGAAGGGAAGAGCACTCCTCAGTTAAAATTTTTAAGAAAATTTAAGAAGAGACAATAGGGGACAAAGTCAATAAAGCAGAAGTAATAGCACTGGGTACTTAGCTGCAGCTAGAGGCACACACCAGTCAACACAGCAACACCCCTTATATACCCTGGGTATTGTATCAGCCTAATACATATTTACAAATTGTTATACATTTTCAACATTTCAACATAGTTCCTCCTCTGTCCCACCTTTTTGGAGCATGTGCAAATATCCTAGTGGTGGTCATTTGTTACTTTTCAACATATTCAACAGGTTTCCATTCCTTCACTGGTTAAATGTCAATATTACAACAACTGTTCACCAACATTGGTATCACAACACAACATTCACATTAAAGAACTCTAAACTTTACCAAAACTTCTTTTACAAAAGTCAGCATTATGAACCACATAGTATTTACTCTAGCAGTTGTAAAAGCCAGCACTGTAATATCTTTATCATGAAGGTGATGTGCTCCGATGGTTTCTTCTAGATGAGAACTTGTCTGTCCCCTGAGAACCTCAGCCTGTCTGTCCCCTGAGCCATCCCCACTGAAGACTCTGATGCATTCCCTCCCTCTTCTCCTGTCCCTGCAGGGCTTCATTGCACCTGGCCAGAAGCAAGTGCTGAAATTCTCTTACCTGCCGGCATTACCAGGAGCTTTCAGCAGGACTTACCAGCTTCAAGTGGGTGACCTGGAACCAGAAAATATCTGCCTGAAAGGAGAAGCGATCTGCCCCATGATCAGTGTGAACCTGCCCTGGAACATCAGAGGTGGGCACTGCCTGTCTGCCCCCAAGAAGGGCCCCTCAGGTTTTGTTCCCTAACCATATGCCTATAGGGCACCTCATGCTCACCTCCACCAAGCCTGGAGGGCTGCAGGACTCCCAGACCAAGTCAAGCCCTCTGGTTACTTCATGAGTCTTGAGTAGAGGATCCCATGTGGGCTTTGTCCCAGAAACTGCCCTGCAGAGCCTGCCAGCACATCTGGCAGGGTCCTGAAGGGTGATGGCTGGACTGAAAGGCTTGGGAAGGCTGTAAGAGAGGCCGGCAGGGCTTCTGGCAGTGTTGGATTTGTGTGACATTGCAGGGGATGAGATGCTCCTCTGTGGGGAGGGAGATGGGTGGGAGCGAAAACAAGGATGCAGAGAGGGGCAGCAGCATCCACTTTCCATGGATGGCTTGAGGGATTTCTTTCTGGAAGAAACCAGTGTTGGGAGGTGGGGACTTCCCAGCTTAAATGGGACTGGCACCTTGCTCACAGTTCTCTTTGTGGATGTTCTCTTCCATCAGAAAATGAAAAAGATGAGAAGCCACTGAAACAGCCTAAAAAATACCTGCAACAGTACAAGCAGAGGAATAAATTACAAGATGTTCAGAATAAGACTCAGAGCCCGAAGAATGAGACCTTGAAGTCTCAGACCCTGAAAACTCAGACCCCAAAGACTCAGACCTTGGAGACTTGGAATCCGAAGACTCAGAACCTGCAGCCCTGCTTGCTTGACTCTGGCATTGCAGTAAGAACAGCTGCAGCCCTGTTTGGCACATGCCACCTTCTCCATGTCACCTGAGCCCCTTGCAGCCCACAGCAGCTTCCTGGTGCCCTGATGGCACCTGGGACCTCCCTGCCCACTGACAACCAGGTGTCACCTCAGCATTGCCCCTAGGGCTGCCACTCTGGTCATGATCTCCTCTGGGGCTGTAGCAGCTTCTTGGCTACCCCAGGGAGAGATCCTGAAGGCCATGCTCCAGGGATGGTACTTTGATGATGCTTTGAAGGAGATGCAGGTCATTGCTGGGGAGTCTGTTGGTCCCAACCCAAGCCCTGACAGATTTACAGACCTTAACAGCACCTGCCTGATTGTGCCCTGGGGCTGTGCTGGTGCTGCTCATCTCCAAGAGGCTTTGTCCTGATTCCCTTTCAAGACAGTTTTTGTCCAAGCTGCCTTGGTACTGGCTAGGGGCAGACAAGTATCTGGAGCTCTGGAAGGTTTCTGGCTTATCTGTCTGCCTGGCCAGAGCAGCTTTGCTAACGGTGTCTGGGCAGGCAAAGATGCTGGAGTTACTTCCCTGGAGATGAGGTCCTGGCTAAGAGAGCAGGAGGTGTCACAGACACTGAGCAGCCAGACAGGAGGACCCTCCAGCCCCTCCCAACAAGAGTGGGGTGGGATCCTTTCTCAGGTGCAAGCTGTGCCTTGGGAAGGACCTTTGCTAACCAGCCACTGTCTTGCCTTTCCTCAGCCAAACACTCAGCTGCAGATAAACATGGTGAGGATGCTGATAGAGAAGGCTGCTCTGGAGCTGCAGAAAAAGCTCACATCCCATCCCCTGAAGTGCAGGTTCCCTGACAAGCACCTGTGCCAGAGCCTTGTCAAGTGAGTAGGGACTCCCATCCCCATCTCCAGGTGCCCCGTGGGAACACCCAGCCATGTCCCCTTCTCCTGAGAGCTCTTTGGGTCTGCAGAGCTGGGAACAGCCGGGACTCCAGAAAGGCTCTGGTCCTGGTGGCTGTGACACACTGCATGTCAGCTGTGGAGTGTCCTCCCTTCACCAGCCCCACACTGAGCTTTGGCCTGCTCAGCTCCCCACAGGTGTGGGGCTCTGTCCCTAGAACTGGGGGGACCCAGTGCAGACTCTCAAGCCCTTCCAGAACAGCCTAAATTCTGTCCCTGCTCCCTAGCTCTGAAAGAGACAACTCCCAGCTGATGTCTTGGTTCCAACTAACCAAGGACACTAAACAAAAGGAGAAGAGAACTGCAGGTGTCAGCAAACCCTCTAACACCCAAAATCAGGTGGCTTGAACCGTGGTGGGGTGGCAGGGCTTATCTAGATAACTTGGTGGGTCCCTTTGCACCATCATTATGCAGCACAAGCATGGGAGGCTTTAATTCAGGAAGAAGATGCTCTGCAGAACAGATCATGTGATCTGGCTGCAGAACAATGAAGATTTCCTGTGCATGCAAATCTTATTCCCAGGCCCCAAAGCAATTTCCGGCTCAGGCTGTACACCAGGCTAGGCAGTGTCACTGAGAGCAGTGAACTCAGCTGTACTGGCTTTTCATGGCAGAGGAGCTGTGGCCAGTGTCCATTTTAATTAATTTTACTTTCAGGTGCCATTAGTAGCTGATGAAACCTAGGACCTGTACTTCTCCTGACTTCCCAAACTCTTTGCCAGGTGGTCAGGGGCCATGGGTTTCATGGGCTTGAGCTGAGATTTTACAGCAGTGAATAAAGAAATAGCCACTTTATTTGTGGCTGTCCACTTGGACGTGTAGCCAGGCTGTGGTTAAAGGACTGTCCTTAATCCTCCTTGCAGAGTTGAGCTGCCCGAGTATGTCCTGGACATGGGCACTGTCCTGAAGGGTTTCACTGAGAGCAGCACTCTGGAGATCACCAACCCTGGGCAAATCCCAGTGTTCTTCCAGGTCAATGTGTCTGTCCTGCGGGACACAGGTAAGCAGTGCTGGAGAAGCTTCCTGTGAGCTTGAAGGAGGTATCTCAGACAGATTAGCTTAAGCCACTGAATTTGGGGAGGTTTTTGAGCTTTTTCTTCTTAGTGCCCCTGCTGGGAGCTTTAGAGGCAGAATTCTCCTGGCCATCCATGCCCAGGGACCTCTCCTGGCCTGCCTGTGACTGCCCTAAAGCTTCAGTGCAGGGGCAGATGGGCTCATAACCCTGGTCACCTCTCAGCATCTTCTACCCTTGGCTCCCATGAGCAGCAAGTTTCTTTGGGCACTTTGTGGGCTTGTTTTGCCAACCAGTGGGGTCTGCTGTGTTTTGAAAGTGCTTCGTTTGGAGCTCACATTGTCACAGCACCTGTGTTCAGGCTTTATTGAGGAAACAGCCTGTGAGATCCTCTGGTGGATCAAAAGAGGCTTCCAAAAGAGGCCTTGAGGCAAGGCTGCCCTTCCATCACACAGTGGCTCACTGTGTCTGAGGGGTGTTCACTCTAAGTTTTGGTCCAGGTCACAGCATGGCATGGGGCTTTTCCCAGACCCCTCAGCCAGGACACCGGTGAGGCCTTAATGTTCTTAGGACACATTTTGTGTTTCACATGTATCTCAGCTGCTTTGTGTTCATCTGTTCAAGGTTTCAGCGTGGACCTGGACCAGATGAATGGCCTGCTCCCCAGGCAGAGCGTGGTGTTTGATGTGCACTTTGAAAGCGCCCACCAGCCACAGGGTGACGTGGATGTGCTGCTGCCCATAGAGGTACCACAGCTCTTGGGGCAGGCAGCAGGCTGGGCACAGCAGCAGATGTCACCTGCACCCTCCGCTGAATTCTCTGTCCTTCTCCAGGTGACAAAAGGCCCCACGTCTCACATCCACCTCCGCGCCACTGTGTTGGAAGTGTCGCTCAACGTCTCCAAGAACAGACTGCAGTTCTCTGACATCCTTGTTGGGCAGTGCCAGGTTGAGACCATCCGGCTCTACAACTGGTTCCAAGTACCCTGCGCATGGTTCATTACTGCCAGCAAGCCTGTTCAGAAGGTAAAGCACGGGGGACATTGAACACATAACTTCTGGGTTGGGTTTTCTTTGTGACTCTTGCCCTTTCTGCTCCTGTGGCTGCCTGAGCACTTGGGTCTACAGCGTGTTTGAGGAAGCTTCTGAGGGTCTAGATCAAGGCTGGTTTGCCTGGACCTGTTCCATTAGCAGATGCTTTGCTTGTCTGCCATCTTCACCCATTCCTCCTCCTCCGAGGACAGTAGCTCCCTATCTGTCTGCCTTGGGTGAGGTTTTCCCTCCAGCTCTAGGCTAAGGGGGCCACGCTTGGTTTGTCTGTGGGTGCTCTCAGCACCGTGTCAGTGTCTCAGAGCACAAGGAGACCTCACATAATTGGTTTCTGTGCCCAGAACAAAAATGTACGTCAGAAGCAGCAGGCGCTGGAGGATGAGCCCTCTCCCTTTGAAGTGACACCCTCCCAAGGAACCCTTGATCCAGGACGGTGGCAGAATTTACAAATCCAGTTTACACCCAAGGAGGAGGTAAGATTGGCAGGTGTCAGCCAGGAGGCCTGTCAGGGCTATGTGGAAATGAGGGCCTGGTGCACAGAGTGTGGTAGGAGCTCTGCCTTCACAGGGAGCTTTCTGCAAGCCCTGTACTCAGCATGGCTCGGTTCACCCCACAGAGATCCCATGAGATGTGCTTTGAAACGCCCGTTTTCCATGGGAAAGAGAAGTCATTTCCCCTGGGTCTGGGTATCAGATTAAAGGTGGTGTTTGGGGCTCTAAGCACTTGCAGGGTCCTAGTTGCTGGCAGATTTAGTTTTGGAGAAATCCAGCAAAGTTTGCTAATTTCTCTCTAATTTCGCCCTGTCTGCCAGGGTGAGTGGTCCCAAAGTGAGGCCATTTTCTATGGGGAAAAGAAGTCATTTCCCCAGGGTCTGGGTATCAGATTACAGGTGGTGTAAGACCACAGCAAAGAGCACAGAGACCATCAGGGCTCTGAGGCTGCCTCTCAGCACATGGGGGGACATGCCCAACTCCCCTCAGCCTCCCCCTTGCCTGGCTGTATTTGCAGCTGCAACATTCGCTGAGGATAATCCTGGAATGGCCAGCCTAGGCTCATCCTGCTGCAGGACTGACAGACAAAACAGCCACCAGACACCTTCCTGAGCACAGCAGAACAGTCACATGTAGTGGTGTGCTGCCAGCAGTCCCTGGGGTTCTGGCCTGCCTGCACATTCCCATGCAGCTGGTGATTCAACCTAAAGGATGGAGCATTCCCAAAAGAGATTTGTCTGTGGCCTCTGGGTCTCGTAATCTGGCAGTGTGTCCCAGCACGGACACAAGTGCTTCTGTGCCCACACACAGTCCTGGGATCTTTTAATTGCTCAAGAAATGTAACCGTCTTGTGTCTGGCTTGGACCAGAGCCAAACACTGAGCAGGGAAGATGACCCTTATTTCTGGCTAGCGAGAGCTCATTTGCCTCTCTCTCCTGGAACTGGTGTTTGCCTGATGCATCAGTTCCAGGACTGTGTCTGGACACTGCAACCCCGAGGGCCCTTCCCATGAGCATTGCACTCCTGCATGACTAGGTGAAAACACCTGGCAGTCTATTGTACATCCATCTAAAACCAAATACCCAGTTTCAGTGCACACCAGGATTCATGTCAGTTACTCAGACCCAGGACACAGACACTGTAGTCCCAAGCATAAATAAATATTTGGTTTCTGTTCATCTTGGAGGGACTGATAACACCCTGACCTTGGGGCAAGCTTTGTATTTGGGGTCCTGTCACCTGGGACTTCATGGATGATTTTTCTGCACTTTTCTCTTTTCAGAGGTCTTACAAGAATGAGCTGAAGCTCAACATTTGTGGGAGCAGCAATTACTTAAAGCTGCACCTCTCAGGACGAGGTCTGGAGGCACAGTTGGAGTTCAGCCCCCCACCACTGAAGATGGGACAGGTGCTGGTGGACAGCAATGGGGTGGGGTCCACAGTGGTGGTGAAGAACCCATGCAACTTCCCCACTGAGTTTTACTCCCTGGACTTTGATGAGCAGTACCTCGAGGAGGAGAAGGTGAGAAAGCAGGTCCCCATGGACACGCTGCCCAAGCTTCTCAGCACTCCAGCATTCCCAGGCTTGTGCCAGGGAGATGGAGGCAATCCCCAGAGCAAGGCCAGCTCTGCTGACATGCTGTGGGAAAACTTAAATAGTTTGTGTTTTCGGGAGGGA
Organism: Leucosticte australis; assembly: GCA_025504685.1. Lineage (NCBI taxonomy): Eukaryota > Metazoa > Chordata > Aves > Passeriformes > Fringillidae > Leucosticte > Leucosticte australis. The sequence goes on from JANIJU010000026.1 coordinate 15,604, forward strand.
GGGAGGGAGGGAGGGAGGGAAAAGACAGAAATGGAGTTTGTTGAGTGTGTGGGATGAGAAAAGGAATCTTGCTATGGTTTCTCTTCCCTACACACACGGGTCCTGCAGATTGCACTGGGGTCTGAGCACCAAAAGAGCTTTTTGATGCCTACACGTGCCATGGGTGGGACGCTGCCCCCACAGGTGCTGGAGGACTATGAAGCACAGAAGAGGCTGAAGACTCAACAGGCAAAGCTCAAGGCCAGGGCCGAGGCCCAGCCTTCAGCTGCAAACAAAGGTCAGAAGCCTAAGGAGAATGTGAAGAAGGCTGAACAAAAATGTGGAGGCCAAAGGAGTCTTCAGTCATCTCAGCTGGAGACACAAAGCCAAGTTGCAGATGGGACAGTCAGAGATGAGCGTGTTGGGGTGCCGTGCCTGGACATGCAGGACACACATTCAAAGGCCATGATCTGGGAGATTCTGAGGGATGGGAAGCTGCCAACAAAAGACCAGGTAAAACCTTGCAAGGCTCAGATCTTGAGCTTGCCATGGAACTAGATGGGGGCTTGGGGGACAGGTTGGATGGAAAAGGATCATTGTGGAGAGGTAGTGAAGATGTGATGGGGTCCCGTGTCTGCAGGTCTCCTTTCTGTCAGGGGTGGGACAAAAGAGGCAGCTCTGCTGGAGACAGAGCAGTTCTGTAAGTCAAGAGGGAAAAAATCACTTTAACCTTCAAATTCCTTTGAGGAGAGGGTCCTGAGTGAGCAGGGGTGTCCTAGGCAAAGCAAACACCAATAAGGAAGACCAAGTCCATGGGCATGTGGACTTATTTATTTATTCTCTCTTCTGCTGGTGAACAAACCCCCATTTTGCTTTCCAGGATGGGGATGTCTCAGGGCTCAGCTCTCCCTCCCTTTTCTCTCTCCCCTTAGGCCAAGGCCCCAGATGCGAAGGGCAGTTCTGCCAAGGGCCAACCAAAGATGGGTAAAGCGGCCAGGAGAGAGAGCTCTTCAAAGGAGAACCAGATCTCCACACAGAGAATAGAAAAACCCCAGAATTCCTCCACAAAAAGATCCAAAAGTATGCTGAAAAGTGCCTCAGTTCCCACAGAATTCCTCAGGTGAGCTGCACGGGAGGAGGTGATGCCTCTGCTTCTTGGTCCTCTTGCCAAACAAGGTCCATCATACCCAGCTCCACAGTGACCCCGTGCAGTGCCTCCATGGGATGGCGAGTGCACCCTCCTTGCTTCATTTGCTCCTTGTCTGAAGCCTCCTCTTTAACTGCCAGGCTGAAACGGTACCGGTGGATAGTGCCTGCCCAGGGTGAGGTGGAACTGAAGGTCCACTTCTCCACCAAAACACTGGGGAGGTTTAAGCAGACACTGAGGTTTGAGCTCGTGCAGACGAAACGCCAGTACGAGCTGCCCTGCAGTGGCACCGGCCTGTACCCCAGCATCTGCCAGAACCCTTGGTAAGGCTGGCCCCTGGCAGCCTCCCACACCACAGCTGCCCCTGAACTCACAGCCAGGGCTGTCCCTTGGGGCTTCTGGCCTGGTCAGATCGTGCTGCCTGAGGTCACCCAGCATCTCTTCCTGGGCTGGAGCTGGGAAGGCAAATGGTACCTCAGCGACCAGGAAGGGTTTTGGCTTTCTGACCATATTTCCTACTTGGAGCATCTCATAGCTTGTCCTTCCCCCCTTTCTCTGCCCAGGGTGGTGTTTCCACAGTGGAGGAAAACCATGAAGGAAGATGAAGTAATCTTCAAGGAATATGTTGAGAGCACAAAGCAATTCCACTTTGGACCTCTGCTGTGTGGGAAATCAAGAGAGTGGTATGTGCTCCCTGCTGGGCCTTGTACTTTTCTGGACACGCCTGGAGAGACAGGCTGTCCTGGTGGTACAATCCAGGGCACTGTCCTGGGAGACACATGGGTTGGAAGGGCCACAGATGTGTGAACTTGAGCAGATAAGAGGCAAATGAGCCTTGCAGGAGCTGCTCTGCCTACCCAGTGGGTGCCTTGGTGGCCAGAGCCGCGGGCTGCTGCCAGTCCAGAGGTGACGTGGGGGGCAACTTCTGTGTCCCCCTCCACATCTCAGCTTCACCCCTTAGCAAATGAACTCTATGGAGGTTTTTGAAGTTCTGCAGGTAGCCTGATTGAGCAATTATTTTGTAAACCTTTCATTAATCTGTAATTATTAATAAGATTTTATGATTGACCTGCCAATGGGTGTTGGGGGTAACGTACAGCAGGAATTACATTTTCCTGTTATGACATTGCATCCTCACTGCTGGATCAAGTCTGCCCAAACACTTTGTCATTGAAGCTATTGTGTATTTCTGCTTTCACTGTCACTTCTTTTTAATGCCATTTAACGTTAAGTTCTTGTCTCCATGGGAGCTCTGGAGGGCAAGGGCTGTTTTGACAACCCAAGTAAATGAAATCAAAATAGTTTAAAAAACAGCCAATCTTTAACCAGACTGATGGATGGCCTGGGATTTCTAATTGCCTGTTTAACCCTTTCACTCCAAAGTCATTTCCACACCTGAGAGAAGGGTCATTTGTTATCTTGTTTGCATTCCTCTTGGGAATTGATGCTTTATATCTTTCTCAGACTTTGAGCTAACCCATAGAATCCAAAGCAGTTTCATGACTTTTATGAAAGAAATGAGCTAAACTCCTTTTCCAAAAGCCTTTCTTTATACCCTGCAGGGAAGGCACCACAAGAAAGAAGGGAAAAGAACCCATGTGCCTGGTATACCGTTATTTTTCTAGCCACCTTTGAATTTACATTGTATTGAAAACACTTCAAGTGGCCTGAGCATCATCAGGCTTCTGGGCTGGAGGCACCAGGTCCAGGGGAAGGCATCAGAGTAAGGCAGGGATGAGCACATACCCATGCCCCTGTCTGGGATCCATTTCCTTCACTTGTTTCTTAGAGCAGGGTCTTCCAGCACCACTTCCTCGGGTGCACACGGTGTGTGGCAAAGGCAAGAGTCTGCTCTGCAGCCTTTTCCCTTTTTGTGGACAGGTACAAGGCCCAGAACTGTCCCAGCAACTCGGAGAATCTAACCATCCTCAACAACTCCCCCGTGGATGTGGAGGTTCAGTTCTCCTTTGAGAATGCTGGGGAAGCAGAGACCTTCCTTCTGGACCCTCCCAGCATGACCCTGAAACCAAAGGAGAAGCAGGTGGGAGAAGGGCAGGTAGAGCAGGCACCATAGAAGTGCCCAGGGACTGCTCCTCCTGCTCACAGACAGAGCTCTTTCTATTTCTTCCCGTGGGGCCGTGTCCAGGAGCTGACCATTTGGGCATACCCCACTTCCCCTGGCTTCCTGGAAGAGAAACTCATCTGCAGCATTGGGAAGAACCCCAACCCAGTGGTCTTCAGCCTCTGCTGCCATGGGGTGGACATGAAGCTGGAGGTCAGCCCCCTGGAGCTGTCTTTTGACAAACTGCTTCTGCACAGGTCAGTCATCCCACAAGCACTCCAAGACTTGTGACAAAGAGAAAAAGTTTGACTCTGGTGTTGTAGGGAGCTACCGACGCTGGGAATAATGTGCTCTGATTTTATGATTTAGAAGGTTGAACAAACATTTTATTAAAATTATATTACACTAATATTAGATTAGAGTTACATGAAAGAGATATTATACTATATTAAAGAAAAACTCGTGACTGTCTTTAGACAGTTGGACACAGCTTTGGGTGATTGGTTAATCACTCAAAACAACTTTTACCTGTGTCTAATAACTAAACCACTTTTGGTAAACAATTTCTAGAACTCGTTTGACAGGTGTTAAACAGCAGGAGTAGTGAATAGAGATAAGAGTTGTTTTCGTCTCTGAGGTTCTCACTGCCTTCTCCAGGAAAAATCCATGGGAACTTGTGCTTGCTGCTCTCTGTGAAGAGAGCTGTGGCCCCACTCTGGTTTCCAGGGCATGGATGGAGCTGCTCCAAATTGCATTCAGTGGCAAGGCTGGTGTGACCACCCAGCAGCTGATGTCAATTGCCTTCCTGTCTCTGCAGGACTGACAGCAGGACCTTGGTCCTGAAAAACAACACCCTGCTGCCCATGGCCTGGCAGCTCCGTGGGCTGGTTGACCTCGTTGAAGACTTCTCCTTATCACAAGATAGTGGCATCATTGATCCCCACACAGAGTTTGAAGTGACACTGCATTTCCAGGCCAGGCAGACTGGCAGCATTGAGAAGACCCTCCAACTAGAGGTGAGAGGGGCTGTGTCCTGCCTGGCCGAGCAGGGCACAGTGAGCACAGGGGCAGAGTCAGGAAGAGCTGCACCTGCCAGACACAAGGGTGCTGTGATCCCAACTTCTGCCTCTACACAGCATTTGCCAGAACGTGCAGTGCATCCACATCCCCCCAGACAAGCAGACACTGCCTCCTGAGCCTGTGCCCCAGCCTTGTCCCTGTGCATGGCTGAAGGTTGTTGTTTGCTTGTACACACTGCAGCATGATCTCTACACTGGACTTTGTCTGAAGCTCCTGCATAGTGCAGCAAATTGTCCCCCTGGGATTTTGTTCCCCATGGTTTAGGGGCTGCATTTCAGAGAGGGTGCCAGGTAATTGGAGAGGCTTGTCAATGCCACCTGCTCTGAGACACCTCACACTTCTTGTGGTTGTTCTTACACCCCTGTGCCTCTCAAGGATGCTTTAGCAGCAGCATTCCCTGCTGTAGGAGTCCAGAGTTGGGCTGATAGGGTTTTTTGCTGCAGCAGAATCCCACTGGGGCAGCCCATGAGAGGAACAGGTTAGCAAAGCTTGGGAGTCCACCAATGCTTTTGAAGCTGGGCGGGCCATAGGGGAAGCAGCCAGCAGAGACAAGGACTTACAGGTTGTCTACCAAAAGAATAATCTGAACAGTGTTTATTTCATGCTGCCTCAGGTTTCAGATACAGAAAACATCCTGGGGATTGTTCAGGCTGAAAACATCAAAATCTCTGCAGAGGTCTATGATGTTTCTCTGAGCATCGACATGCCTGAAGGTCAGTGGTGGCCCCCCAAACAAAGCAGTCCAGGTGTACTGCATTACCTTGGGATGGGATGGATACATAAAGCACATACCCTGCAAGCTGTGTGGAATAAAGCATTGTCAGGGCACTGACAGACTTAAGTCTCTCCCATCTGAACTTTGAAGTGTGCAGCTTCATGGGCAGATTGGATCTGGGGGCTTTGAAAGAACAGTGATGTGAACAGGCAGTTGGCAACCCCCACAGGCTCAGCACAGCATATAAAGTAATTGGATTTGTGCTTGGAAGCGAGAAAATGGGAGCTGAGCTCCTTAGCTACTAAAGCTGCAGATATTTTGAGTAAGAAGAGAAAGGCTATCGATGCAGGGCAGGCCCCAGCCAGGGAATAATGTGCTCTGACTCCATGATTTCAGAAGGCTGAACAATTGCTTTATTAAGCTATGTTATATTACACTAATAATATACTATACTAAAGATATACTATACTAAAAAGATACTAAAGAAAAACCCATGACTATCTCCAGACAGTCATAACATAGCTTTGACCTAATTGGCCAATCAATCCAAACAACCATCAGCAGAGTCCAATTAACAAATCACTCTGGGGAAAAAATCTCCATATCACATTCCACATGTGCCAAACAACAGAAGCAGCAAGTAGAGATAAGAATTGTGTTCCTTCTTCTTTCTCTGAGCTTTCTCACTGCTTTCTCCAGGAGAGGCTGCAAAGGTGGAGCAAGGGAGGGGAAAATATCTGGCCATGTGTGTCCTCCCTCTAGCCAGGCCTGAGCTGTCACCCACAGCACTTGGTGGCCTGTGGGCATGGCAGCCATGCTTGCAGAGCAGTGTGTGCTGTGCTTAGGGATGTGTCAGGGTGTTTCCCTGGAAGTGGTGGGATGGAGAACTGCCTGGGGAATTCCCCTCAGAGGGAAGAAGGCTTGGAGCTAGGAAGCATTGAACATGCAGGTGTCTGTGCACGTGAGGGGGGCAGGTGGAGCTCCTTGCATGCTGACATCCCTTGCTCTCCTCCTTAACAGCTGTCAGAGGAAAACACATCGAGTTTGGGCACTGTCCTGTTGGGGAGCCGTGCTGGAGAGCCCTGACCATCACCAGCCACGCGCAGACGAAGGTCATGCGCTTTGAGTGGGAGGCAGACGCCCCATTCCGGTTCTCCCCCAAGGTGAGCATGGACTGCTCTGCCTCTCCCCATTGCTCAAGCCCTGCCCTGGTGTGCCTGGGAGCTGGCAGGGAGTCCTCACGTGCCACTGATAGTCCATTCCAGTGCCACGTAGGAGATGCAGTCCCTGGCTTGGCTGGGCCAAGGCTGCCAGCTTTGCAGAAAAGGCTTCATGTTATGGCAGGTGGCACCTTCTGTTCATACTTTTGTCTATCAAACTTCCCGTAAATCCACTCTGAGCTGCAGATTCCTGGCACAGCTGTTCACCACATCGGTCCCTTCTGCTGTCAGTCCTGCCCTTGGCAGTGCTTCCAGTTTGGTCTTGAGTCCCTCTTTCTCCCTAGGTGGGACACCTCCATGCTGGCTGTGCCAAGGACATCACAGTGACCTTGAGATCAGATGTCCCAGCCACCTTCAGAAGGCACCTTGTGAAATGTAAGGTGACCACAATCAACTTTGAGCTGCCACAAAAGAAGGTTCAGGACTGGGATGACCAAATGACCATCGCCATGTGGAAGAATACCACTAGGAAAGACCCGGCAGCCAGGTGGCCTAAAATAGAGAGGGTAAGAAGCAAAACAGCAAAAAAGCCAACCCAGCTTTTACAAAAAGAGCCACCATAGCACCATCACTGCTGGCTGAGCAGCTCCTGCTTCCTCTGACTTTGGACAGCCATGAGCTTCACCAGCAGTGCATTCCAGGGCAGAGGTGGATGCACAGTGACCAGATACACTCACACAAGATGGGGAAGCCTTTTGACAAGAGACCTTTAGCCACACTCAACTATCAGTCTGGGCCACAAGCACAAGTGTTGCAGCCCATGTTGAATGGAAGGCAATGCTTTATGATTTTATCCCATTTAATGTGTTAGAAATCTCTTCACCTGATTTGGTGCCTTTTCACCAACAAGGAGTTAAGTCTGCTGCACTCTGACTCTTCTTTTGAAGTGGAGGGAAATCCACTTCTCCTGCATATGTTGGTGAAGTCCAAGTTCTGTCTGCTTGAGAATTTGGTAATGGTCTCTGTATTGTGTGGGATATCTCATCATGGAGTAGCCCAGGTACTGTATGACTCTTTGAAGGAGTCTCCAGAGACTCTTGCTTTTATTGTCATTATCATCTCCAGAGATTCTTGCTTCTATTGTCATTATTGCCAAACACACTCATCTTGGGTGAAGGTTGTTTCCGAGTTTCTGGACCATTTGTAGGCCTCTAAACCATCCTCTTTTCTATCAGAACATCTGCAGTTGGAGACTTTCGCAGTGAGATCTTTCACATCCCAAAATGCCCATCCCCAGCTCCCAGCAGTGTGGCTGTTGCTCCAGACATGACATCTGGAGAGCATATTCTCCTAAGACAAGAAGAAAAGGTGCTTTCTAGAACTCTTCAGTCTTGGCCTTCTCCATCCACAGAGCTCCAGCAGGAGAACTTAAGCCTCATTTTGAGACCTGCTGGATTTATAGGGGACCAGGAAAAAAGCTAGTCCCTTTACAAGGTTGAAGGACAGGGACTGGAATGCAGCTGTAGTCTCCATGGGGATATTAACAGCTGTGGTAGTGACTGCTTGGATCAGTTGCTAGAAACAACTACTGTAGCAGAACAGTCCCAATTTTTTCATCTTTCCAGGGAAGTAAAAGTGAATGGTCCTTTCTAGTCCCTCTATGAGGCTGATTTTGGAGGCATGAAGATTGCCCTTCTCAGCCTGACTTTCTGGGCTCTGCTCAGTGATTCCTCCCTCCTGTGTTTGCAGGTGGTCAAGGCAGTCCCAGAACCAGCTCACACTGTGGTGGAGGAGAGCAGCCAGGAGGTCGAGGTGTACCTCAGTGCCGTGGTTGCCTACGCCCAGTTCCAACTGAGCACCAACAGGGTTCAGTTCAAGGATACCTTCCCCTTCCAGACAAGGAAAGCCACGTGAGTGCTGGAGGCCAAGCACAGCTCCTCCTGTGAGCAGGAGCTGCCTTTGCCCAGGGCTGGCCCAGCGCCTGCTGCCCAGAACTCTACCCCAGCCAAAACTATCGTTGGCTGGGGCTCTATGTACAAATCACAAACGGGACAGGAATGCTGAGGAACACACCTTGAGCTGTTTAATTTCCAGTATCAGCCTTATTACATGGTTATGACAATGGGAAGATGCCAGCAGCTCACATCCCCAGCAGTAGATAAAGAACTTCATGTTACAACTCACTTTAAAAATTTTTTGCCTAATCACACAAAGCAAAAGCATATTGACAGTAGTTCCATCCAAAGCACACAGACCTTTGGTTTAAACAGTGCTTGCTTATTTTGAATACAATACCTACTTGTAAGCCTTAAAGCACGATGCACAGAGCTCCATTATTAAGCTTAGACCTTCCTAATATCTCACTAAATATACTTTTCTACAGGTAAGGGAGTTATTCTAGACATGCATTAATACACAGACCATTGTTCTATTTGTCTTTACTTACTCTCTACTTCTTATATAATTTTTCTGTGGACAAATCTTATGGCTACTGCTTAGCTCCAATCACAGTTCTACTGTCTCTGAGGCTTGCCTTTTGTAACTTTCCCAAAACCCTCTGATTTTAAGGATTCCCACAAAAACCAGCACAGGCCCTTTTATGTGCACGCAAAGCAAAGCAGGAGATGGTGGTCAGGAGAGGCTTAATGCTGCCATACCTTTGTGCTGAGAACAGCCATGGCTCTGCTTTCACTGCATGTCACCTGTCCTCATCTGCTCAAGAATAAGTTTGGAGTCAAACCAAGACCTAAAGTCCAGAGTGAGCCCCTTAGCTTAAGTGTGCTGGGCACCATGTTGGCCCTTTTCTCCAAAACTTCCAGACTCTGAAATACTTTCTTGGGCCACCCAGGACAGCAGTCTGAGCATGGCAGGGTTGCCTGGGGAAGAAGATGCTCCTCAGGAGAAAGTGGTACCAGGAGTCTATCAGACAATATTACTGTACTATTTGCTTTATACTTATTGGACTTTTTTTTTTAATTTCTCCTTCTGGCTTTTCAGTTTCATGATGCACAACACAGGGAAAGTAGCCCTGAAATACTCCTGGGAGAAAGTTGAAGAGAGTGAACCGGTGAAGAAGCCATTCTCAACCACTCTGATGCGTAAGAGCATTTCACTTGGTAGCTGAGAGCCTGGGGAGAAGAGCCTGCCACTTCACTGCAAAACATGAATTGCTTTTTCATCCTTGTCCACACATCCACTTTCATCAGCATCTTCCCATCTGCAGCTGGAGAGTTTTCTCCTTGTCCCCCTCTGCCTTTCAGCCCCTTCTGTTCTTGCTCTGCCACTTCTGCTCTGCAAAGGAGCTGAGCCAGGCTCTGGGGAGAGCCACGTGCTGGGTCAGGTCTGGGAAGAGGGACATCAAGTCATCTCTTTGAGAAGTCAGAGACTGGGACACTCAGTGGTGTAACGAGTGAGCTGCCCTGCAGCCAGTGTCTGTGTGTCTGTGTTCTCCACTCTAGGGCAAATGAAAAGTCACTGTCTAAAACCAACTCTCCTGCTTTGGCACAGGAGTCTGTGCTGCAGGCAGAGTCCCTGCTCCCAGATGCTCTATTTCCTGCTAGAATAAAGTACTTGGCCAGAGATGCTCCAAGTGCATCCCAGCTCTCTTCCACCCACCTGCAGCAAGAGGCAGAGCTGCTGGGAGCACAGGATTTTGTCTTTGAAAGGTGCCCTCTTCCTCCCTGCAGGTCGGTTCCTCTCCTACAATACCATGAAGAATCACAAAAAGCTTCTGTGTCTTTTCTGGTGGGAGCAGGACCATCCTGCTGAGAGGCCTCTTAAAGTGCGGTGGCTGCGGCAGCCTGCCAAGCAGCAGCAGGATTCTGAGAAGCAGCAGGAGCAGGATTCCAAGCAGCAGGAGGAGCAGGTTTCCAAGCAGAAGCAGGAGCAGCCTGAGCAGCAGCAGCAGAAGCAGCCCGAGCAGCAGGACCGCTCCAAGAAGCTGCGCTGCTCAAAACAAAAAAAACTCTCTCCGAAGCGTGTCAGCTCCTCCCTGGAAGTATTCCCAGATGTTATCCACGACCTGTTCTCCATCAACCCCTACCGTGGCACCATCACTCCTGGCCAGAAGCAGACCTTTCACTTGCAGTTCTCCCCGAAGTGCGCAGGGAAGTTTAAGGCCACCCTGCTGTGCAGGTGGGAAAGGTCGACGCACTTGCCAACTCATGCTTCCGATGGGTGTCACTGAATCACAGGGTGGGATAGGGTGGAAAGGAGCACAGTAGGTCATCTGGTCCCACCTCCCTGCTCAGGTGGGGTCATCCCAGAGCACATGGTACAGGGTTGTGTCCAGAGGGCTCTGGAATAATTTCAGTGAGGGACACTCCACACTCTCTCTGGGCAACTCGTCACCTGCACAGGAAAGAAGTTCTTCCTCAGGTTCAGGTGAAATTTCCTGATCAGGTTCTGTCCATTGCCTCTTGTCCTACTGCTGGGCATCACCAAGCACAGCCTACTTCATCCCCTAACACCCTCCCTTCAGTCCCTCTGACTGGGATGGGGAGGTGGGAGACAGCCAGCCCCAGAGAGGCAGCAGAAGCACCCACAGTACAGAAAGATCATCATCTGGCCTTGGTAAGGAGGCACTGGGAAAAGACACTGCATGGAACAGTAAACTCCTGGAGGGTTGCTGTCAGTTTCTCTGGGTCTGGATTGAAGGCACTTGAGATGGTAGTTCATGTTCACACTCAGGAGTTTATTATTTTTTATCAGTAAAACAGTCTCACAACCATGAGTTCAGCAGCTTTTCATTAGCAAGGCATAAAATGGCTAACTGTCTCTTGTTACAAGGTCTTTTAAGACTAAACTATCCAATTAAGAACTAACACTTAGATTCTTTTCCCTTTTAACCCAAGAACTGATCCCAAAGAGCCTGCAATGCAGACTTTTCTGTCCAATTACAAAACATCACCCAAACCCATGAAGAAGAAGGAAGAAGCAGCGTGACGAAGAAACTCAGGATGACACCCTGTGCCCTCCATCTTGCTTCCATCCAGAACATGCTAAAATCCAAAAACCTAAATTTCTCACCTAAGGAGTACACCTACACTACTCTCTATAATCTGTTTCACGCTTTTGTGGATTCTAATCTCACTTGAAGTCTAGGAAACTTTCTCCATGAATGAGGGTCAAAGTCAGTGCTCCCCTGGGGGTCAGGACACCCCAGAGCAGACAGAGAAATATTCCCAGTGCCCTGGGTTTCCACAGTTGCAAAATCTGGAACGAGAGATCCAGGGACCAGCCAGTCCCTAGCTGTGCTTCCTTTTGGGACAAGCAAGGCTCTCTACATGGAACCCCATGTGCTGTAGTTGGTCCCCAGGCATTTAACTAGACGTGTTTCTGCCCTTGCACCTCTGCAGCCTCCGTTCAGCGAGTGCAGTTGTTGAATTTACTGCTCGCTGCTCACACAGAGGGAGGATGCAACACTGTGTGCTCTGCAAGGAGACAGAAAAGTGGCTGGCTGAAAATGTTTGTCTGGCTAATACTAGTCCCTTTTTTCCTAGGATTCCTAACCTGGAGCCGGCTCAGAAGATGGGGCAGGTGATTGTGGAAGGCAGAGTCCAGGAGTGGAAGAATCTTGGTGAACCATTAGAGTAGAGAGAGAAAGGCCAGGGACCCAAGAAGGAGGTGCTCTGGAGACCACCACCCGAGGTACAGCGTTTGTGGAAGCTGGAGCATCCATCAGGAGCCGGCGACATCGTGCCTTCTGCTGCTGATGGTCTCCCACCCTTCACCAGAGACCTCCCAAGCTCTAGCTTACCTTTTAGTTAGCTAAGTTAATTAACTGTTTGTTAGATTGATAAGTGACTGATAATTGTCAATTTATTGTTAATAAACAGTTGTTAATAAATTGTTAATTGTCAGCTTGTCTTGCTGTGAAAGACAGGTGTCTGCAGGACCTCTCTGGAATGGAGAATGTGACCCCCTTTCCTCCAAATTATTATAACTTTGAAATTAAGGGGCTTTAAGATATGGGAAAAGGAGTAACAGTTCTTTGCCAGTATGTAGAACACAGCAAACAAACCACAACACCAGCAGCAACAACAAACAGAACCAGATACCCAAGCACAGCCTTCCCTCAGCTGCAGGCACTTTCCCTTTGGTGTCAATCCTGTCACAGCCAGGCAGGGAAGGGAGGCAAATAACAAATAAAGTGATTGCTAGGGAAACTTGAATTACTATTGAGGGCCCAGAAAGGGACACAGCACTCGAGGTGTGGCCTCACCAGTGCCCAGCACAGAACAATCACTGCCCTTGTTGGGAAGGATGAAAGTTTGACAAGGAAGTCACAGATATGTATGCTTGGCAGAAAGATTTTTGAGTGTAGAATCTGAAGAAGGAATAGAGCTGGAAGCAAGTTTTGATATAGAAAAAAGGAATTGCTGAGCCAGTCTTACTGGATAGCTAAGAAGGCAAAGGCTATGTTAGAAGGGGGTTTTATGGCTTAGAGCAAAGGATAAACCCACCACAAATCGAAGATGTTTTTATCAAGCAGAAAGATAGCACTGGCAAACACGTCTGCCAATGTTGCAAATAGAAAAAAGAATTTTCTTTTTTCTCAGAATTTTCCACTGCAAGAAAACTGAAAAGCAGCTTCTAGCTTTAACATCCTAACTTTTCTGATTGGAGAATAGTAACATGAATATGGTAATGATAGTAGTTATGATAAGCTGTAGGCAGAAGTTAAGCTTTACATTGGTTCTTTTCTACAAAGATGCTCCGCAAAGAAAAGTATATAATGCATTGTAACCAAAATTAAAGGGTCTCCAGGCTTGCCTGCAGCTGGAGCTGACAGCTGTAGGCACAGGCTCTGTCACCCATGACCCTGGGCTGCTGTAACATCTTGGATACAATAAACTGCATTTTGAAGAGCCGCCTGGAGTCCCGCATCCCTCATTCAGGCTCTTACTGCCCTGGTCCTGATGGCTACACTATTGCTGATACTGGCCTGGTGCTATTGGGCACACCTGGGCACACCTGGGCTCAGGTTCAGTTGTTGTCAATCAGCTTCTCAGCCACTCTTTCCACAGCTGGGAGCTGCAGAGGGTTAGTGTGGCCAAAGTGTATGACCTGGCTCTTGGTCCTCTTTAACCTCATGCCAGTGATCCCAGCCCATGGATCCAGCCTGTCCAGGGCCCTCTGCAGCCTTCCTGTCCTCCAGCAGATCCGCCAAAAATTATTATTGCAAGCACTAATTGGCGAGGGGCGGCATGTCCACCGCCAGCGGTCCCAAAGCCCAGGGGGTGGGGGGAGAGAGATCTTTGTTTTCCAGCCAGGCTCCCAGCCAAAGAGCCAAAGCCAAGGTAAAAGAGAGATGTTGTAAGGCAGCCAGGAATCAGGTCAAAGCTTCATTTTCTCCGGGGGGTGGGGGGGGAATCCTTTTAACTGTAAGGAGAATGTCTTGTTCCAGCCCCAGCCTTGGCCAGAGAGTGTATGTGCCATATGGTCCAGGAATTAAATGTAAGGAATCCAGATATGCCATGTTATCCAAGCATCACATGTAGGAAATCCAGGAGTGACCTGTTATCTAGGAATCACACGCTGGGAAGCTAGACTCAGCCTGATAGACAGTGATTGTATGCAAGGAATCCAGATGTGGCACATCAGATGGGGGCTGGAGGCAAGGAATCCAGATGTGCTGCATTATCCCAGAGCAGCAGGGGGGGTGAGAAACAGGCAAACACACAGAGGCTGCACTTGCTTTGTGCTTGACCTCTGACCCAGCTTGGCATCATCCAAAGAAGGCTATTGAGGTGCTGGAGCTAGTCCAGAGAAGAGAACAGAAGTTGATTAAGGGTCTAGAGAATAAGTCTGATGAGAAATGGCTGCGAGAGCTAAGGGAGCTGGGGAGGGCTCAGTCTTGAGCAAAGGAGGCCCAGGGGAAACGTTGTCCCTCTCTACAGCACACTGACAGGAGGCTGTAGTAAGATGGGGATCGGGCTCTCCTCACAGACAACCAGTGACAGGACAAGAGGACAAAGGCTTAAGCTGTGCCAGGGAGGTGAAGTTGGACATCAGGAAGAATTTTGTCACAGAAAGAAATTGGAAGGCACTGCCCAGGGAGGTGGTGGAGCCACCAACTCTGAAGGTGTTCAAGGACCAGCTGGTTGTGATACTCGGTGCACTGGTCTGGTTGACAAGGTGGTGTTTGGGCCAAAGTTTGACACGATAGAGATCTCTTACAATCGAATTGGTTCTGGGATTCTCTGAAATGAACACCTGTAAAGACAGGAAAACCTTTCAAGTTAAGTATGAAAAATTATAACATTTTGTAAAAGGATTTCACAGGAGCTCACATATTCCCCTGACCAGTCTATATGATAGACATAAATCCCTAGAAATGTTAACTGTTCTCTGGTCTTTTTATCCACAAAGCACACAGTATTCTGTGAGGAGCAGCTGAGGGATCTGCAGTTGTTTATCCTGGAAAAGAGAAGGCTCAGGGGAGACAAGGTGGTGTCAGGGCACAGGTTGGACCTGATGATCTCCAAGGTCTTTTGCAGCCTTGCTGATTCTGGGATTCTCTGAAACCGCTCTTGGAGCAGTTGCAGGATGAGCCCTGGGCCTCCTCTTCAGAAGCTCCAGCAGCCCAGGTCCCTCAGCGTCTCCTCCCAGCCCCAAAGCCCATCCTGTCAGTCCTGCAGAGCCTCTGCAGCTCCTCCTCATTGCCCAGAACAGGGAGCCCCAGAGGCAGACACAGCAGCCCAGATGTGCCCCCCTGGCCTGTGGTACCTCTGGCAAGGGAGCAGCAGGAGGCACTGCAGGAGCCTGCAGGCAATTCCTGCAGCACTTGTAGGATGATCCTGCTCCCCAAGGGACGTTCCCATGGTGCCAAGTCAGGAACTGAAATGGGGAGTGGGGCCAGAGAGGAAAGGGCAAACAGGGATGGGCTGTTTGCTGGGAAAGGGAGCAGGGGTGGGCAAGAGGAAGAAATATGTACAAGGGAACTGTAAAGAAAGCAAAGGTGAAGCCAAGGAAATGCTCAGGGCAGCCTGGGGCTGGCTGCCAGGCAGCCCTGGCTCTGAGCAACAGCATCTGCAGTGGGACAGGAAACTCCCAGCTGATGGGAACAAACTTTCTGGCTGACTGCAGAGGCCAGGACAAAGCTGAGTGGTTTCTCTGGTGTCCCCCAGCCCTTGCAGGCCCCAGGGGCTGATGGCATTTGTGCTCCCTCAGGTTCATGTCCCCACAGCAACAGCATGGGGGTGCTCCCCCTGCTCTGTGCAATGCAAACAGGGGCTCCTGAGCCAGTGCTGCCGTGTCTGTGCCTGCACGGATGGGGCACCTGTGTGAGCTGGGGGAGAGGCCAGGGCTGCAGAGGGGGGATGTTGTTGGCAGCTCCATGAGGATGCTCTGGGACGCTGCCCTGGGCTGTCCAGCACAGTGAGGATGGATCAGCCCCTGCTCTGCTGCTCCTTCCCATCTCCCCCAGGGCCCTTGCAGAGCACCAGCCATGCTGTTTGCCCCCAGCCTGCCCACGGCCAGCCTGGGGCTGCTCACAGGGCTCTTCTCTGCTCAGCATTGGCCTGGCCGTGTTCTTGAGCGAGCCTGGGCAAGGAGCCTGGAGCCCCCAGGGCCTGGCCTGAGGCGTCAGTGCTGCCCCAGCAGTGCCCATGGCCTGTCCCTGCTGCAGCCCTGGCACTGCCACCCCCAGGGCTGTGCCCGGCCCCGAGAGCACTCAGGCCCTGCAGCAACACCAGGGCCACCAGGGCAGCGGGGCAGGGCCACGGGAGCAGCACTGGCAACACCAAGTGCTGCTGCTGCTGGGCACAGCTGCTGGGCCAGCACTGATCTGCCCCCAGCTCTGCACAGACATTGCTGCTGCAGCTCCAGAGAAGGGAACTAAAGGGCATCTCTGCAGAAAACTTTACTGGGAGATCCTTTAGTTCCTTTAAAGGCACTGAGAGCGCAGCCCCTCATTGACTCAGTCTGTGGCCACAGAGAAGGTGGAGAGAAACAAAATGAGAAATTACACAAGGAGTGGCTTTTCTTTGTGGGCAATATGAAAAAACTAAAACAAAGAAAAAGAACCTCCACAGTGAAACTATCAAAAAGTATCAAAGTTGACTTTTATTACAAGTGATTTGCAGAAATTGGCCAGCAGTTTAATGTTCCTGAAAGCATCCAGCCATCAGTCTCCACACTGCAGCCTTGAGCTCCTGGTTCCTCAGGCTGTAGATGAGGGGGTTCAGGGCTGGAGGCAGCACCGAGTACAAAACTGACAGGGCCAGATCCAGGGATGGTGAGGACATCAAGGGGGCCTTCAGGTGAGCAAACATGACAGTGCTGAGGAATAGGGAGAGCACAGCCAGGTGAGGGAGGCAGGTGGAAAAGGCTTTGTGCCATCCCTGCTCAGAGGGGATCCTCAGCACAGCCCTGCAGATCTGCACATAGGAGAAAACAATGAACATAAACCAGCCAAGTCCTAAACAGGCACTGACTGCAATGAGCCCAAGTTCCCTGTGGTTTGAGTGTGAGCAGGAGAGCTTGAGGATCTGGGGGATTTCACAGAAGAACTGGCCCAGGGCATTGCCATGGCACAGGGGCAGGGAAAATGTATCGGCTCTGTGCAGCAGAGCAGTGAGAAAGGCACTGGCCCAGGCAGCTGCTGCCATGTGGGCACAAGCTCTGCTGCCCGGGAGGGTCCCGTGGTGCAGGGCATTGCAGATGGACACATAGTGGTCATAGCACATGATGGTCAGGAGGGCAAGCTCTGATCCAAGAAAGAAGAAAAAGAGAAACAGCTGTGCAGCTCTCCTTTGTAGGAGATGTTCCTGGTGTCCCAGAGGGAATTGTGCATGGCTTTGGGGACAGTGGTGCAGATGGAGCCCAGGTCAGCGAGGGCCAGGTTGAGCAGGAAGAAGAACATGGGCGTGTGCAGGTGCTGGCCGCAGGCTACGGCGCTGATGATGAGGCCGTTGCCCAGGAGGGCAGCCAGGGAGATGCCCAGCAAGAGGCAGAAGTGCAGGAGCTGCAGCTGCCGCGTGTCTGCCAATGCCAGCAGGAGGAAGTGGCTGATGGAGCTGCTGTTGGACATTTGCTGGGGCTGGGCATTGGCTTCTGCCATGGGGAAAAAGACAGTGAAGAGTCAGAGGAGATACCTGTAACCAAAATCAACGCCATTTCTCCACCTCGTGGCTCAGCAGGAATTTCTCCAATGAAGAAAAAATCCTTTTGCTTGAAGCGCCCGCTCTACCCATGACAGGAACATCTGTGAATGTCTGGGACATCCTGGCTCTTTAGCAGCCTGGGGTCTCCTGGGATGTCACTGTGGAGCCCCTGTGAGTGCCTGTGACAGATCGGTGCCCTTGCAGCCCAAGGTCCCCTGAGATGTCGCCATGGAATGGCTGTGACTGCCTCTGACCACAGGGCTCTTTACCAACCCCAGAAAGCCCTGGGAAGTCTCCATGGAACCCTTGTCTCTGTGTGTGACATTCCAGCTTTTGAACAGCCTGGAGATTCTTGGAAGATCCTCATGGAACCCCTCTGAGTGCCTGTTAGAAATCTGATCCTAAGCACCAAAACATCACCAGCCCCCTGTTACTATGGCCAGTTTCCATAGCAAGCATCACCAGCCTCCCTGTTGTTATGGTCAGTCCCCTGGCAGCTCCATGGAGACCCCATGCCAGGGCTGGTTGCCATTGACACCAGCTCAGGCCTGGAGCCAGAGTCTGTTGCCAAGGCAACAATTTGCAGTCCTATTCCCAGGGTCATGGGATCCTGGAACCACAGAATTGGCTGAGTTGGGAGGGACCCATCAGGATCCTCCAGTCCAACTGCTGGCCCTGCACAGGACACCCCAACAATGCCAGCCTGGGCCTGGCAGCGCTGTCCAAATGCTGCTGGAGCTCAGAGAGCCCTGGAGCTGGGACCCTTCCCTGGGGAGCCTGGGCAGTGCCCAAGCAGCCTCTGGGGAAAAACCTTTTCCTGAGATCCAACCTAAGGCTGCCCTGACTCAGCTGCAGCCGTTCCCTCCACTCCTGTCCCTGGGATCCAGAGGGAAGAGGTTCCCACAGCCCCCAGTCAGGGAGTCACTCCCAAGGCTGTTGCCATGGCCACCAGGGCTGGGACCAGCTGGGGTGCTCAGTCTCCATGGGGCAGGATTTAGGAATGGGATTCCCCAGTTTCCAGCTCCTGCTAAACCTGCGCTGCCCTCGCTGCCCTCCAGCCTCCCAGGGAAAGCACAAAAGACAAAGATCCTGCCTGGAATAAGAACAATTTAATGGGAACAGCAACCAGATATGGAACAAAGAGGTACAGCAACAATAGTGAACAGAGAATGAACAATAATACTATTTACAGGGAAAATTACAACACCAAGGACTGTCTCTTCCCAGCCAAGTATTTCCTCCTGCCTGGAAAGGACATGCTTCTCCTCAGGGGAGAGAGTCCCTTTCCTGCCTCGGGGCAATGACCTGGGGTGGAAGTGAATGTAATGACACAGCCATGGCCAGACACTCATATTCTTTGATCCCACATCAAGTCATTGCTAGGGACAGGAAAAGGGAAAGGTGTCTTCTCAGCATGGATGACAGGGAACATGGATCACCACAGTTCTGCCCAATGTAGGTCCTCCAATGGGGGATGAAGCTGGAGCAGTGCACAAAACTCTTCTGCACTTGGGACACTTGCAGGGCTTCCCTTACCGGTGTCTCTGTTGGTGTTCAGTCAAGTGAGAGCTCTGGGTGAAGCTCTTCCCACACTGGGGGCACTCGTAGGGCCTCTCCCCAGTATGGATGTGACGGTGGGTGATGAGGTGGGTGTTGCGGGTGAAGCCCTTCCCGCAGTCGGGGCAGCGGAAGGGCCTCTCCTCTGTGTGAATCCGCTGGTACCTGAGGAGAGTGGAGGTGGGGTGAAACCTTTTTTTACACTCGGAACACTCGTAGGGCCTCTCCCTGCTGTGGATGCGTTGGTGGGTGACGAGCTCAGAGCTGCACCTGAAGCCCTTCCCACATTCCCCACACTCGTAGGGCCATTCCCCAGTGTGGATCATCTGGTGGCGCATCAGGGTGCTGCTCTGCCTGAAGCTCTTCCCACACTCCAAGCACTTGTAGGGCTTCTCCCCATCGTGAAGCTGCTCATGCACCACCAGCTCTGAGCCCTGGCTGAAGCTCTGTCCACCTTCCTGGCACAGGGTGGGTCTTTCCTCCTCAGAGCACCCTGGGCTGGGCTTGGAGTCCCTCATCATGATCTCATGGGCGTTTCCTCCCCATTGGATTCCTGCACTGTGGAGCCACTCAAAGCGGCCTCTTCCACGAGGTTTCTGCTGTGTGGATTTGTCCTCCCTGGTCTCCATCCCCAGCTCCTTGCCTGAAGAAGAAAGGAAAAGGAGAGGATAGGATTTGCCTCTGTGCCACAGGGAAGGGGAAGGAGATCCCTTGAATGATTCTCCAGCAGGAAGGCGTTGGCAGAGGGGTTGTCCTGCAGCTGGGGGCCGTGCTGGGCTGGGAGATGGAGCAGGAGAGAAGAGGAAAGGGGCAGTAACTTCCTCCACAACTACCTGGGTGTCCTGGGGCATTCTCTCAGTTTGAATAGACAGGTGTCTGCTAAGGAAAGAAGAAGCCCCCCTAGAAATGGAAAATGTAAACCCCCTCCCTCCAAATTATTATCATTTTGAAATTATGGGGCTCTAAGGCAAAGATATGCGAATAGGAATAACAGTTATTTAGCAGGAAAATTAAAACATAAATGCAAGAGTACAAAGAAAAAACACTGACAGATTGAGAATACGACCTGACACCCTGTGGGTCACGGTGGTGGTAGCAGTCCCAATAAACGGTGGCTGCAGTTCTCCTGCAGTGACAGATGGGGTTCTGTTCAAGCAGGGATCCTGTAGAAGGGTGGAGTTTTCCTCTGCAGATCCAGTGGTGGTGGTGTTAGGTCTGGTCTTTCTCTGGGAATCCAGTGGAAAAGGCTGACTCTGGTCTTCCAGCTCCCTGATTATAGCCAAGTAGGAAAGCTTGGCTCCTCCTTCTGGGTGGAGCTTCTCACAATGAGATGATGGAATTTTATCAGTCATGCAGTGACACTCAATGGCCATTAAGAGAAGATATCTCCCAGGAGGGAGGATGGGCTGTGGAAGAAATAAAGAAAACTGCCCAATTAACAGAAGATAACTGTCCCATCAGATAGGAATAGAATACATCCCCCATGTCCAGCCTAGGACAGCTGGTAAGTGCTTTGCCTGTGAAAGAAACAGTGTTTTCCACTTTTCTCCAAGGAAGTATTTTTCCCAAACCAGTTGGGGGTGGGGCCGATTGACTCTGCTTTCTAGAGGAACCTTTTTGGAGGTTCTCTCTGAAATCGGCCCTGAAGCAGGACAACACTGAACAGCCCTGACTTCCCAAGCCTGTCTCTGTCACAGAGGTGCTCCAGCCCTTGGAGTGTCTTGGCAACCTGCTCTGGAACGGCTCCATCAGATCCAAGAAGCTGCTGTGCTGAAGACCCCATTGAAAATTGTTTCTGCAAATGTAGTGGTCGATAGGAGAGGGGAAACTCATCCTTCCTGAAATTCTAGCACAACTGCAGGGACAGTTTCCCAGTCTCTGATGGATCCACAGAGTCCCTGTGGAAAGAGAGAAGCAGTAGCCTTCACTAACGCCCCAGAATGGCAAACAAGAATCACAGCCTTCAACAGCTCTCGGGAAGCACTTCTCGGTGGATTTTCCTTCCTGGAAGGTGGATTTATCTTCCTGGTGCCTCAGGCCCTGGGTAAACAGGGCTGTTCAGAGATGCTGGCAGGTGACCAACACCCCTCCTCCTGACTTGGCAGCTCTGTTTGCCCAATTAGCCCTCAGTGGCTGCCTGGGCACAAACACCTGCCCCCCCGTATCCCTCGGGATGGGCACATCCTGCTCGGGGCCGGCAGTGGCCTTGGTTCAGGGCCAGGGAGTAGTTTCAAGGTGACCCCCAGCCAGGGGAATAAAGTGCAATGACTCCAATGATTTCAGAAGGCTGAACAATTGCTTTATTAAGCTCTACTATATTACACTACATACTATACTATACTAATACTAAACAATACTACCAAAGAAAAACACATGACTCTTTCTGACAGTCAGGACAGAGCTTTGACCTAATTGGTCAATTAATCCAAACAACCATCACCAGAGTCCAATTTTAAAAGGCGCTTTGGTAAACCATCTCCATAACACATTCTACATTTGCCAAATAACAGGAGCAGCAAATTGAGAGAAGAATTATTTTCTCTTTTCTCTCTGAGCTTTCTCACTGCCTTCCCCAGGAAAAATCGTAGGAGAGAGAATTATGTCTCTTCCTGTTCGAAGAGTATGTGTGAATACCAGAGCAGGGAATTGCAGAGATGCTGTGTGGACACAAGGCCCTTGGGGAGCTGTGGCCTGTTGCAGCCAGGGACAGGACTGGAGTTTGAGCCTTGCTGGGGATGGGCTCCCTGGCGCCCTGCATGTGTGGCAGCTGTGCAGAGCAGGACACGGGTGCTCTGCGTGGGCACGGTGGCTCTGGATGGGACAGAGAGAGCTTCAGGCCAGCGGACATTGCCATCTGGAATCTGCTCTGGGGCTGGAGATGGTTTGGGGCCTGTGGGGAAGGGGAAATGGAGTGCTCTGGCTGTGGGAACAAGCACACCTGAGGCAATCCTCCAGCCTCAGCCCTGTCTTCAGGTGATCCACATTTCCCAGTGCTCCCCAGTGTCTGCAGTGACTGCAGATCCCAATCACCTGCCTGCCCTTGACTCAAAGTCCTGCCACATTCCTGTTTTCCCTGAGTCTGGGGTGCTGCTGCCCCAGGAAGAGGGGTCAGTGTCCAATGCTGTTTCCTCAAAGTGCCAGAGCAGGAATAGGGGCAACTCTGCTCACATCTGATGGGTTTTGGGATGGATCAGCTCTGACCTGTCCCACAGGGAAAGCTCTGGGAGGGAAAAGGCAGCAGGAGATGGGGGTCTCTGTCTCTGGGGGCTGTTGGAGGATGGATTGTGTTGGAGTGGGGGATTGTCCCCATCAGGGATCTATCTGCTTCCAGCTCTCCCATGTACACACCACCCTCCACCAGGCAATCCCAGAAAGCCCAAGATGTCTGAATGTCTTCCTGGTGCCTCAGGGCCTGCGTGAACAGGGCTTTTCAGAGATGCTGGCAGGGGACCAAGATCCCTCCTCCTCACAGGGCATCTCTGCAACCCCAGTTAGCTCTGAGTGGCTGCATGGGGACAGGTGCCAGCTTCTCCATGTTCCTCGGGATGGGCACATCCTGCTCAGGGCCTGTGCCTGCCTGGGCTGGATGAGTGCTACAGTGGACTTTGTGCCAGGGCTGGGGACTATGAAAGCCAGGCTTTGGCCTAAAGGCTGTCAGGGAGGGGGCAGGGAGGAGTCCAGGAAGGGATAAAGGTGCTGCTGCCCTGGAGCAGCCTCAGCCAGTGCTGCTCAGTGTCAGAGGAAGATGAAGGTGGCTGTGCTCAGTGTGGCCCTGCTCTTCTCCATCCTCTGGTGCCCCCGAGCACAGGCCAAGGTGAAGCACCAGCAAAACTCTGTCCCCACATCCTGCCCTTTGCAGCCTCCCATCCCACCCTTTTGGTCTCTTCAGAAACTTTCTCCCTCCTTTCTCCTCTGTGTCTTATCCAGGGTCCCCAAATGCCCTCCCACTGACCGTTCCCAAGGCCTTTCCAGGGCATTGCAGAGATACTGTGTGGGGATAAGGGCCTTGGGGATCTGTAGGCAAGTCCCAGTGAGGGACAGTGCTGGAGTAAGAACCTTGTTGGAGATGGGATCCCTCGCAAATCCCATGTAGAGCAGCTGTGCAGAGTGGGACCCAGGTGCTCTGGGAGGGCACAGTCACTAAAGGTGGGAGAGGGTGAGGGAAGGGCATATTCCCATCTGGAATGTGCTGTGGGGCTCATGATGCCTTGGAGTGGTTACCTAGAACAGAAGTTAGAAAAAGTTAAGAGAATAAAGTAGGTATTTATTAAAGGCCTTCAATAGATACACTTTGGGCAGTCAAAAGCCTTCCCGAGGCTACACTCAAGATGGACAGTGGTCACGAGTTTTTCAGACAAATGCAAGTTTGGCCTGTTTGCATATCAGGTGTTAAGTCTCCAATGACAACCTCAGGTGATGAAGTCATATTCCCCGAGTTTGCCTTCCCTCTCCCAATTCACTTGTAGTTATACCTTTCAGGGCCTGAGGCAGAGGGTGCTTTTGGTTCTTAGGCCTGGAAGGATTGTTTTGTGAAGAGAGCTTACGAACACTCTCTATGTATTTCAGAGTTATTGTCGAGGTTTGAGAGGAAGTGAGGTTTTTTAGATGCTGTGGTCAAACCAATAGGTGCTCAGATCTGAACACTAATGCAGTACAGGATCTGAAAAACAGAAAAGCTAAACTTAAGGCATCACTGGAGACTGGACCATTTTGGGGCCTGCAGTGCTGAGAAATGGGGTGGTGTGCATGTGGGAAGTGTCACAGCTGAGTAACTCCCCAAGGTTCAGCCTTTTCTTCAGGTGATCACAATCCCCCCGTGCTCTGGGGGGCTGGTGGAAGATGGATTGTGTTGGAGTAGGGATCCAGCTGCCTTTAGCTCCCTGCCCAACACCCTGAGCAGCACAGGTATCCAGACCCTTCCAGGGCCAAATGCCCCATGAAGGAAGCTGGAGGGATGCTGGGCAAGGGGGCTGATTCTGTGCTGCACATGGGATGGACTCTGTGCCAGGGCTGGGCTTGTGGCCAGGGCTGGGGTCTGTGCCAAGCCAGGCTTTGTCATGGGGACTAATGGCCTGGGGGCAGGGATAAAGGTGTTCCTGCCCTGGTGCAGAGTCAGCCAGGGGTGCTCAGTGCGAGAGGAAGATGAAGCTGCCTGTGCTCAGCGTGGCCAATCTGTGGAAAGCAAGGATCCAGCATGATTAATGGGGACTCGGGGGTTTGATCCTTGTCACTGCAGCCACGTTTGGTGGTTTCAGTACATCTGAAGTCAGTAAGTCAGGACAAACTTGGGGCAAAAAGAATCAAACTGCCATCTCTGAAGGGAAACACATCTTGGTAGAAGTTTAATGATTTCTGATTTAGGAACCAAAGCGGGTCACTTATTTTCCTATGGTTTTGTTCTAATCAAGGAACAATTTCCAACATACTGCAATTTGGCTTGGAAAATGAGGAAAACACCTCAGCACTGGGATATTGAACACTAAATGGAAAGCTGTTTGTGGCCCTCAGGATCAAGAAAAGAATTGAAATATTTTCCTTATTTCTGTCTTTCTTCCTCCCTCTGGAATGGACCTCCAGCTCTTCCTGCAGTTTTGCTTGCCATAATCTGCTCCTCTGGAGCTGGGATGTGTCAAATGAGCAGTGGAAAGAGAGAGGATAAAGGACCATTAAAACTGCCATTTGTGTTCTTGTACCATCTGAAATTCCAGAATTTTGGAATTTCTGGTTTTTAAACTATTGAAGCAAATCATAATTTTCCAACTTTTTTCAGGGCAGAAGAACCTCCTGTGGCCCTATTTGGAAACTGATCCTCAGAGCTACCTCATTGCAGATGCTTTCGGTTGTTTTTCATATGAGTTAACTAGAATAGTTTGTTGTCATGAGGCTGGGAGGGGACACAACTGCCCCCCCCTTCACCCCACGGCCCTATGGAATGGGGGATTCTCCTGCCTCTGCCAGATGCTCATTATCCAGCATCAACCTGACAGTGCCTGGTCTGACCTGCCACAGTGCTTCTGGTGGGGGGGAGCAGGAGGCAGGAGCTCAGGGGCAAACCTGGGTGGTGCCAGAGGGGTCAGAGATGTGTGGAGGTGACAGTGCCAAAATGACAGGCAGTTCAGATGGAAACAGGGACAAGACAACACCTCTGAGGGAAACTTCTTGGAGCTCTGGGGGAATTTGGTTTGGAAAACACACACAGGCACAGAGTGTAGCTTTGCTGAATGGGTTTGTATATTATTCAGGGGAAATGGCCCAGGACTCCTAGGGGATCAGGGACATACTCCAGGCACGATCATCTCCTCATGCTGCTGCTCTGGGACAGGACACAGGTGTCACCACCACTTCCAGTCCTAAAACACAGAGCCCAAAACATGATCCCCGTGTTCACTGGGCCTTGTCACCCATGGTTCATCCAATCCTCTCTAGGATTTCTTGGAGATCAGTGCCAGTCAGGGGGGTGGCATTGGACAGCCACTGAGCACGCGGAAAACAGGATGGAAATGCACAGAGGCTCCTAGTGTGGTCAGATTGGCCTTGCAGCTTCAGGGACCTCATGGGAAAGTCTCTGTCTCCCTCAGGGCTGTGTATGAGCTGTGCAGAAACTGTCCGTACAGCTGCTACCAGTACTTCAGGAATGAGGTATGTCCCCTCTTCAATTGACTGATATTTTGCATAAACAATTTACATTTGGGGTCCTTAGCACAGCAAAGACTCAAACTTCATTTAGCAGTTCCAGAGGAGGCTGAGATGCTCCAAGTTTTAGAGCACTTCTTTGACAGAGACAGACCGGGAGATTCAGGGCAGTTCAGCCTAGAGCAGAGAAGACCATGGAGAGACTGCACTGTGACCTTGCAGGACTTCAAGGCACCTCATAGGAAATGTAGGGAGAAATGTTTTAGTAGGGCCTTTCCCAAATGGAGAATGAGAAATGGTTTGAAAACAGAAGAGGATAAGTTCAGACTGGAGACAAGGAAGAAATTTTTGAAAATGAGGGTGGTGCAACACTGCCACAGGTTTCCCAGAAACCCAGAAAGGTGGATGCCCCTTTCTTGGCAACATTCCTGCTTGGATGGGCTCTGAGCAATCTGTTGGAGTGAAAGATGCCTCTGCTCCCACCCCACTGGAGGCCCTCTGGTGTCAGCTACCGGAGTGCTCGGTGTCTCATGTAGGATGCAATTCCCCCAGAGAACAGAGAGAACACAAAGCACCCCAGCTGGCAGGAACATGCTCCCATGGAGATGGGAATATTCTGGATCAATATGCTCGGGCTGCCCAGTTTTGCCTCCCTGTTGATGGACACAAGTGTCAGAAGAGACTGAGAGCCCGGAGGCCTCACAGTGTCTTTGAGTCCCCTTGGTTACCCGAGATCACACGGTGTTCCAGGGTCCCTTTGGTTCCATGAGGCCCCACAAGGATCCCTGGACACCACAAGGCCCTGACATATCCCAATGGATCCTTGTTTTCAGCTGGCTTCACTGAGTCATGAGGGCCTCTGGATTCCATGAGATCCCACAGTGTCACAGTGTCCCTTCTGTTCCAAACGTCACAGTGTCAACATGGCTCCTGAGCATCTTTAGGCACCAGAGTCTCATAGCATCCCCTCAGTTCCATGAACTCCACTGTGTCACAATGTCCCCTTGGTTCCATTTAGTGCTGTAGTGTCACAAGGCTTCCTGGGAACCATGAGGCCCTGAG
This sequence comes from Leucosticte australis, assembly GCA_025504685.1. Taxonomy (NCBI): domain Eukaryota; kingdom Metazoa; phylum Chordata; class Aves; order Passeriformes; family Fringillidae; genus Leucosticte; species Leucosticte australis. The sequence goes on from JANIJU010000026.1 coordinate 42,107, forward strand.
GTATCACAATGGATGGTTCCATGAAGCCCCCGAGCTTCACAGTCTCCTCTTGGTTCCATGGGGTCCCATGGTCCCAAAGGGGTCTTTGGATTCTACCAGACCCTGGAGTGTCACAGGGCCCCTATAGTCCCATGAGTGTTCGCAGTGTGACAATATCCCCAGGAGACACTGCAGCATGACAATGTCCCCAGGAGGCACTGCAGTGTCACAGAGGAGCAGCACTGGAGTGGGCACAGCACCAAAAGAGGTTTGGCAGTGTTCCCGTGTCTGTGATACCACAGATACAGGGATGGCAGCCACATTGTTCCCCACTCTGTGACACCACACCTGTGGCAGTAGTGTGTCCCTCTCTCTGTGAGGCCACAGCAGTGGCAATTCCAATTTTCTCCTCTCTGTGACACAAGGGTGGCAGCCCCAAAATACCACTCTTTATGACACCACAGCAATGGCTGGCCCAATGTTCCTCACACCAGAGCAGTAGCAGTCCCATGTCTGTGACACCATAGCAGTGGCAACAGAGAGTACCCCTGTCTGGGACACCACAGCAGTGGGAACCCCAGCGTTCCCCTGTCTGTGAAACCAGAGCAGTGTCAGCCACAACATTCCCCTCTCTATCACTCCACGGTAGAGGCAGCCCCAGTATTCTCATTTCTATGGCATCACAGCATTGGCGGCCCCACATTCTCCTCTGTATGAGAACACAGCAGTGGAAGCCCCAGTGTTCCCATGTGTGTGACACCACTGTGGTGGCAGCCACAACGTTCCCCTCTCTGTGACATCTCAGTGGTGACAGCCCCAGTGTTCTCTTTTACGACACTACAGCAGCAGCCACGCCAACATTCCCCTCTCTGTGACACCAGAGCTGTGGCAACCCCAATATTCCCCTCTCTGTGACACCACAGCGGTGGCAGTCCCATTGTCCCAGTCTCTGTGACACCACAGTGGTTGCTGCCCGAACGTTCCCCTCTCTGTGACACTGCAGCTGTGGCAGCAGCGCTAGAACAGAAGCAGCAGCCGTGGAACAACAGGAGAGCAGGGGAGGAGCAGAGAAGGAGCAGTGGAACAGTGGTAGATGAGCAGTGTTGGAGCAGCAGTGGAGCAGTGGTGGAGGAGCAGAGGAGCCGTGCTGAAACAGCACAGCACAGCTTTTGAGGAGCAGTGGAGCGACCATGGAAAAGGCAGAACAGTGGTGGCACAGGAACTACAGCCATGGAATAGTGGTGGCACAGGAACTACAGCCATGGAATAGTGGTGGCACAGGCCCCGCAGCTGTGGAGCAGCGTCTGAGCTGCTGAAGCTGCAGGACACAGAGCGGCTCCAAGCGCTGTGTCCTGCAGGAGCCGGCCCCGCACACAGCAGAGTGATGCCCGCCAGGCTGACCCAGAGGTGGGGGCAGAGGCAGGAATAGCTGCTGGGCTGTGGAAGGCATGGATTGAGTGCATTTAATGGTGACCTGGGGGTTTGATACTGCTCATTGTAGCTGCTCCTGTGCTGTTGGGACCGTTCCAGTTCATCTGAAGCCATTAAGTCAGGATGAACTTGGGACAAAATCAATTAAACTGCCCTCTTTACTGCAGGGAAACACATCTTGGGAGACGTTTTATGATTTCTGACTTGGGCACCAAACTTGGTTAATTATTGGCCTGTGATTTCATTCTATCCAGGGACAATTTCCAAAGTACTGCAATTTGGAATTGAAAACGAGGAATGTGCCTCACCCTTGGGGAGTTGATAATGAGTGAAGAGTTTCTTGTAGTCATAATGATTAAGAAAACAATTGGAATTCTTTTCCTTTCTTCCTCTCTCTGGGAATGAGCCTTCAACTCTTCCTACAGGTCTGCTTCCTATAATCTCCTCTGGAGTTGGAATGTGCCAAATGAACAGTGGGAAGACAGAGGATAATGGGCGATAAAAACTTCAATCTTTCTCGTTGTAGCCTCTGAAAGTCAAGGACTTTGAAACTTTGTGGTTTTTAAACTACTCACCACACCCTACTCTTCTCACTTTTGCCCAGGCATAAAACCTTTCTGTGGCCCTGTTCAGGAACTGACCCTCATATTTTCAGGAGAACCACAGTGGGGGTCAAAGATTTGGGTTCTGAAGCCTGTGGGAGCTTTGCCTGAGCTGCAGGGAATCCCAGTGTCCCTGGGATTTTTTCCCAGGAGTATACAGATGCTTGTCCCAGCTTCCAAAAAGGAAAAAGCTTTGGAGAAGTGGTTCCCAAGACATATCTATGGCTGCAATTACTGTTTGACATAAGTGAAATTAGTGAAAGGGTCCTGCTTCTCTCTTTCCACAGGGATACTGTGGATCCATCCAAGATCTGTGATGACCCAGCTGGGAAAATATTTCAGGCCACTGCCTTGACTGTTTGCTCTGGAGCTTGCCCAAGGAGCTGCAGTGCCCGCAGGCGAGGATTTTCCTCTGGAATGTTGCTGCTTTGTGCCCATTGATGAGAGACCAGAGTGTCTCTGTGGGGGATTCTTGACTAGATGGACAAGTGCTGTGATGTCATTGATGTGGTGACATCATCTTGAAAAGAATTGTGGAAGACTCTGCAGTGTCCTAATTGGGGAAGTTTGGCTGAGGAGAGGTCCAGGCTTCCTTGGAGATCAATGCCAGTCAGGGGCATGGACTTGGATGGCAACAGACGAAGTGCCAACAGCCCCGGGGGAACGAGCTGGACACGCTTCAGGAAGGGTGCATTTTCCCTCTCGTTTCCATCCACTGGCCTGTTGTATTGCATTAGGTAGTTTATGTAGTTATTATTTTGCACTGGGTAGTTTATTATATTGCATTGAGTGGTTTGTTTGTATCACATGGTTTGTTCCATACCCCCCCCCCCCCCCTCCAAGTCCTGTGGTGATGGTTTCCCCCCAGGATAGTTCCTCCCTTCATCCCTCCTATCAGTTGCATCTCATTGGCTGTGGTCCCTTTCCTCTGCACCCCCTTCTCCCCGGCTTTAAAATCTCCTGCCCTGAGGCACTTGGCCTCTTTCTTCTCCTGGACGGCTCCCTCCCAAACTCTCTCTTTTCCCTGGGGTGGCTCTACAATAAAGCTGTGGGATGTTTGGTCCCAAGAAGGAAGAGCATCTCCCGTCTTTTCCTATTGTCCTTGTTGGTGAAGCTGGGGTCCAGAGCTAGCCAAACGGAACCTCACAAGGCTAACAACCTGACAGTGTTCCAGTCACAGGGAGTCAGCCTTTTCCTGCTCCTTGGAAAAGTACTGGTGGCACAGCACATGTGTCACCCCATGGTTCTGTCTGCAGCACTGGTGTCTTGGACATGAGGAGGCTGGATGGGGAACCTCCCTGTAGGTGAGAAAGCTCGGGTACAGAACCTGGAAGGAATCCCAAAAGCCGCAAAGACTTTCTGCAGTAGAACTCCTCCTCCAGTGTCTGTGGGCCTGAGCAGAAGAGCTGCTTAGACTTGCCACCCTGCTCTAGGCAATTCTGCTTGGCAGGAGCAAACCCTACAAATCCATTCCCCGAGCAGCAATAGAGAGGCCCTGTGTCTATACCAGCATCCAAAAGGGACAGTCAGGGCTCCTGGCACAGGTGGGATCAGCGGCCTGGCACAGCAGCCTCAAAGACGTGTCTCTGGTGGACACTGATGCACTGTGCTCAGAAATCCCCATTCTAAATATGCAGAATCCATCCGTATTTCTAGAGTGGCAGAATCCAACAGACTGTCTGTCCCAGAGGCCTTACATTTTTACTTGTTTAGTAGAACAGCCCACATGCTGCTGTCCCCAGAAAGAGCCCTGAGCTACAGGGAAGGAACTGGATCCCCCTTCCCAAGCCCTGCACTCAGGGCTTGGCCTTTCTGCCCCATCAACCCAAGCCAGGCTGCAGGCCCTGCTGGGCTGCAGGGCCGGTGCTGAGCACAACATCCCATCTGTGGGACATTCCTCCCTTTGCCCGGGGCTCCTGATGGACTGAGTCTGCCCTCCGGAAAGGCTCAGCTCCCCCACAGCATCTTGATGTTACCTGCGAGCCCCATGGAGAAGACACCTTGGAGCCCTTGGTATAGTATTTCACAGGACAACAGGAATGCAACCCAAATCTGCCTTAAATCTGGTGGATAGCTCCTGTGCCAGTGGGTTTCTCAACATTGTGCTGCTCATGGTCAAGACATTTTTTTTGTCCCTCTGCCAGTGCAATGCTCTGTGCCAGTTCTCCTGTGAGGCTTCTCTGAGGCGGTGTCAGCACCAGGGGCTCCTTCACTGTTGTAACTGTAGTCAGGGAACATGACCAAGCCCCTGGTGAGCTCTCAGGATGGCCAGAGAAACTGACCTACTGAGCCCACCCCAAAATTCGCCCAAGTCCTGCTGGAGCCAGCGGACCTGGTAGGCGAGTAGGTAGTAGCACTACCTCAGGTAGACCTGAGATAGAACCACTCACGCTTTGCCAGGATGCTGCAGTGGCTCTACCCTACCATGACCAGGTAATACAGGTGACCATGTAGGTCTCCAAGAAAATTGCATAGCCCCGTATTCGGGGTAAAGAAAGACAGGGTCAAGTGATGAGGCATTTAAAAGATGGTTTATTGCAAAATCAGTCTTATGGAAGGGTGAGACTGTAAGGTTGTTACATCCAAAGTTATCCCATTACAAGCCTTGCTTCAGAAAACCACTATAATTCTAGTTACAATGTCTTTTGTAAATTTCTTATCCAATCAGCTACTTCCACAAAGCTCGCTAGCCTCTTCATAGCCTATTGCTAACTGTTACGTTTTACACTATTTAGCGCAATGCGTTTTTTTTATATTCACCCCATAAGTCTACAGAAACTTATTACTGTATCTTCTACTTTTTATCGAGTCTGTAACAAGTTCTATTGTTAAACTCTAAAATCTTCTCCTATCTTGCTTAATATATTTGTTCACTTATATGAGACCTATATCTACTTGCTCACAATATACTTCTGCTTAAACTACAAATCCTTATTCTTATTTTCTGTCTGTTTCACTATTCTATTCTACAGGTCCAAGCCTTCTCCAAGGTCTTAGGTCAAATACTGTTTCCATCTCTATCTCTGAGTTTGTATGCTCAAGGCCCTGGGAGCTCTTTGTGTTAGCATTTCTCACATCTCTGCATTGCCCTGGAGACAGGTAGACTCAGCAGCCCCATCCTGCCAGGGAACCAAATTTCAAAATCAATAAATATTTTCAACATACCTTTGACATATTAAGAGTTTTTTTGACAATTACATTCTTTTGAGTAAATAAAGAACTCAGTGGTAAAAGAATTTAAAAGAGAATGTGCTTTAAATTTTTGTTTTAAGTTTTCAAACCAAGTCATTCCTTGCATGCCCACAGTGATCCGCAGTCTTTCTCACCCCCTGGACACTCAGCCATCTACTCAACCCACTCCCCCTGGATCCTGCACAATTTCCAAGGCACAAGTTTTCTGGGGGAGAGCACGGACTGTGTCATGGCAGCAGAGCCCATCACGGAGAAACTGGACCCAGCCTGACTTCCCCCAATAGATGGAAAGAAGGAAATCCAGACCCATGGACACACACGCCGACACAGGACATAGTTTTGCTCAAGGAGCTTATCGATTATTCAGGGAAAATGGACTAGGGCTCAAAAGATTCGAGGCTTCCTCCACAAATTATCATCTCCTCATGCCACTGGAGGGCAAAATGACACTGGCCCTTCCAATCCTAACAGACAAAACCCGGAATGGAACCTCTGGTGCCCACTGGGCATGATAAGGGCCTTGTCCCCAGCCCTCTCCCTGCAGGCACTGGTCACCGAGGCATCCAGAGAGGCAGCCCGGCGCTTCTGCCGCAGAACGCCACCAGCTTATCAGCCACAGGGGGCCGGGGAACAAAGGCAGCATTCGAGACACAGTGGGGGCACTGGGCTGGGCTGAGAGGAAAGGGGGAAGGAAGGGGATCCATAAGGAAGGGCCTATGGCAGCAATGGGGTGCAGGAGCTGCTGTGGTCCTGGCCGAGAGGCATAGCTGGGTCAGGGGCTGTGTTCTGGCTCATCCAGGGGAGTCCTGGGGTGCCAGGGATGGGAATGCAATGGAGGCCCTGGGAAAGGGGGATCCTCGGGAGGATCTGCATGGCAGGATGTTGTCAAGGGCATCAGTAGGGGTGCACTGGGCTGTGCTGGGAGAGACTGGAATGGCTGGGGTGTGTTGGCCATGCAAGGGGAGGGTCTGACAGCAGCAGAACTCGTGGTACCCACTGGAGGCATCTTCAGGATCTCAAAATTGTCTAAATCGAACTGCAGAGAGACCAGGAAACTCACTGGTCACTGGGATGTCCCTGGTGCCAGCAAGGGATGGGGGGACCAAACTGCTCCCTAATTCCTAGAGGGGACGCTCTCCAATCCAATCCCAGCACCCCGTTCTCACCTCCCGGAGATCATCTTGGGTTCCTTCCGGGAGTGCCTGGGGAAGGAGAACAAAAGTTTGGTCTGGATTGGACCTTGTGGGGCTGTGGGGGAACACGGGTGCAGGGAGCAGGGCAGAGGCAAAGGGATGGGAATTCAGGGCCTCCTGGGACATCTGTTTGAGGTGGGGGGAGACGCAAAGACACCAAACTGGGCTAAACTGAGAGCCCAATGGACAGGGCCGGAGTTGTGGAAGGAGCACGGTGTAAAGTACAAGGGAGGAGAAAGGAATTGCAGTGTAGGGACATGGGAGCGCAAGGGAGGGGCTGGGTGGGGACAGAAGAACGAGGATGGATGAGGACAAATGTGATAGCACTGAGAGAGGCTTTGGGGGCAGTAAGGTGAGTCAGGGAGTTGTACAGGAGGATCCTGCTGCAGTGGTCAGGAAGAAAGACAAAGGAATGAGGGGGGAACGTAGAAGGAAAGGCCTTGGGAACGGTCCGTGGTAGGGCATTTGGGGACCCTGGATAGGATACAGAGGAGAGAGGAGGGAGAAAGTTTCTGAAGAAACCAAAAGGGTGGGATGAGAGGCTGCAAAGGGCAGGGCATGGGGACGGCATTCTGCTGATGCTTCACTGTGGCCTGTGCTGAGTGGCACAGCAGGATGGAGAAGAGCAGGGATACACTGAGCACAGCCGCCTTCATCTTCCTCTGGTATTGAGCAGCACTGGCGGAGGCTGCACCAGGGTAGGAAAACCTTTATCCCTGCCAGAACTTCACCGTGCCCCCTCCCTGACAGCCCTTAGGCCAAGGCCCGGATTGGCACAGTCCCCACCGTGGCACAGAGTCCACCTCACCTGCGGCACGAATCCAGCCCCCTTGCTCAGCATCCCTCCAGCTTCCTGCATGGGGCAGCTGCCCCTGGAAGGGCCCAGGCACCTGGGGGGG